>CM052886.1:89619194-89677805 GCA_028534135.1 Potos flavus
AATGTCCGAACAGCATAAGCGTAAAAATGGTATAACCCTCGTGCTGTATTTTAACTACTTAAATGATAATTTCCAAAACGTAAATAAGAAATCAACTCCAAACACATGAACATTGTGTTTGTATTTCCCTTTGTCTTGATGCGGTACACTTGGAAGCACCATGACATTGAACCACATTATCAACTTTAAATGCTGTTGCCAGCTTTTTTATTTGATTGTATCTCCATTTATCCTTGTCCCATTTTATGTGAAAGAGGCTGGAAATATCATCAGTCACTTTCATTGAGACTATCTCTATTTATCTATAGATCAGATGACAGATAATAAATGTTATTTAATGGATCCGACATAGCGTAATCTCTCCGTGCTCAATTTCAAATCCCACCAGTAATACCCTTATTGCTTAAACTTCAGGTAGATCATCTGCAAAGAAGTTTTTAGTGTATTTATGTATCCTTTAGAGATTTTAACCTTCTAAGCAGTAGTGACTAGACCCGCATTTCTAGGCTATGAACATTAATGCCAGTATTTCATGATTCTGTTCAACGAAGACAACATTTACCCCATTTTTCCCCCCAGAGGAAGTAGGCATCAGAGAATAACAACTGTGCTTATGGTTACTAGAATCCAGAACAATGGCCCACATCGTTGGGCAGATGTAGTGAGGTGTATACTCAGGGAGGAGCATAGCTACTGAGAAAGGGTGCGGTATGCGTATAGGCCAAGCAGACAGCGGTCCGCCTGGCATGATCTGAAGGACCCAAAAAGTGATTCCTCTCCCTCCTCCACCTTCAACATAGCCCACCTGCCTTCAGGCGCTATGTTCCCATAGATAAGATTGATCATTAAGTATAATGAATTTCTCGTCTTGGGCAGGTCACTATTAAAATGTCAATGCTCTGAGATATAGCAGAAATTTTTAACCAGTAGCAAAAAACTACTTAGCTCATTTAACCAAAGGTTTCTACCCTGGAATTCCTTGCTGAGGTATTGTGACCTTTGGAAATGAGACTCATGTGGTAGGTCCTTGTAGTGAGGGTCAAAGCAAGTAACTGTCTTCTCTGTCTAAACTCGGCCTACCACATTGGCTTTATTATCCAGTCTCCTTGAGCCCAGACTGCCTTCTCTAACGCTGCCTTATGCATTCATGTTTGTCTCCCTTCCAGTCTGTTCTCAAAATCCCCTGCCCTGCCCTGCCTCAGGTGATTGCTGACTCAAAATATCAATCAGGGTGAGGGAGTGAATCACTGCTCTGGGAACCTTAAGCAACATGTAAATATTTGGTTTGTGCCTCCGAGGAGGATATTGCAATCCCTGACACAATGGAAGAGTTAGAAGGATCTGAGCCTTGAGGCCTGCCAGGAACTGGGACCAAGACCTCAGTGCTGTCAGCCCCTCTCTCTGCTCTTGCTGCTTGTCTCTGCTCCTTGTGACTCTTGGCCTCATTCCCCTCTGATGCTGAAGAACCTTTTCCATCTAGTTCAGCTTAGCAATCCCAGCCGAAAAGGAATTTTGTTTTCTTCTGATATCTGTATATCAGGCCTAGGGAAAGACTGATAATTCTTATTTGGCCTTTATGCCTCTTTGAGAACCAATCACTGGATCCAAAGGAATGGGGGAATATGACTGGACAGAGCTTGGTTATGGATCCACTCAGCCAGCGGTCAGGATCGATAACCTGGAGGAGGGGGAAGGGCAAAGACTTATGGGCTGCCAAACAGGAGCTGTATAGTATACTGCATCCTGAGACCCATCTGAAGAGGTACTTTGTGAAGCTTTTCCTGACCCTGCAGGGGGAGTGCGCACCCTTCCCTCATGCCTCTGCCTATCAGTAAATCCGAACCATTCATTGTATTAGATTTGTGTATTTACCTATATTGACACTCCAAGCTTGCCGAAGTTAATGCTTTTGGAATGTTTTCAGATAAATGCTGCATCTCCCATTAGCTCTTCCTCCTAGATTCAAGAGTGTGTTAGTGACTGGTATGAAGGGTGCGGTCAGGCTAAATGACCAGAAAGTCATTTCAATTCCATGCCACATTTTATCAGCCCTCTTGGGCGAAGCCAGCCCTATTCAGAGAACATTCTAGGTTTTAGCCTTCTGTTGACCTCGTTATAGAAAAATACTTAAAACAATGTTGAGTATTGTGTTTCAATTTAAGGCCAACAGGCTTATAAAAATTATCTGTGTTCCAGCAAGTGGGCCTTTACTAACTTTCCTTTTTATTACTAAAAGTTGATTTTGAAGGATTTTATTATTCAGTGGTATTAAAAAAAAGCATAATGAACACCCATGTACCCACCATCCATCTTTAGAAGTAAAACATTATAAACTCACAAAGATAGTTAAAGCTCCTTTAGACCGCTCCCTGATATCAATTGAATTCCCTTACCTGTCCCTACCCTGAATTTGGTATTTATTATTCCTATGTATTTCTTCATACTTTTTCTTCTTTATTAATTTGGTTACAAAAGAATGAATAAGAAAGCTTCTACCCCACACAAGAATATACCAGTAGCAGTGACAGTTCTCAACCTGTTATCGGCTATGTTCAAATGTCTTTTTTTTTTTTAAAGATTTTTATTTATTTATTTGACAGAGAGAGAGAGATCACAAGGAGGCAGAGAGGCAGGCAGAGACAGGGGGAAGCAGGCTCCCTGCTGAACAGAGAGCCCAATGCGGGGTTCGATCCCAGGACCCTGAGATCATGACCTGAGCCGAAGGCAGAGGCTTTAACCTACTGAGCCACTCAGGCGCCCCTCAAATGTCTTTCCATACTAGGTCATCCTCCCAAGGAATTGGCATCAACTCTATTAGTATTGTTGAGTAAATGACATGAAGCTGCAAGGAGGCAAAGCGGAAATATGCTCAAGAACAAAACCCAGCTCCCAATCTTGCTGAGGGAGATAGAATACCTCTAGTGTGTGTCTTTCATGCTCCTTATCAGACCAGGTGTTTCTCAACATCCTACTAATAGAATGGCATTTAATTTTAATTCTAAGCATACCAGATATCTGGAGGGTCATCCATGATAGATAAATCAAAATTGTGGAAGTCTTTGAAAGTGACTCATTTCTGAATTCCTGCTTTCTTTGTATGTAGTAAGAATTAGTTTTTAGAATTGTCTGGCCTTCCAGGAACAAGCATAATGAAGTGGAAGAAGCTGGGGTACATGGCTGTCCCAGTTACTGGCTCTGTGACTTTGGGCAGGTCATTTATGTTCCCTTAGTCTAGGTACAACGATACCTCTTTTGCCTATTTTTCACAGTTGATTTTAGAAAAAAAAAATGAGATTAATTTATCTGGCTTATAAACTGTAAAAACACCATAAATATAAAGGATAATATCTTTGGTGGACACCGTTCTATGTCCCATCATGGGGGCACAATGATGGACATGGGCAGAAATGATGGACATGTTTATTCTGCCTGAGTAAATATTTTTTAGACTTGAGGCTCAATCACGAGAACTCTAATTAATTATTTCCATTTTATCTTAAGATTTTAGCATTGTGAAAAATGGTCTTGTATTCATTTGCTTTGAGATATCCCTAGTCCTGAATCCAGATGTCAAAATCTATCTACTTACTGATTATGTAAAAAAAAAGTGGTAAATGTGAATTCTTTCTTATACTTAGCTTCAGGAGAGGCTCTAAGTCCTGGGAACACAGCAGGAACAACAAAAAATAATGACAGAAACTTCACCTTCTAAAGCAAGGTGCTTGAGTTCCAGTTCTGTCCATGGAATTTTCTGCAACAGTGGAAATTTTCAATATCTGTGTTATCCAGTATGGTAGCCACCAGCCACATGTGAATATTGAGCACTTGAAATGTGGCTCTTGAGATCAAGGGACTAAATTGTATTTTTACTGCGATCAATTTAAAGGTAAATGTATAGAACCACAAGTGGTGGGTGGGTACTGCGTCAGACAATGTAGACTAAGATGATAGATGTTGATCTTGCAGATGAAGTAGGTAAAACCTAGTAGAGCTTCTGCTTACCTAACCCTCATATACTTCTAGGGTATATAAGAGAAAATGAGCATTCATTGGGGGGTGGAAAAAGACTGTTCTGAGGATCACGTTGCAGATAATTTCATTGTGCTATCAATTCTCCATCTCTTCTCACAGAGGGGCAGAGCGTAGTGCTTGCCCCCTTGCCTCTATCCAAATGAGTTAGTGTTTAAAGCACCAGTAGGAGAGGTTTACAGACATAGACTGGTGTCTGAAAGGCCGAAGAGGAGTCTACACATGAGAGACTGGCTAAAGCGGCTGACTCTGAAGTGAGATCCTCTCCCCAGCTTGCTGAGCAAAGATGGCCAACAGTAGACCAGGTATGGGTCTGTTAGGGGAGAGGATCATGCATCATTTTAAAAGAGACCTACCCAAGAAGTGTGAGGTGATCTGAGGTGAGAGGAAGACACCAGACAGCAGGGGCTACCAAAAAAAGTCTTAAATGGTCAGCAGGAATAGGCATCACCATGCCAGGCAGGCAACTGTACATCTTTAGTATAAATCTCTGTTGGAACCCTCAGGAAGACCTAACTCAAAAAAGACTGTTCTAGAAATCTGCAATATTCAGACAATATCAATGCTACATTTTAAATGTTTTGGTAAAGGAAGACCTCTTCTTTCCTATGTTGCTCTTCCCTCTCTTAACCCCATGCTCCAGGCTCAACCCTGGAGGACCAGTGGCTTCCTAGTGAGTGGAGGAAGAAGCATCAAGAGAAGGAAATGGTGCAAAGCCAACCACATTTTTTTTCCATCACAAATTTCTCAGCCTGAGGCAGACCCAAGCTGAGGGAAGGAAGATGTTTTCAAAAGAATTTGAGATTGGATTGGATTGGATTGGATTGCACTGGAATTTTTCATATGTGAATGCAATCAGAAAAGCCATGTCATCTACCTAGGGTTTCCTCTAGGATCTGAGAAAAATCATTTGACAGCATAAATTTAAATGAGAATTGGTTAGAAACACTAAATTTTCTCTCTTGCACCTGCTGAGTCTAGCTCATTCGATAAACTGATTACAATACTAAGGATAATTGTACATTATTAATGATACATTAATAGTGATGGTGATGAATGGCTAACATTTGTCAAGTGTTTACAGCCTGCTGGATACTCTTCTGAGCACTTTATCTGTTTTAACCCCTCAGCTGGAGATACATATGGACCTGACTCCTCCCTATCTGAGATAGTTCAAAAAACTGAACCATTAGATTTTTGGAGTCTCACTGGAAGATAAAAATTACACCTATTGGACAATCATTATCATCTAATATTTAGTAAGCACACTTATCAAGCATTTCACATGCTTTATTTCATTTAATACTTTAACAGTGCTATGAAATAGTTACTCATTTCATTCATTTTATGGATGAGTAAGTTGAGGTTTAGAGGAGTGAAGTCAATTTACTTAATGGCGAGTCTAGGCTAGGAACCTAGTGCTGTTGGGCCTCAATGTCTTGCTTTTTGTCCATATTCTACATGGGAGGAAAGGACCAATGCTCACCTCTTTTCTCTTCTTGAAAACAAGTGCATTAGTTATAAAGAACAAGAAAATGTCTTGCTCAAGCAAAACTTTGAACTTTAAATTGGTAAATTTGAACATTGCAGAAACACCTTGGGTACTAGTTAATAATTAAATTAGTTTCTTCTCTTGCCCCAAACTTTTAACATTAGTATGGAGAAAAGTGAATATAGAAAATGGCTCAAATTGACAATTGATCTGTAATATAGGAAAAACAAAAACAGGCAACTCTTCGTTTCTGACTGCCTTGAGTACTCCTGATCCTTCCAAATCTTCTTCCTCTCCACTTGATTTTATTGTTGTTCTTAAAATGAATTCCAAAACCCAAGAGAGGGATAAGACTCTTACCAAGAAGAAAAGGAAGAAGCTAGAATGTTATGGTTCAGTGTATTTTGAACTCTTGAAATTTGGGGCCTATTTATACTTCAAGACAAACAGAGATCATGTTAACAATAGCAGATGTTGTAAGGGAAGGATAGAGTTTTTTATAGACAGATCTATGTGGGGTCAGAAGCAATAGGCTCTTCCTGTGGAGGAAGTCGGATGGGCAGCTGCAGTTTGGCTAGAAAAGCCTGGTTATTGTATTACAGTCCAGGCTGAGAGCACAGCGCAGTGCCCATCTCTGTTGGTTGGATGCTTGTGCAAATTTGCTACTCCTCACACAATTTTCTGCTTGTCCCAGGCATTACTTCCAAAACTGAGTAGGTGGCTCAAATGCAAGGAAAACATCTAACCATTTTGAAGGAGCTAGGAGATGCTTCATATTTGCAAATATGATTGGAAGCACTTATCTTTCCTTCCCCCCACCACATCTTCTAAATATTAGCATTTAATAAAATACACATTTCTTTCATTTATTTTGAACTCCCTCCAAAGCTAGCAAATACCAGAACCTCAAATGTTATGATAGGATAGGTTCTTTATTGGTTTGTTTTCTTTTCATTCTTTCTGTTTTTACTGTGTGATTCTTTTTCATTATAAATCCTTATGTTTCCAACTCAAGGAGCCTGACTAATCAGAAGGGCTTCCAGCAGAGGTAGACAAATATTCTCAGTGCTGTCCTGAGACCCTACAGATGCAGATAGCTCTGCTATTCACAGGAAATGAAGAAGTCAGGTCCATCAGAGACAGAGGATTTCCTCTTCAGATAAAGTATGTTAGCTGTTGCATATTACTGATATAAAGCTCAAGAGTAGAGACAAGATGGTTTCAGATGGTGGGGGAAATGGCCCCTTCTTATCCTGGATGCTTCTGAAAACAAAGCCTGAGACAAAGGTTATTTATTTGGGACGTGATTCCAGGGAACAAATGTGGGGGACAGGAGTAGTGAAATGAAGGAGGGAAAGCAACTCAAGATGCCTACAGGAAATACTTGATCTTGTGAGGACTTCTGAGAACTTATGAAATGTATCTCAATACTAATCATGGACAAAGAGAGAAAGACACAGGTTCATGTCTCTGATTGGTCAAAAGTAGCTCCAACTCAAACACGTTCTGTTTGCACATGTATGATTGCAAAGTGGTGCATCATGGAGCAGCATCAGAGAGATCCGGAGTCAGAAGGCAAGTAGATCTCTCTTTAGATTTCTCCTGCATAGCACTGAGAGCTGTGTCAGTAGCTGGAGAAAGAGTTGACACCATGAAGATTTGAAGTGGCATATGGAATTATCCAACAGAAGCCTCCTCAAAAAATGGTTAATTTTAGGGTTGTGGTTCAAAGTTAACTCAGAAAGATATGAATTGAGGCCCCATCTAGATTACTTCCCAGGTATGTAAGTGGAGTAAGTCATTTGCTCCCAGCTCCGGTTTTCTCATTTATTAATTAATGGCATTTATCTGGTTGTCGTGATGAGTAAATAAGTCACATAAGCTTAGTGCCTAGTACATTGTACATACTCAATAAATTCTATCATTGATATTTAATAGTATTAATATTAAACATATATTTGATGAGTTTGGTCTGCAGCTCAGATCAGTGGTGGCAAAACTCTATTTAGACAAGTGAAAAGGAAATTTTCTTTTTAAGATTTTACATATTTACTTGAGAGAGAGAGGGTTAGAGGGAGAGAGATCATGAGCAGGGGGAAGGGTTTGAAAGAGAAGCAGGCTCCCTGTTGAGCAGGAAGCACCATTCAGGACTTGATTCCAGGACCCTGGGGATCATGACCTGAGCCAAAGGCAGAACAGTTAACCACCTGAGCAACCGAGGCACCCCATAGGGAAGTGAAAAGGAAATTTTGAAGAGATGTAGGATTCATACCTTTCAATGGATCTCTATGATTCCTATACACACGAAGTACATTATAGATCTCAATGGATCTCTATGATTCCTATACACATGAAGTACATTATAGACTGCTATTCTTTAAGATGACTCTCAGGCATGAAGATACCAAAGTTACTCCAAATCACTAAAAAAAGGAATACAATATAAAAAAAGATATTTTTTTATTAGATATGTTTAATTTTATTTAAATTTATGGGAAAAAATTTAAACAGGCCTGTCACTGACCCTAAAAGAGCCTTATATGCTGCAGGAACATTTGCTTCCTTTGTCCTCCATAAAATAAGGGTGTTGAATTAGACCATTCTTAAAGTTCATTTCAATTCTTAAATTTTGATTCCAAAATAACTTATTTTATCATTCCTCATTATTGATTAGCCAGAATATCTAATTCCCCAGTCATGTCCCCCTCCCAAAGTGACTTACCTGTATATGGCATGGACAAAAAAAGATCTTCTGGTAAATATAGTCATTAAATGTAATTTACTGACTGTTCCAAATTCAAGATGGATTGATATCCCAATGTTTGTTATTCGTAATACGGGATATGTTGTCACACAATGATTATGTTTGAAAAAAAATAGTCAAATCTCTGGGTCAATGAACAAAAGCCTATTTTAATCATGATGTTCTACAAGCTCAGTATTTTACTAATAGTTTTACTGGACTTTGAACACTTTGTGTTACAAGGATTCTTTTCCCGGTAGGAAGAGTTCTGCCATTTAATACAAAGGTTACTGTGGTTTCTGCTCCAGTGGTCTTAGGAAGCCTCTCTTTCCCAGGGAGTAAGATCTATGACATAATTTTTCCAAGTACCCTAACTTACTCCAAAGTGGGACACTTTTGAGAGGGAAAGTGGAAACTACTAATAATTTTTCTGTGATGACGAGTATAAATCATCATTATCCTAAGAACACAAGGATGTATGGTTGTCCTAGTCATATGCCCCTCAAAGTGCTTCCATGGTCTATTTGTAGACACAACAATATAGAAGCTGTCATTTATATTCATTTTTCATTGTGGTTATTCACCAGTGTTTCCTGGGAATCTACCATGTATGACATCTGGGGATATAGTGTGATAAACAACATGGTACCTGACTTTGCAGAACTTGGAGGCTAGTGTGAGATGGAGACATTAAATAATTGCAGTAATGCATGAGTGTGATAACCTAAGAAGTCCGGGGTGTCAAGGGAGCACCCAGTAGGGGGTCCTCAGCTAATAATGTAAGGCAGGGCTTAGCAAATTTTTCTGTAAAGGGTCTAGTAAATATGCTAGGTTTTCACTGCTTTAGGCATTAAGGGCCCTGTATGGTCTCTCTCCTCCTCTTTCCTTTTCCTCCTCTTTTTCTCCTTTTAAAGTCCTTTAGAAGTTTTAAAACTATTCTTAGCTTGAAGCTTGTAACCAAACAAGCCCTGAGCAAATTTGGCCCATGGGCCATAGTTTGTCAATGCCTTATCTAGGAGATCAGGAAAGCTTTTTGGAGCAAGTGGCATGCAAGCTGAGGTTTGAAATATGAATGAATGAGCCAGGTAAAGCATTGTAGGAAGAAGTGGAAGGATAACATGTGTAAAGTGCAGAGACCAGAGACTGTATTGTATCTTTAAAGCATAAAAAGAAACCCAGCATGGCTGAGAATGGCTCAAGATGACACTAAGGTGTGAGACATCTGTTCCTAGAATGTTTTATAATCCATGTTAAGGATTTTAGGCTAGATCCTAAAGGTCTAGACAGATTCACAAAGGATTTTACATGAAGGGGTATCACAACTGGATCTGCATGGGGGCAAGAGAGGTAGCAAGGAGTCCAGTATGGTGGCAAAAGTCCAAAGGAGAGATAATGAGGCAGCATAGACTGGGATGATGATATGACAAATATATGGGTTCGGTGCGATTTGTAAGGTGAAATTGGCTGGATCTGTTGATTGTTTGAGTGTAGGGGACGAGGAAGAGAAAGGAGGCGAGGATGACTTCCAGGGTTTTCCTTAAACAACTAGTATTCTTCCTTAAACAACAAGATGGCTGGTGGTGACATTGACTAAAAATGAATCCTAGAGATGGAGCAGGTTTGGAAAATAGCAATGTAGTTTTAGACATGCTAAATGTGAGGTATATGCTAGATATCCAAGAGTTTATATCCAATAAGGAGTTAGATGTACAGCTCTATTGTTCACATGAGAGGTTGGAGATTTGAAGATCATCATATAGATGGGAGCCAAGACTACGGAACTGAATGAAATTGCATATTTAGAATAAGAAGGGCCTCCCAATGTTGAAGGAATCGCTAGGCAAGGAAGATCTCACAAAGTATACAAGAAGGAATAGACAGACGTGTAGGAGGAAAATCAAAATATTGTAGAGAACTAAATTCAAGGAATGAAAGCATTTCAAAATGGATGGGATGGTTCTAGTATCAAATACTGCAACTAGGGAAAACAAAATCAGGTTGGAGAAGAAATTATTGGATCTAGTAACACAGACTTCATTGTTGATCTTGATACAGGCAGTTTCAGAGAAGTGGCAGGGTTAGAAGTCAGACAGCAGTGGGTCGAGAAGTGAGTGAGAGTACATGGAGATGGGGAAAATAAAACCTTTTATCAAGAAGCCTAACAAGTTGAAAGGTTGGAGGAAAAAGAAGGAAACAGGATGGTAGCTAGAGCTGGATGTGGGGATGGGGACAGGGTTTGCTAAAACAAGGGAGGTCTTGAACATGTTTTAATGTGCATGAGAAAAAGTTGATAGACATAAAGTAAGGGTACAGGAGCAAGGTTATTTGAGAAACCAGGAGAATGTAGGATCAGAGCACAGGTGGAAGAATGCAAGACTGCCAGTGGGGCCAACCACAGCAGCTCCCCAGCCTGTGCTCTGCTCACTAAGACATTCTTCCTGGCATAGGGCTGAATCATACTGGAGTTCCTTGTTCTTATTTTCAGAATGGCACTCTTTGGGCTAGAGGTGGCCTTATACAGGAATAGGAGCATCTCAAATGAGGCAATAGAAAGCGGAAAGGATGCGTGAAGATGCTTCTCAATTTTTTCTCAGACAGAACTGACAGCTCAATATTCTTCCTTATTGTGAATCCCAATCTTTTTAACTGGGAGACTTCCCCCACTTTCAATGTCAAAAAACTTAGGAGACTGTCACATAGTAATCATTTCTTAATTATCTATTGATATTGGAAAAAGACATATTGACAGAAGGCTACTATATATTCGGCAAGTCTTTTAATCACCATACAGCTATGTAAATTTTTAAAAAGTTGATAATCTATGTGTCAAATACTACTTTTCCAGTCTGCACAATGCTTGGTTAGCATAAGAATCCTCAAATTCTTTGCAATAATTTTGATAATAATAATTTAACTTATAGTAACTTAGCCATAGCCCAGACCCACAAGCCAGGGTCCTGGACTCAACTGTTGCTTTTGGGAAAGGCAATCTCACTTATAAAAAAATAATAGTACTTCCTTGACTTTCAAAGAATGGAAGTGAAGGGGTGAGAAAGGATAATCGGTTGCAGGTAGAAAGGAAGGTCCTTCTTAGGGCTGCAGTGCCTCTTATGTAGGTTAAAAGTGTTTTTTCAAGTTGCTCATGTGCACATAGGGACATTTATACGTTGGGCATACATAAATTGTGAAAGACCTTCCTTCAATATGTGAGAAAACAAAACAAGGATCTATGATCCACAGATGGAGAACTCGGGATGGGGATAGCAGACACAACAGACACAAATGTAACTGAGTTGTTTCAATTGTTGAAGAAATACCAAGAAAGGAATGTGTAGAGGATGAAAAATTCTATCCACTTAGTTTCATTTGCTAGGGGCCAGCAAATTAGACCAACATAAGACAGACTAATGAGAGAAAAACAAACAGAAGTCTACTAACATGTACATCAGGAGAACTCAGTGATGCGTAACTCAAAAGAGTGGTTAGAACTTGAGCTTATATGGCATGTTAGCAAAGAAAACTAATTGTGTGGAAAAGTAGCAAGACAAAATAAAGGGACTTTGAGCTTCTAGGGGTTGCAAATTGTGGGAAAGTAAATACATAGAGAAATTAATGGTAGGCAAGGGTTACATAGCAAAGTTTATTATGTCGATTCCTCTGGTATCATCTCTGGGCTGATAGGGGTCTAGAGTCTCAGATGAACTTCAGTCCTTCCTGGGAGGGAGAGGAGAGGATGCATCTTTACAGATTTATCTCCTATCTTTAGGCAAAGAGGGGGAATGCAGAGAGCTTTTCTTGTTTCTGCTACTTCTCAATTGTCTTCAGCTCAGTGTAACCAATATGCCAAAGTGGCACTTTTGGGGCAGGCGTACGCTGCTACCTTTTACAAGACTCCTAGTAACCACTGTCAGACTTAGATTTCCCCCCATCCTTACTTCACTTCTGTGGTTGTCATGAGGGAACATTGCAATTGATTCCTTGAGTTTGACCCTGGGGCATTTAACATTTTTAAGCACCACCTGTATCTCTTAAAGAGACTTCATTTTGATCTAAATTAGTATTAAGTTTATTAAGTTGAATTTTTATTCTTAGAGATTGATAATCTATGTATGATGCCTCCCTGTATATAGGGCGTGGAGGATAATTTCAGCTCAAAAGTATCTGTGATTTATAAGTGTTCTCTGCCCATTACAGAACATATGTAATTTTCTGGCATTACTAGTGACTGAATTTGGGCCCAACTCAGGCAAAACTGTGAGGTAGGGGAAGATTTTCTTTGGCATTTGCCTTCTTATTTCCTCTTTCTACTTTAAGCATCTATCCTGGCGTCATTTCCAGTTGTTACTTAGGTGTTTGCACTTTAATAGAAATTTGCTGGGGTTGGGGGATGCCTTCAAGGCCCAACTAGATGATTCTTTCCCCGTGGGCTTTTAGATGGAAGTGGCGCCCTGTGGGAGAGGCATTTTCCCGCCAAGGGCAGCCAGGAGTTTATGCTGTGAGCAGTGCAGGCCTGTCACTTGGGGTTCTGAGCACTACCTCTGAGACAAAATCTCTTCTTGTGTCTTCAAACTATTCTTGAGACCCCTTGGCCCCCTGTGGCAACTGCCATATTTTCTTCATCTCTTCATAGTTGAACATCTTCAGAGAGAAGTCTGCCCTCATTGACTCCTTCTTACTTCTCACTCCATCTTTGCCCACTCATTGTTGCGTCTTCCCTGTTACTTCATGGAAATTGCACCAATGAACATCAGCAATTATAAATTGACTGGATATTTTCTTCCTATCTATATGATCTTTGCTGAATTTAACTCTGAGTCTGCTCCCTGATTCTTAAAATCCCATCCTCCTTTGGTTTCTTGGCAGGACAATGTGCTCCCCTGGTTCTGCAACCCCTCAGTTCCAGAGGAACTAGTGGACCCAGGCTTGGGCGTGGGGATGGGGAAAGATAATATTCAGCAGCGTTCCCCGTTTCTTGACATGGACAATTGCATTTTCTCAATTCTTATATCAAGTACTATGCAAACAAATATTCAAGCCCCCTTCTGACCTGATTGCTCGTCTGGATCCTGGCAAAATAGAAATTTTGGAGCCACCACTGCCCAGGCATTGCCTCCTCCTCATATTCTTCATCCCATCAGTCTTCTTCCATCCATACCTCCAATGATAGTGATTACTAAAGTTTTGTCAATAACCACCTTCTTTTCCTCTTTTTTCCCCATCTTGATCTGATCAACGCCCTGGCTTTTGACTCCAGGGTCCCAAATTTCTACTTGTATTCTAGGCTCACCTCCCTTCCAGATCTCAATCTCCAACCACCTATCAGATTATCTCCATTCTACCTACTTTACAACGCCTTATCTTCCACCCTCCACCTCATATCCAGTCTCCCAAATTAGTAGTCATTCTTGGTCACCTTGCCTCTTGAGTGGCTTTCTTCATACAGTCCCAAAGACTTCCTAAATCTATTTCCTTAATAGCTGTTCAATTCACACTCTTCCATTTTCTCACTACTGCCTTGGTGTGAGCCTTTATCTGAGCAAGAGCAGTAAGTACTGTTCTCCCTTTTACTACTTTAAACCTCTGTAATTCTAGCGTTTGCACAAGGAAGAAGTGCTTTTTCTAAAAGGCAACCGATCTGTAAAAAGCTGATCTGTAAACGTTGGTATCAACCTGCTAACCGGCTTCCCTTTATTTTACAGAATAAAATCTTGGTTCATTAACATAACATCTGATGTGCTTTGTGATCTAACCACCTTCACAAGACTCTGGCTTCCTCTTCAGACGCCACATCCCTTCACAGTACAACCTTTGGACAGTATGTTCTTCTGGATCATTCTCTTAGTTTCATGACTGTGTCTTACCTACCAATCTAGACAATAGACTCTATGCTAAAAGGAATTGTGGAGTGAACTCCCTTTCTGTAGGTGTGGATTGACTGAAGCGCATGTCAGGGAAGGATAAGGAAGGGCAGAGCATGTATCATTTCTCATCCGGTTACTGCTGCTTCTCATCAGCATTGGCCTGACTAGCCTGACTCTGAGGTATGAATAACTTCAGAGATGTCCCAGGCACCCTCCAAACTAGGACCGTCAGAGCAGAGATGTAAATAGCCTTCATTCCTCAGAAACAGCAGTGCATCTTAACTTCTAGACCCTTCTCTTTATGTTTATTGCCAGATAAGCTTTCCAGGATTTGAAACAAAGGTGGACCTTTTGGGGTAGTACAGGAATATGTCGACGCTGTCATCTGATTGCTATCTGAAGAGGAAAAGATTATGAGATTCCTTAATACTTCATCAACCAGGCCTGTTATCACATGTTAGGTAGTAGTTCACCACTGGCCTCCCCAGGAAAGAGGACACAGTAGACTTTGGTTTCCTTCTGAATTTATAAAATAAGTGTGTGGCTTTCATAATTTATGGCATGTTGTATGCTACATTAGTTTGAAAGATAAAAAAAATAATAATATTAAAACTATCGCCCCTCTTTCTTCTGGCTTGGATTTATATTGAATAATCTGGATTTTTTGTTTGTTTGTTCTTATCCTCATTTTAATTCTTGAGACTTCTCGGGGAACATTCTCCATTAATTAGAGCCCTCAAATAATCAGAATCTCAATTGTCAGGATTAAAAAAAAAAACTTATTGTGACAGGTGTAGTAAAAACATATCACAAATAAAATGTTTCTTGACTCTGTCCTCATTGTCCCTTCTAATTCAGGCAAAATACCTGAAATGCCCACCTCTGTGAAGTTAGACAATGAAAATGAGTCAAAATCGTTCTTCAGAAGTAACACTGTGATTCCTAATCAACTAAATATTCTGCAGGCTCAGTGTCCTTATTACTAAGACTGCAAGGGGAGAAATATACATTTTTAGAAAAACTTCCAACAATATTTTCATAAGCCCTCCATCTGTGTTTATGTAGCACTTTATACAAATGTTTATGTAGCGCTATATACCTACTTTTATTGCAACACACATTATATGCCATTATAGTACTTTGTCTATTTGTCTGTCTCCCCTTGAATTTTAGTGCTTTGAAGTTAGGGGGCCATTTCTCTTTGTGTCCTCATCAGCTAGCACAAATTCCATGAGAATCATAGTAAATATTTAATTGATACCTATTTAAGCAAAGGCAGCTCCAAGAAAAAAATATAAACTTTTGATAATTCTGAGTCCCAGAGAAAATTTGCTACATTTGAATTCTCTATTCTTTATTGGTTTTAGAAGATAAACTATATAGCCATTACCTTGCTAATTACATTATTGGAGATATGTAAATCTGACACAAGTTTTGCATCTCATCAAGAAAAAATTGTGGAAATTTGTTTTCTTTCTTATTATATAAGTATACATATAATAGTCTCAATTTTGCTTCTGTCTGCAAAGCCTAAAATACAGGAAAGGTTTTCTGACCTCTGTTCTATAAAATACTCTATAAGTTTAGGAAACAATTGGTCTGTAAAAATTTCCCTCGTGTAACCTTGTAACACTAGCATGGACGTTGAAATCTTGGATTCTGCTTCTCATCTACATTTCTGTCTGACCCTTCTTTTGTACCCTATCTGATTTAGCATAGGGCTGAATGCATAATGGGTACTTAGTTAAAAGTGGTTAATTGATTTACTTCTCTAGCTGCTCAGTTTTGGGAAAACACTTTGCCTTATCCCATTAGAATTTTAATTAATGGAATCCTAAAAATGCAATGTAAACACAGATATTTATAATGAGGATTAGTTTAAATGACCGGGCTGGACTATGAGGGATATGCTCAGAAATAAAAGCCAGACTCTTCAGAGGGACTTAACTTTCTGGCAAACATTAGAAGTTGGTGAAATCTGTGAAGGACTAGAGGTGATAACTCAGACAGCCTAAGAGATGCCTCTCAATTAACACATTGAGATTAACAATCTTAATTAGATTAACATCTAATCATTTCAAATGCAGCATTATCAGTGATATCAACCATACAAATATTTTTAAAGATCTCAAAATCAGGTAACTATGAAGCAAAAGAATTGCATCGGGTAAAATAAAACCCAGAGTTAATGCCTCGGTTAGTTCAGGTTAGTATTTAAGTGAAACTTCTCTTTTTTTCCCTTTTAGTTCCAGGAAAGTCCTTGCTAATTTTCACTCGTTAAAAGAGGGCATTTTCCACTGCCTGGATAAGGCAGATTGTATTGTAAATCCTGCCTAAATTTAGTTTGAATAAACCAGTCAAGAATTTAACCTCTGTTTGACAAACTAATTGGCTGGGGGTTTAAAACCATCAGTTATGTAATAAAACTGTATGCAATCAATTAGGGTGAACTGATTATGTTCAGGCAGCTTCATTTCTGAAGAATCTTGTTAGCGAGAGAGCTCTCTGAGTTCCTTGCCTAACCCTTAGGAAGCAAGTCAGCCTTCTGTATAAGCATGAGGTTTTCAATTCCCCGCCAATTTCACAGGGCTTTCAGGTAATGGGTTGCATTTTACCAAAGGGAGCAATATTAAGTGCACGCGAAAGAATGGTTCTGGCATATTATCGTTTCCTTAGGGAATCACAAATGAGCTATTAATGTCTGGTTCCCTCTCTGGATGGCCCAGCAGAGGGGTTGGGTGCAGGAAATTAGGAGTCTGAGATGAGGGCAAATGCAGTCCCTCATGGGCCGGCTGTCCTCTGACACCAGAAAGTTGCAGATCTGATCCAGAGCCAGCAATGCAGAGGAGTTAGAGAATAAGAATCCTGGTGTGATCCTTAATAATGAGTTGGACACCGGGAATCTGGACAAGAGAGAGAATGTTCAGAGAAAGAAGTGGGGGAAGGAGATGGGGCCTGGTGACTTTTTCAGTGGAGGGGTTAAGTTTTAGCTATCGATGACATTAAAATATTCTCTCCAGGGGCACCTGGGTGGCTCAGTTGGTTGTATGTCCAACTCTTAATTTCAGCTCAGGTAGCGATCTTAGCATTGTGGGATTGAGCCCCGCGTCGGGCTCTGCACTCAGCACGGAGTCTGCTTGGTCCCTCTCCCTCCCCCGCCCCCTTTCTCTAAAATAAATTAATAAATAAAATATTTTTTTAAAAATGTGCTCTCCATTTACCCAAAGAGTTTTGGTATTTTAAACTACCATTCTTGGTTTTCATTCTGTTTGCATTCTAGAACTGCTTTTTCCAGAATCTTGCAATTGAAGGGTTTTGTTTGGTTATCACAAATTATATTTTAGTTTCTAATATGCACTAATTTCTCAGAATACTAGGTAATTTCATTGTTTGAATTAAAGTACAGCTTTCTATGAGTGAGACCTGTTACTTATCAAACCAAGACTAAGTTCTCTTAAAACATCTTCAGCTAATATTTCCTATGTAGATCTTTAGGTTGATTACTCATGCAGTTAGTTATTATTGTATAAATACATATGTATATATGCCTCATGAGGACAGAAGCCAAGTCTGTCCTATCTATGACTACTCTTAGGATAATAGCTCTTACCAAATATTTGTTGAACTAATGAATGTGGTTCTGATCCCCAATAGCACAGAGACCATTTTTATAGTTATGATAGACACAAAAAGAATAAAACA
This sequence comes from Potos flavus, assembly GCA_028534135.1. Lineage (NCBI taxonomy): Eukaryota > Metazoa > Chordata > Mammalia > Carnivora > Procyonidae > Potos > Potos flavus. The sequence continues at coordinate 89,637,022 of CM052886.1, forward strand.
AGTAGTTCAGGGGAATTATAGCTCTCCTGACAAATTACATAGTATAATTTTAGAAGATCTTATAATTTGAATGCAACATTGTGTTATGGTTTCCAGTGTTTGATATCAAAGTACTTCTATGAAACACTTTATGGGAAAATAATGCTATTTGCTAATTGGAGAGCTAGTTGCTTTATATTAAGCATGTACTACCTTGTAAGAGTTGATAAAGATATTTTTTAATAAAGTCATTCTAGCATTCTTAGATGGAAACCATCAACCTGGAGTACAAAGTGCTGGAGAGGATTTGGAGCAAAATTACAGAGATACTCTGGAAAACAGATTGGCAGTTTTTTATAAAGTTATACATTTACTTAACATATTCCCCAGCAATCCTACTTCTGGTCACTTACCCTAGAGAAATGAAAATTTATGTTCACACTAAATCCTAGAGACAAATGTTCAGAACAGCTTGATTTGTGGTGGTCAAAAACTGGAAACAACCCAATGTCCTCCTACAGTGGCATGGATAAACAAGCCATGGTATATCCATACAATGGAATACTACTCAGATGTAAAAAGGAACAAACTATTGATATATACTGCTATTAATACACATAAGATAGATAATTCTCAAAGACCTGTGGGTGTAAGAGACACTGAATGAAAAGGCTACATATTGTATGATTTCAACTATGTGATATTCTAGAAAAGAGAAAATTGTAAAGCCAATGAAAAGGTCAGTCAGTCGTTGCCAGAGGTCTGAGTATGGTGAGAATACCTACAAAGGTGTAGCACAGGGCGGTTTAGGGCATGAAGAAATTGTTTTGTATCTTAATTGTGGATACATTATTGAACTCCATGTAAATGAGCACCAGAAGAAAAAAGCCACCTTATGATAATTTAAAAAATAAAATAAGAAAATCTCTCAGCCTGTAAGTTTAGGTAATTGTTTAATCAACTGAGACTTACTTACAGTCAGGTGATAACTTCTCAGGCACAACACAACTGGAGACTGTGGATTTTGAAAGCTTCGGGCTGGTTTTCTGAGAGGTGGTAAGGTAGTAAGTCAGCTATACTATAATTTTTTAAATTTTTTAAATTTTTATTTTTTTAAGATTTTATTTATTTATTTGAGAGAGAGAAAGAGATCATGAGGAGGGGGGAGGTATAGAGGGAAAATCAGACTCCCCACTGAGCAGAGAGCCCGATGTGGGACTGGATTCCAGGACCCTGGGATCATGACGTGAGCCCACGGCAGATGTTTAACTGACTGAACCACCCCGGTGCCCTATAGTATAATTTTTTAAATTATTTTTTTAAATTAAACTCTGTGCCCAGCATGGGGCTTGAACTCACATCCTTGAGATAGAGAGTCGCATGCTTTACTAACTGAGCCATCCAGGTGCCCCTAGAATAATTTTTTCAAGAAGACATAAAATACTATTGTCAAAAAGGAAACTCTCCTATAATTATTCAAAATTTGAAGCAGAGTTGTGGAATCTTGTTTGAACCCATCACTTTGTTGCCCAGTTATGTAGATTTCCCCCTCTGGTGTTTATTCTGGCATTAATTAATATAACAGAATTTGAAAGAAAGATTAGAAATGTGTTATGTTAGACATAGCCTTGCTTTAAGGGACATGCATATTGATATACCAGGAAAACTTGGGCAATTTTCTCACTGCTGAGATTTTCTTTTTTTTCACCCAGTCTGGAGCCCAATGGAAACCACGTATTTATTAAATGATTGATGTTTGTGCTCCTTCAGAACCATGGGAATTACCATCCTAGATCACATCATTAGTCTGCCTAGTCTAACATCTTGCTTCTGGCTTAGGTAATTATCTGACGCTTTTGAGGGACATTTAAATCTTCCTTATAAAGCATTGAGCATTGTTTCAAATAGTGCTGATTCTCATTGCTGAGATGTAGATGAGAAAGCTGGGCTAAAGAGAAACAATATAACACAACTAAGTGCTTTTATATTTTTAAAAGCTAACTTTATTTTGACCATTTGGTGATACTGCTGAGATCCCAAATAACAGGAATGTTGTGATACACTTGATCTAATTCTCAAGCATTTGATTTTCTGCTCTATTATGAGGCTGCAAAAGCTACTAGATACAAATTCTATCTCATCTAATGGATTTTATACATTCAAAGTCCCATATTTTATAAGAGGAAAAGCAAATAAGCCGCTCTATATTTATAATATGACTGTTCGATGCTTTATGTGCTATGGTCTCAGAACATCTTCCCAAACTCTTCCCAGAAGTTATCAAACTGATAAGTCTTTAGTTACTTTTTGCCATTTTCTCTCTGATATATTGATTCCTTAAGAATGAAACAGTTTAATTGGCTAATATAATTTGATCCTTTTCTGCCTTCCTATCTCCTAGGTAGATGTTAAATGTATAGGCATTGTTTTAGGGCCAGCAGCAACTTATTTAGCATCTACAGCTTCCTAATGAAGTTTTTTTTTTTTTAAATGAATGCCAGGCAAGAGAAACTCTTCTGCAAACACCCTTGCGTTGGAATATAGGCATTCTGCTCAATGAGAATATTTGTTGTTGTTGTTTAGAAGCAGAGTTCTACCTGAGGTTAAGAACTTGGTAAGAAGGCAGCTATGTTACATGAGCAATAAGTAACCTAAGGACCAGGTATATAGATAATCTTTCTACAGTAGTGACTTCTCAGCTGAGATAACTTTGCCCTCCAGGGGACGTTTGGCAAATCTGGAGACATCTTTGGTTGTGACAACGGGAGTTTGGAGGAAGGGTACTTACTGGCATTTAGTGGGCAGAGAACAAGGATGTTGCTAAATGTCCTCCAGTGTGCAATACAGACTCTACGACAGAGAATTGCCAGTCCAATATGTCAATAGTGCCAAGGATGAGTAACCCCACTCCATAAAATGAAGAAAATATGTTTTTAGCATTGAGCACATTACCTTGAACATGGTAGGTACAGAATATGCATTGAGGTGATTTCACAAGGGACTTTTCAAATCAGACTCAGAGCATAGAGGGAGAGTATTTATTGTAATCAAGCAAATTGCAAAGCAATGTTAATCTAACACAAACATCATGACACGCATTACAATTATTTTGCAGCATCTTTGATTAGGCACACATGGAACACAGCTCATTAAGAGGACTATTACCAGTATGGTATTTTAACCTGTGCAAGTAAGCATTGTTTTCCTCTCCTTTCTATTATAGTTAGTTTGCAAGGATCAGTCATCAGTTTATCCTCATCTCTTCCTATCAAGGGCACACAGTTTCTGGGGTCCACATCCTACTAGCTGGGGTTCCCTGACTCCCAGGATGGTTCTCCAGGGCTGCAGTTCTCGGTTTTGCTTCTAATCTTCTAGGTTGCTAATCCTCCGTGTAGCTGTTTGATCTCTAAACTTGAAGGATTTTGGAGCAGAAAATCCTGTTGATTTCTCTTCTCTCTCTCTCTTGCTCTCTCTCTGACTTCTGGATTTTGAAAATAAACTCTTTATAAGGAGCTAGTCAATAGTTGGATGTCTCGACCAGAAAATGATTTAAATAAATAATTAGCTGTCCAGGGGAGAGTGCATAGGGGACAGGATGGGGTATCTCAGTCCTTAGTTTGGGACTAAAGAAAACCACTTTCAGGACATTTGGGCAGATTTTTGTTTAGTCAGGGGGATTTCATGAATCTTGCTATGCTGCTCCTGAGAGCTAACCTTCTAAAATTTTCTGCCCCATTCCCTCCTTTCCTGGAGATCAATAATGCATCTATGGGCTTGTGTATAGACCAGCAAGCTTTCTTGGCTACCTTGGTATCTGTCCATCCCTGCCAAATTCTTAAAGCAGAACTGGCTTTAATGCTAAGGGTTTGCAGACTAGGAATGCTAAGGGTTTGCAGACTAGGAAAGACCCCTTTCTAAAAATCCTAGTACTGCTTGAAACTTGGTGCTTCTAATTCCTTTACTTGAAGATAGATTTTTAAATCCACTGGAGAGTTTAAAAGTTCAAACTTGTAAATGGAAACTGGGAATGCTAGCTTATTAAAACAAGTTTTCATCAAAATTCAAATAAGGATAGCAGATTCTTTCTTCTTCTGTAGGAGTAGAGGGTATTTTTGGGAACCCAAAAGGAGGAGAGGTTGTTTTTCCAAGAACCAAAAGGCCATCAAAGGCAAACTTTTCCTATTTTACAATTTCACTTTGGGCTTGTGCCATTTTCCTTCTACTCTTCACATCCAGATGTACAGCAGATATAAGATAGTAAGGCAGGAAAGAGAAGGAATTAAGATTTCCATTCTAGAGTTCACTGTTACATAGTAGAATCTTATGCACATTACAGTCTCTACAAAACCCAAGAATTTATAATTAGTGTATTTCCCAGAGATGTGCACATCTATCCATAGTGTTATTATTTTAAACCAATGATATTAAATAGCCATCAGTTATCAATTTCACAGCCTTGGGGAAAAATGTTCTTGAGTATCAGTTTCTGAGACTCAGGTAAATCCAACATTGGTTCAAGCTGAAGAACTATAGAAATGAACCCTAAAAATAAGTGCAATGAGTAAAAACTATTTCTTGATCACCAATGATATAATAGATTATAAACTTCAGGATTTCATTTTATATCCTTTTTTTTTGGCAGGTTGGTCTTTATATCTCAGAAATAACAGTATTAAATGCTAGAGAGAAAGGTTAGAGGGTTGAGATTGAGGTTGCATTAAAAAGAGGAGTTAAAAGCTTTAATTTATACTTGAGAATAACAAGATATGAAGGGATTTTGTGAAAATCCTTTGTTCATTAGATAATGTTTATTTAACAAGAAATGAGTGTTTTCAATGAGATTAAACTGAGGATTTTATTGGAAAGACTTTAAGAAGTAAGGTCTCTGTTCTTTAAACCCTGCTGATTTAAAGAAATATTACTAAATACTTTTAAGTCCATTTTTATTCGGTTCTGTCTACTTGCCATTGGTTGTATAGACTTACAGCCTTAAATCATATTCTTTTATTCTTCATTTTCTGTTTTAAAATTTTGGCAAGATTGTTTTCTTTGTGCTTGTTGTTATTTGAAGGCCCCAGCAGAATTCCAATTCTTGTGTAGTCAGTGCTGTTGGATGAAGCCATGATGTCATCGTCAGTGGGGAAGCTGTAGCTAGGAAATCTCTTGAGTCAACAACGTGGCTGTGCAGCTGTATCAAATCTTCTGTGGGTCTAAAGTGAGGCCACTGTAACTCCTATTTCCCCAGGACAACCCAAGTCCATGCTTGCTGTCCCAGCATCATCAGAATACAGCCACTCTCAAAGTGTCTTGGTTTAAACAATAAGTTACATGGTCACTCCAAACTTAGAAGGCTATATGGGGAGAGTGGTAATGGTTCAAGGAGTTCTTATTTTTTATGATAGAGTTAGTGTATAGCTTGCAAAAAGATTGGTAAAATTAGATTATCCAGGATGAAACAGAATGTGGTAGGATTCTGGGGGGACTGAGAAAGAAAACATTTGCAGACGTTATCAACTCATAAGCCAAAGCAGGGAGGAGGAGAAAGAAAAAATAAGTATGGTAAGAGCAGGGCAATTAATTATTGGGACAAAGCCAGGAAGTATGGTGGTGCTAGTGAGGAAAGGGATGCATAGTAACCAGCACTCAATGTTGCTTGCAGAAACACAACAAAATGCTTACACAGCAAGAGAGTACAGCATAGAGGTTAAGGACATGGGCTTTGGAATAGACTGCCTAGTGTTCATTTTCCTCAAGCTACTGAAAAATGGAAAAGATGCTTAAGCCGTATATGCCTCATTTCCCTCATCTGTGAAATGGCAGTAAGAGTAGTAGCTATGGCATAGAGGCATGGGCTCGGTGGGATCCCTATCTCTATCACTTACTTGTTTGGCAGATTTCTGAACTTCTCTTTAGTTTGTCTCTACGTCTTTAGATGAAGATAAAAATAACATAGGCTTGCTAGGTTAGACTTGCTGTAATCCGCGTACAGCCACTCCATGCAGTGTCGGGGACGTGCTCTGTGCTTCAGTGTTAGAAGCCGTTCTGTTGGAACCTCTCCTAATAAATTTGCATATATGAGAAGGAATAAGGAAGCTATTGACTTTCTGAGTCTCTTAAATCTAATCATTTCTTGAGTAAGTAGGTATGAGCACGTGGTTCCTCTTGAAGTATGGAGGGGCTGCAGGAAAGTGGGTATGTTGGAGGTGTGTGTGAAATGCCTTGGAAGAGAGGATAGTTGACACTATGGTTTTGTCATTCAGGAGACTTAATGAGTTTAGGGTCCATTAGCATATGAATTGATTTGCTCTTTCTCCCTCTCATACTCTCTGTCTCTGTCCTTCTGTCTCTCTGTCTCTCTCTATATTATGTTTTTCTCTGTCTCTCATGCTTTCTGTCTCTTTTTGATATTCTCTATCTCTCTATTGTCTGTCTGTGCCTCTTTCTCTTTCTCCATCTTTCTTGAGTGTGTGAGCTTGTACAGGGGGCATATTTGTTAGGAGAAGGAGGCAAAGAACTAAATCCTAAAGAACACCTTTCCTTAAAGGGTTGGATGAAGGAGGGCCACCCAGTAAAGTGATAGCAGTTGAGAAGGAACAGAGGTAAGAGAGAAATAGGAGATAATGATGTCCTAGAGATTAAGGCAACAGAGCATCTCAAGAACAGCAATTAACAAAGCCTGTAATTATGTCAAATATGGTTAAATCAGAAAAAAAGCAACTGGACCTTAGAACTGGACCTGAAGCTCAGGCGTCTTAGTAACGTCACAGCAGTAGCATTGATAGAGTGATTGGGACAACATGTAGACTTCAGTAGATGGAGACCTGTCTAAAAGATGAGAAAAACAAAATAATAAGTAACATAAATCAAAAGAAAAAGAAAACCTATCTTTTCAAGGAATTTGAGAGTAAAGGGAAAGAAAGAAAGGTGGTGTTTATAATATGGGAAACTTACACAAGTTTTACAAGAATCTTGAAGATCCAAGAAACAGACAGCGATTGATGAGGCTAATTTGTGGTGTTCAAGCAAGAAGAGACAGGGATGAGGTCACCCGTGTAGAGATTAGCTTGGGAAATAGGAAAGATATCCATTTCTTTGAGTCAGATGAGAAGGAGATAAGAAAGAGTGAATATTTGAATACGTTAGGGACAAAAGTGGGAGGATTAATTCCCCGTGTCCCCAATTGTATTCGTGAAGTCCATGACTTGGTCATGCAGGTAGAAAGATAGGAAACACCAAAGCCTTACACAGAAGAACACTTCTACTAGAGATGAATGGAAGATGGGCTGATTAACATGAAAGGCTTGGTTGAGGTTGGAGATAAAAGTATTTGTGATAGCACCCAATGACACAGTTCACAGTTATACATTGTTTTCTTCTTTTTAATTATGTGATTTTCAATAGAGTTCTTAGAGTTCCCAGGAGTAAAAGTGATGGAAGTGGATGCATAGCTTTGTCAAATCAAGGATTTTATATGTGGACATTGGCAGAGAATGGAAAATGAAAGAACGGGAGGTCAGAGAAGGCTGATGAGAGAGAGGGTCCAAGGCAGTGACGGAAGGAAGCAGCCACCAGGTGAGTAATGGCAGGAAGTCAGGAGGGGGCTGATGGGCCAAGACTGAAGCATCAGTGAGTAAGGGAAGAGATACAGCAGGAACATATACAAATACAAACTTTTTTAAAATCAAAAAGCAAAAATAAAATAAAATCAAAAAGCAGAAGGTTTCATTGGAGAGATGAGTTTTCTTTTTTAAGATGGCAGAGATGGAGAAATGAAAGGGCCAGGGTCCAGCAATTAGAGTGGGGACTAGCAGGATGGTTTCTAAGTGATAAAATCATTTTAATGCTGAATGTTGAATGAGATCTCAATGATAACTTATTTAGTCTAATCTAAATACACTTAGATGGTAAGTTTGAAGTTCTGAGAACTAAGGCAACTTATTTAAGAACAGTGGATTTGTGGGGGCACCTGGGTGGCTCCGTTGGTTAAGCTTCCGACTCTTGATTTTGGCTCCGGTTATGATCTCAGGGTCCTGAGATCAAGCCCCACATCAGGCTCTGTGCTCAGCCTGGAGTCTGCTTGGATTCTTTCTTTTCCTCTCCCTCTGCCATCTCCTCAATCATGCATGCTCCCTCCCTCTCTCTCTCCCAAATAAATAAAATCTTAAAAAAAAAAAAAAAAAAAGAACAGTGGATTTTGGCAAAACTGCTAGTAGAACCCAATTCCCCTTTTTCTATGTGGGGCTGTGTTTAATAAATCACACAGTTGTATACTTGAAACACTGTAAAGGAGGACACACTATTACAAAATAACTCTAGATAGTGCTTGGAAGTTAATAAACCAATATGCACACTTCCTACACACTTCATCAAATAAATCTATGGTGTCAAATCCTGGCAGCCTACTGTGACCAATGACTTGTATATCAGAGAGAAAAATGTAATCCCGCTGACATGTGACATAAAAAGGTCACATTGCCTAACACCAGCCCTTGCTTAAGTCTAGCTAATTAGTGGTGCTTTTTGGTTAATTCAAGTGGATGGACCTCAAGGCAATACTATTTATAGAATTCAGTCTGATAGTTCAGTTACCCTCTATGTTCTAATTAAAAATGTTTTAAGTATTAATCCACATGGTTTGAAAATACAAAAATAATTTCAGGGTCACTTTGGAGATGACAGAATCAAGCTGATTTTTTCACTCTTAAGTTCACCCACTGTTTGGGTGTCTTTGGGTAACTACTGGATAAAACATTAGTTTTATAGACAACACAAAGACCATCAGGTTGTGGCAAGAATATTGGACTAAGCTGTCAGGAGAACAGTATTTCTGATCAATTCACTCTATCTTTGGCAAGTACTAAACTATCTGAAACTCAGTTTTTTCATCAGGCAAAGGGAAATACTGTTTCACGTATCCATCTTTTACAGTTGTTGTGAAAGGCAAATGATGGTAGGTAGAATGGTGGCAAAGTACGTGGAATGGCAACTAAAATATGGCTTCAGATGCTGACTCTGCCACTGAGTAGATAGGTATCTATGGTTATTTAACCTCTCTGAGCATGTCTCTTCATTTGAAAAACATGTAATACATACAATATATCTGTTACTTAAAGAGATCTATATTTGCATGTAATAGCAGGAGTTATAATAATTTGGGTATTAAAAGGTACAATACAAATGTAAAGTTTTCTTCTCCTTTTACCTTATTGCTGCAATGCAGACAATCTGCTGAAATCCTACACCAAACTTAGTGACCTTCTTGCCTCATGTTTAATTCATTCCTCTCTATGGAGGAAGTTTTGGGAATACTATCATCTATTTCTACCTTGCTTCTCTTTGTCTCTCTCCTTCTCATTCACTTTTTGCAATGAGATAGCTTATATCTTCATTTGTGGTATTAGGATTTCAGGAAGCTAAGAGCATTGACTTTTCTGAAAATGAAGGGAAAATGGAGTATCTGAGAAAATGTAAGTTCATATCTGACACCTCAGAGGCATCTGGTAACCTGGATACGCAGTCCATCTTGGAAAACATTTTTAGGAAGATTTCCTTCCAGATTTTAAATATACTCCTTTGGGGAGCCTCTGTGGCTCAGTCAGTTAAGCATCCAACTCTTGATTTCAGCTCAGGTCATGATCTCAGGGTCATGAGATCAAGCCCTATGTTGGAATCACATGCTGGGCATGGAGCCTGCGTAAGATTCTCTCTCTTCTTCTCCCTTTGCCCCTTCCTCCCCAACTCGTGCTCTCTCTCTCTAAAATAAATAAATAAAATCATTAAAAAAAATAATAAAAATAAATAAAAAAGGAGCTTAAAAATGATCAGATGTGGATTGGTGATGGAATTTGGATAGAGGTCTGGATAATGGACTATGGATAGAATTTGGATATGTGAACACGGAAAGCTCACCTAACATGTAAGAAGTGTTTGTAGAGCAGATATAGTGGTGTTTGTCCCGACAGCAAGTTTTGTTAAGACTACAGTGTATATACCACCCCTCACCCCAGTAGATTTCTAATTTATCATAGCACTTTCCTGCTGAGTCCTTATATGGCTTCATAATCTTTTCTAAGACATTACTGCGGCAGCCACTGCCACAGATAGACACCCGTCCTAGAAGTAAAACCTTTCTGCTATTTTGGTTATTTAGAACAAAGAAGTTACTCTGAAGAGTAGTTAGGTGAAGTTTGCACAGAGTACAACTGGCAAAGGATCTCAAGTTGTAAGGTGAACCATGTACCCACAGGTTGATGTAAATGGGGAACAGGATCTCTGGAACATAAGGTAACAAAAGTGAACAGTCTCAAAAGCATTGAGATATAGGAAAAAAATGTTCACATTTTACAGGAGTGGTAAAAATTCTTTTATTTTTTTCTTTACCTCATTTCATATGAGAACAAGTATGCTCTCAATGAAATTAACAGTGGGAAAATTTTAAACAAATAAAAGGAAATACTTCTACACTTAGCATATAATCAGTCTATAGATTTTTCTGTTGGGGGAGGTCAGGGAGTCAAATGCTGAAGAGGAAAAGAAGAGAGAGGAAAATCTGGTTAATTTTATGACCAATAATAACATTGTAATTATGCCCTAAGATAAGAATAATGAGGTTGAAGCTTTGGGGCATAAAATGATCGTCTCAGAGGACAGGGAAGGAATTCTCCCACTCTTACCCCTAACAATTTGAATGGCACCAAAGAACTGGCCAGACGCATTATGGGGTGTAGTTTTTCTCAGTAGGCAGCTCCTATTAACCTGTAAAACCATTCTTGAAAGACCAGTGGCTAGTTTTATCTGGAAAATCCTGTATTTCAGGAGAAATAAGCCTTGATTCCAAGCAAAAAGAATTTTGTAGTTGGTGCAATGATACACTCCCCAATGGTACGGTCTAATTTTGCTTTTGACCTGGTGAGTGAATTTCTGTAAACATAATGCTCATATAACTAACTTAGTGTATTTTACTGGATGGAAATTGGCCTTTGACACAGAGTAGGTCCGATTGGAAGCACATGAGCTATCCCTAAGGAACTATAAGTATGCTCCTGCCCTTTGCTTGTAGCTTCTGACTTTCTTGACGTGCAGTATGCTGCTCGCGTTCTTATATTCCAGACCTTAGTGAAACTCTGAATTTTTAGCTGTCTTTAAGGGCTCCCAAATTAGTTTTGAGCTGGCCACCAAGTGGAGATCACCTAGAGGGCAAACTCATCTGTAGCCAATTCTCAGTGAATTTCTAAGAGAGAGCAATACTCTCACTAAATGGAGTCTCCATTTTTAAATTTTTTTATTTGAGAGAGAGAGAAAGAGAGAGTGAGAGAAGGGGAGTGCACAAACAGGATGAGGGGTAGAGGGAGAAGCAATCTTTCTGCTGAGTAGAGAACCCGATGTGGGGCTCGATCCCAGGACCCTAGGATCATGACCAGAGCCGAAGGCAGATGCTTAACCACCTGAGCACCCAGGTGTCCCAAAATGGAGCCTCCTTAAGTGGTAGGTATAGTCTAGGTTGGAAAGGGCATTCAGCCTTTCCTCTTGATACTACTTCTAAACCAACTGGGACCTTAGACTTGTTTGTTCTTTATGTCTGTGTGCTTATTCATTTCATTTGCTCATATAAAACATGGATATTGTATGATACAGAGTAATTAACTTCAGTTAGCCGATAACCCCCAAATCTCAATTGTTCAAAAAAAAGGACGACTTTTTCTTTTTTTTCCCTCTCACATCTCAGCCTAAAGAAGACTGGGTGGCTCCCCTGGCAGCTGTGCTCCTGGTGGTGACTCAGGGATCTAGGCTGCTTCGGGTCTGGCTTTGCCATTGTGGGGTCCTCTACATCCAGCTGCAAGTCTAGTTTCCTTATCTGGAAAAAGGAAGTGATAAAATGCGCTTCTCAGCTTGGCATGATGACGGAGTAAAATGAGACATGTTGAATGATTCTTGCTGTATCTGGAACAGAGGACATACAGAATTTGATGTTTCTTCCCTCTGACTGTCCCAGGCCCTGGGACAGGAGCAAAACTTGCCAAGATGAGTAAGGCAGATATCTGTACTCAGATTGCTCATGAGTTCACACTCTGAAAAAGAAGGCATATTTTTTAACTAGAACCTCGACTCTACATAAGTTCCACAAAGGCAAGCATTGTGACTCTCCTTTTATTTTTAACTACATATTTCCAGAGTCTAGGTCACTATCAGGATAATGATAAATGGTCAAAATATAGTATTAATCTGTGCTTAAATGGCAGAACTATACAATGAAGAAGCTAGAAAATGATACTCATTTCCTCTTTTCTCTCATCACCCTCCCTCCCTCCAGAATTTACAATGATTCAAGAGGATAAGATAATGCATAGGATGACTATGGATTTCCTGATTCTATACCAGACTTTATCCAAATTAAAGTGTTCATCTTGAAGTCTCCCTACATGTAAACGATAGTACACAACTGTTAATAATTTTTAAATCTTATATATAGTTGAGTAGAACTAAAATTTTGCTTCATCAGTTATTCTTTCTCATGTCAAATCTGTGTAGTGTTTGGTTGGCATCTACAGATATATTTTGCAATACCTGTTCTTATACCTGTTCTTATAACTTCAGACACTACTTTACCTCCAGTTCATATACAGCGCTTGCCATAAATAAGCCATTTTGTCTGAATGTTTGGTGCCCGTTGTGCATCTCAGTAGTCTAGCTATGTTTTGTTCCTCCAAGTTGAGTTTCAAAATGTCTTTAAAACCCCTTCACCTTGCTGAATTGTGTTGTACCAGTTTTTAAGGGGAGCCACTGAACTTGAAAGATGACTTGGAATTAGCTTGCCTGGGATCCCCTGGCCCAATATCTTATTTGTAAAAATCCTAATAAATCATTTGTTCAAATGACTGAACGATACCTGGTTAACTTGATCATGCTTGCCATCCATGCTGCCTCCTGGCTCCTATCTATTGCCCTCAGTGAACAGATTGCTTGGGTGACTGCCTCCTCTTTCAATTCTCTTTCCCCTGCTGTATTTCATAGACATTAGTGCAGTTAACTTTTATGCAGTCTCTCTGTAGGTAAATATCCATGTATATTGCTTTGTATCCTATGATAAGGAAACTGAGGTGCATGGTAGTCTGTTGTCAGTGGTCATTAGTAGTAGGAAGAAAATACATTGGAATTGCCATCTTCAAACTAGTGTCCCTATCCATCAGATCACAGTGCTTATCTTGGCAAGATATCCCTTGGCTCTCCCTCTTCGATGGCTCACACCAGGAACACGATGCTCTCATAATGGCCTCCATCACTTCCTGTTTCCAAAAAGCTTATCAGTGGTAGACTGTCCAGTCAACTTACCTTCTGTGAAGTTGAAAGAGACCGTGTTGTTTTCTGCCAAAAAAAATGGACCTGTTTCTTTTTCCTCCAAAGGAGAAGATCTGGACATAGCAAAAGAGCAAGTAGAGCCAGCTGTATGCATTTTACACCCGTATTAGAACTGCCAAAGCCCAAACGCAAGAACTCATTCAGAAAGACTTCACTGTGTCAGTTCTGGGCTTACAGAAATCTTTTACCCTAATTACTTCAACAACCTTCTGTGCACAGTATATTGAGGAAATGTCATCTTTACATGGCAAGGAAGGCAGGTTTGTAGAGATTTGTGGAACAAGTTCAGGTATAGATGAAGCAAATATAGAGATAAACTATATGAAGAAAATTTATGTTTAGAAAGGGAAAAATTCCGGTCCAAATATTGACTGAGAACTCAAACATTTCATGTCCTCATCCTGTCTCTTGAGGAAAAGAAAGGAGGGAAGGAAGGAAGGAAGGAAGGAAGGAAGGAAGGAAGGAAGGGAGGAAGGGAGGGAGGGAGGGAGGGAGGGAGGGAGGAAGGGAGGAAGGGAGGAAGGGAAGGAAAAAGGAAAAGAGGGAGGAAGGAAATGAAAGTCCTCTTATGCTTTTTGTTCCCTTCCCTAAAGCAGGATATATAATGTATGTGCAGAGAAAGATACACAAGAGGAAAGATGCTACATCCATCAGAGTAGGCTAGGTTAAGATGCCATAATGCACAACTTAAAGGTCTATTTCTTGCTTACTCTTCTTGTCTGTCTTTGGCAGGGACCCAGGCTGAGAGATGAGTCTCCATCTTGTACTTTGCTGCTTATAGCCTCAGAGACAAACTTTGAACTTTTAAAGCAGGTGTTGGCAAGCAGTTTCTATAAAGGGCCAGACAGTAAATATCTCCAACTTCAAGTCCATAGAGTTTCTGCCACAGTTACTCAACTCTGCTACTGCAGTGCAAAAGTGGAGTTTACAATAGTTTATACTATGTAAACAAATGAATATGGGCTGTGTTTCAATAAAACTTTATTCACAGCAGCCCATGGGCTGGATTTGGCCTATGGCCTATATTTTGTCAACTCTTTCAATTAACTTTTATGGCTTAAAAAAGACACTTGTTACCTCTGCTCAATAATTGATGACTAACTGATGATTCTACTCCACCATAAGAGGATGGGGAAGTACAAGCCTTTCACTTCCTGAGATCAGCCTAACCTGTGTAAGTGTTCACACAAGTACCCAGAAAATTATGAAGAGCGAGCGGACAGGCTATATCTGTAGCGCCACAATGTTTGATGAAGCTGCTGCTCTTTCAGAATTTCTCTGCTCCCCCAGTTTTCTCTTTAACTCAGCAAAACAGACTTTACAAGGTGGCAGTGTTCCTTTGCTATGTAGGAGGCAGCAGGAGTGACCGATCAAACAAAAAGGACACTGCTCAGCTCTGTATTTAGTCAACCTTGGTGGCCATTGTCCGGCGTGAAGAGCTGGAGCTATCCATTGCATGAAATCTTCACATTTGCAACTCTGACGGTGAATCAGGATATGCATCCTAGGAGCAGATCTTGGGAATGGATTTGGACGTAGGAAGGGAGGTGTTTTGTCAGACGACATTCCTCAACAGTGAACGGCTGTTAGTTATTTTCTCACAGACCAGTTTTGGAGACGTTTCCTAGATGTAGAATTACAGCCTGTACACAGGGAGGAACGATGAGATGGGGTTTTCAGTTTATTTTACTATTTATGGAGTCTCCCTTAAGCCTATTTTACCACAGGGTGATGTCACCTTATGTGTTTGGTTTTCTAGCAAAACCCACCCTCCCAAATCACAACCAACCCCATTTTGCCCCTTCCTGGTTTGTCATTGTTATATAAAGTCAAATGGTTTCTTAGTTTTGGTTGACACACTTCTTTCCATTTTTAGGTACTGCTCTAAGAGCACAACTTAAAGAGTCTGTTAAATTTACACAATTCAATTCATTCACATTTCTGACTTTCTCCACAGAAATAGTTGACTAGATATAGAGAGAATGTACGTTTAAGTGGATTTGTCAATCAGTTAAAAAGAGACATTAGGAATTTATTGTGTAGGTGGTAGACTCTATAAATTGAAACATCTCTATTCTATTGATTATAATCTATACCTTCTAAAATGTTAAGGTGCTTCCTTACATATTATCACACAAGCAAAACACTTTAGTGAGCCATTTTAATAATTAAATTTTAAAGAGATAAAAACAGAGCAGAACATAGACTCTAAGATCTGTTAGTCGGGGATAGCTCCCAACTTTTATTCCCCCAAACAGCGATACTTCTTTTGAGTATGAGAAGATTCTAGAGGAAATGGTTACTTGACCATGACAGAGAGTATTACTTTCAAAAGAGTGAAAATAACCTACATCTAAAAAATATTTTCAAGGTCCAGATGATATTTTTATTGACGATGTACTATATCTTATAATTGACTTCAGTGAAAGTGCTATTATGGTTTCCCCACACAGGTTTTAAATTTTATTTCCCAGATAAGCTGCCAATATCAAGGTATTCTAGAGAAGAGCCCTAGTGTTTTTAAATAGACTGTTATCCAAGTTTCTTTGTTTGGAATAATAATAATGACAACAACAATACTTATTAAGTCCTAGCCACTTTTTGAGCCTTTTTTTCCACTTCTCCTCCAGCCTCTGGCAAGCACCATTCTCTTCTCTGCTTCTATGAGTTTGAATCTTGTAAACACCTCTTTTAAGTATTATCATGCAGTTTTTATTTGTTTAGACTGACTTATTTCACTTAACATTTATCATTTATGTTCCAAGCCCTTTAAAATACACTTAATTTTACAACCTTATGAGCTTGATACCACACCATTTTTCTTCCCACTTTGCACAAGTGGAAACTGAGGCACAGTGAAGATAAATTACTTGCCTAAAATCACACAGACAGTAAGTATCAGAGCTAGTATTTGAACCTAGGCAGTTTGGACCAAAGTCCATAGGAATAACCACTGAGCCATAACATCTTCCTTTCATAGCTAGAATAATGGAGTTGTTATTGAGATTCCAGTAGAGAAGCAGAAAAAGTTAAGGACTTATAAACAACTAATCCATATAACTGAGCAAAATCTATGCTTTTTTTGTGCTTATCTAAATTGACCACAAATTCCCCCAATATAGACAACAGCACTCATGTTGCTGGGAGTGTGGAGATATAGGGAAGATGCTAACTGCCTTTCTTTCAGCAACTGTCTGGTATAGAGACTTTCCTTTCTTGAATAAAGGAAACACGAAAGAGAAGGAAGCCCTCATAAGCTTCAGTTTGCTTTCCACAGGTAATCAGTGGGGCGGGTCATTATTGCCACCAACCTCCACCTTTCCCCCAAATTGCCTTCCTTGTCCCTTCCGCCACAAGTTCCTTTGGAAACTCTTTGCCCTACCTGAGTTCCCCTATGTGACATTCTTGCCTTGCGAAGAAGATGCATATAAAATATCAGGCAAAGATTTTGTATTCCCAGCCCTGATCTTTATCTCAAAATAAAAGAGGGAAATTTATCTCTTGTGAGTCATGGGCATTGAGGAGCTGGGAACATTTCACTGGCAGGGAGAGTTGGCAAAAACAGTCCTAGTGGATTTCAAGTTTATTTGACTAATTCTTTCACCACTTGTCAAACGAAACTACTTTTGTTTAGGTAACAAAACAAGCTGTTTCCTCTGCCATTTCTCCAGTGAGTAGTATAGGCACTTGTGGCGAACACACATTACTGCTAACTGTTATGATGTTTGCTGTCAAATTCATTTATTTATACAACTGCTGTAAAAAGCCTGAGGCCCATAAGCAGCCATGAAAGATTTCAGAGTCATGGTGTGGGGTCATGAGAGGGAAAAAAAAAGTCTCCACTGGTTATGAGAAAGGAACTGACACAGGAAATGGTCACATATGGCGCAGATTTATTGTGTCCGGGGCTTCCCATTCAAATCTCATTACAGCCACAGCTCAGAGCTGGGCATGGCCCAGTCACATTCATTTTAGTTCTGGCATCCAACAGAATTACTGCTGCAGCTTCAAACTGAGGGCTGGAGAGGTGATAAGTTTATCATTCTGGGGAAAGAGCGTGCTCAGATTGTATTTGTAAAGAAGGCTGTTGGCTTCCCCTGCCTTTAATCTAACCCATGAACTTCACTGTAGTCAAAGATGGAAGGCAAGGTTTGCTAGCAAAAAGGAAATTGGACAGTGGAGAGAAAAGGGGAGTGGGGTGGAGGGTATTACCAAAGGAATGAAGGGGAAAGTTAAGATTAGATGAGAGGGTTGAAACCATCTTGAATTCTGCAAGTTTTTATTGATTTCTTGATTGGTGGAAAAAATACATATCCTGCTTATAGACCTCTGTGTGTGTTGTATGTATGTGTGTGTGTGTGTGTTTCTTTCTTGCACATATTTTCTAAAATCATAGTATGTCTGCAATGTAGCATTTTCTTCACCTGTAACTTGTCTCTTTCAACACTGTTCATTTTGAATGCTTGGAACACTTACAGGTGCTGTTTCAGACTACAAGGCAAATGTTATTAATTTGAGATGAGGGTAGTGTCAAAAAAGGCAAAAGAAGAGTGCAAAGTATCTTAAAAAGTACTCCTTTTTTGATTATGGCTAATGTAGCAACTTATATTTATTAGCACATGTTTGTTCCCGACTCTACACATACGTCATTTCATTTAATCCTGTCCATCAGCTTTTCAATCCCTTTTACAAATGAGTTAACTGGGTCAGAGAGAGGATAAGTAACTTGCCCATGGTTTTGCAGCTAGGAAGTGCAATGCAAATCTCTCTGGCTAGAAAACCTGATCTCTTACCCGCCAAGCTGTACTTCCTGAACTTGCATTTGCTTTGGCTATTTTCAATGTAGTAGTCAAAGAATAAAAGTCATAATTGAGACCATACCCATTGGTGTTTGCAGGGCAAATCATAATACAACAAAATAACAAAAATATAAAAACATTTTCTAAGCTATTTCTTTTAAGCAAAATATAGATGATATTTCAACATAGTAAAAGTATGCAAAAATAGTCTTCTGGCATTTGTTTGAATGGATTTTATCCATAAAAATAGATGTTTTTTTTATTTGAATAAAACAAAAATAGATTGATTCAGAAGAAGGATCTATATGATACGTATCTGATGCTCTTCCCTCAACTTCATTGTCATTTTATCACTTTCATCTCCTGATCATTTTTTTCCCTCAAAGTTAACACTTCTGTAAAAAGGAAACAAATATTTGGAAATACTCATCAAGAGAACTTAGTAAAGACAGAAAGACCTTTCACAGAAAAACTTCCAGGCATCTTGCTTCATGTGATGATTGGTTTTATATAGTGTTCCATTTTTCTCAGATTTGGTTGGAAATGTATTCCCATCAAAAACGGACCCAAGTTCAAGAGCTTTGGTGAGATTTCTCATGAAATTGTGGCAAATCCTACAGTCTAGAGCCCCTGAAGTCCATCTGCCCATTATATATGCCTTCAGAGGTGTGTATTTCTCATCTAGCAGCTTCCTGCTCCTGTGCGGTATCTTCAGTCCTATACCGCTACCTCAACACTTGGAACCCCTCTTTTCCATCCCCTCATTGGAGGCATGCATGCACCATGCCAATCGCCAGCTGTAAGCATGCCGCCTTTTCAGTAAGAATGATGCCAGAGGAGACTATGCTCCTAAGCACCACTCGTCAATGAATTATGAAAGCCAAGCTGGAAATACCTTAATTTTGAAGCCCCCAGTGCTGAACTTGGAATACATTAATTTTTCAATTTAATGAACTTTCAATTTCCCAAATTTCATTATCTTATAACGCCATCTGTGTATGTGAGTGTATGTATAAGCCTATCTATCTTATCTCTTTTATAATGACTAGTACTACCATATTGTGATCCCTCAGCAGAGTTTACAGACCCCTAATTCTAGACAAGTTAGCAAACCTGGGTTTTCTGTCATCCACACTGAATCTATGCTGCATAAGAACATCATTCTCAATTCACTTTACAGATATAACACACAACCATTATTTCTGAAGTTTACAAAAAAGACCTCTTAGCCAGAATTCCTCATTCTAT
The DNA here is from genome assembly GCA_028534135.1 of Potos flavus. Taxonomy (NCBI): domain Eukaryota; kingdom Metazoa; phylum Chordata; class Mammalia; order Carnivora; family Procyonidae; genus Potos; species Potos flavus. Next base: position 89,656,404 of record CM052886.1, read on the forward strand.
AAAAGTGGACAGTTTTTGTCTATTATTTCTAGTATGACCAAAATGTTTTCTTTAATATTTCTTTCCAAGATTTCAGTTACTCTCTTTGCGTATTTAGGAACACAGCTTTGAGATTTTGGAGTCTCACTCTTCATAGCCTGAGGGTCTACAACAACATCTATAAATGGGGATAAATTGAACCTGTCTACACTTTATTTGATCTGTGGCCATTTATATTTGTTAAATTAGAAATAATGAGGTGTAAATGTTGTTTGACAGAAAAGAATTGTAAATGATTTCTTTTCATTTCGTGAAAATAAGAGATGATTATATATTTTGTTTTTGTCAAAATCTCCTATGCTTTACTGTACCACAAATTGGGAAATCTATCACAAAATGGCTGAAAAAATTATTGAGGGAAATGGTGATGTTAACCTCGAGGAAAAAAATCATTAATGTTGATGTATTTCATTCAATTTTAAACATATACATTTTCCTTTTTGTTGAAAGGGGAAGATGGAAGGACTCTATGTGCCTTTGAGTCAAAACATTTATTTTAAAAATACCTTTTTTTTTCCTTCTGACCCATTTTTCCAAATAAAGGATAGCAGTTGTTTCTTGTTTTCCCTTTTCTTTTAATTTTTTTTTTCCTAGCAAAGACGACCCCTTTGGCATATTTTCTTTTCAAATGTGAAATGAGGTGGAAAATCCTCATTTCACGACAGGAAGGACAAATATTGACACAAAGTTAATATTTGTTAGAACCCTGAAAGCAACCTGAGTACACATACACACACATGCATACATACCTTCTCCTTTTTCTCCTCCTTCACCAGACGTACCTAACTCACTTCCTTTCTTAGCTTTTAGGTCTGTGGTTTCCAGTCAAGGGAAAGGTGGATGGAGCATATTCTATGTCTGGGATATTCTAGGACATTAAAGTATACACAAAGCAAGTGTTCATGTGCACACATGCATACACAAATACAACCTGCTTAATCTAATTTCCCCCACTTAGAGAAGATCTTCTGGACTTTATCACTGTGCTTGTCCATCCCGAATGCAATAGCATATGCCAAGCCAATACTCACTGGTCACTCAGCATTTATTAAGTCCTGTCCACTCTTGCCTGTTTGAGAGGAATGCCCCGGGGTGACTGGGCGGCCGGCCCTGACAGGCTGTGTCACTTATCTCTTCACATTGATTATGAAAGTCAGCTGTGGCCAGACCTTGCTTTTTTTCCCTTCTCCTCTCAGCCCCTCTTACAAGCACCCCTGCCTGGATTTTCATGAGGAAATAATCAGATTAGGCCTTTCACGGTGAGTTCATATGGAGTTCTCTTTCTCCAGTGTGCTACTAACTGAATAAACGTGTTTAGTGGTAAATTGTAAATGACATTATGATTACCAAAGCCAGCATGGGTTTCATTTAAAAGTGATCAGAATTGCAGACCACAAAAATTGTGACTGGCAGATAAGGCCTTTTGGAGAAGTGGGAAAAGAAAAGACAGAAACAAGTGAGAAAGATAATCATTACTCAAAACTAAACCTTCCCCAACTGAGAGAAGCAAGAGGGAAAGAAATCCAGAGGAAGAAAAGATGGAACACTGTTTCGAAGGGAAGCTAGACTGTCACCATGGGCTTCTGCCAGCTGAGGCCAGGACGGTCAACAACATTGTCTGCTGGCCATGGCCACACCCCTCTCTTAAGTAGTGTGAATCCTCTTGCACAATTAAGAACCATGCTATTTAGCTGCTCTGGAACTCTAATGCATTGCTTACATGTGCTTTATTTTTGCCTCTCATCAAAATGAAAATACTAGAATTGATTAACTCTGGAGATGATGTAGGAAAGTGGATGGAAAGGTAGTGATAAACCAACCTGTCTCTTAGTGCTAAGTGCTGGAGAAATAAAAATAAAATCTCTAATTTATGAATGCCCGGACTCCAAGTTTCGCTATAAAATGGAATAACCAATATTACTTGCTGATAATCTTTAGATTGGTGCCTTTATTAAATTTGTAGCTATGTGTTTAGACTTCTGGGAGAGTATGCTAAAATATTAAAAAGGCCAAATGGTGATATAAAAAAGCAAATGGACTCTCACCAAATATGTGATTTGACAAATAACTACAAATAACCCAAAAACCCTCCCTGAGTTGCTTTCACTAGACTTTGTAGAGAGAACTCCTGATGACCATGGCACTTCTTGGCCAGTATTAGTCATCATAGCCAACTACTACCCAAAGTGAAGTTATTTGGATTATGTTGCTTTTCTCTTCCCCCTTTTCCTCATTACTATTACTAAGTAATTGTGTGAGTCAAAACTGTGAGCCAGTTTTTCTACCTATGAAGTAGGGATAATTAAACTTGCCATGAAGAAGTTTTAGGTAAAGAAGGTTAGGGAAGGAGGAAGGATGGGAGGGAGGAAGAAGGAAGGAAAGAAATAGGGAAGGAAGGACCACCAATCTGATGGTTTGAGGGCATCTTTGTAGTGAAGTAAGTCTTCCTCTGCTATTCTAGGCCCCTATCCCATTCTGTCCCCTTCCATATACCACTTCCAGTATAGATACTTCTATACCTGAAGCTTTCTTGAGCAACTATTTTATATTAGTTGCAACAGCCATGGATGGTCACCATCTGGCCACGTAAGACTAATCTAAGCAGTAACCAGAGCCCTCCCCCCGCCTCGTTGATAAGCCGTGAAATCCATAGGACACCTCTGATAATGTCCAACTTCCACACCACATTAGACAGTATAAGGGTATAGCATATTTTGCTTAGCATCCCCGCTTGCTGCAATCACCACCACAAGTCCACCATCTACATCTCCAGAATACACATCTCTTGCCTGGTCATTCATGGGATCACCCAACCTTTGACTCTCATTCTCCAAATCTTGCTCTTTTTGTGCTGTGTGGAACTCTTACATTAGAATCAGCAAACTGCTGTCTATTTTCATAGAGTGTTCTAGAACCCTTTTACCTCATGCCTATCTATTGTCATACCCTCAGACCTTGAGGTTCTTCTGCATTTCGATGTTATTCACATGCTCTATGTCATATCCCTTAAGAAAAAGCCCCTGCTTCTCTGAGGCTGATGACATTAGGCTCACTACCTGCTCTCTCCACTTGATGTGTCTAATATTGACATAGTAGGCACTACTTTTCACTCCCTGAAAGACATTGAAACTAGTTCACAGTTTCCTTCTCCATTCTAACTCTGCCATCATTTTTTCCAAGTAAATAATTCATCTGAAACCTTGACTGCTCTGGAAATAGACTACCCAAATAAGAACAAGCAAAGCCTATTTATTCTGAGTTTACTATAGCAAGGGAATTAACCACCATCCCTTGCATTTGGCAGAAGCTCAACGGCAGAGAGTAAGAAAGCTTTCTGGTGGAAAAAAAGTAAGAGTTCAGGTACACCCTGATTGGAAGCTGTAGTTGTCATGGCGAAGCTGGAGGTGAGCTCATTAGAAATGGGGCATCCTATGTGATTGATTAGAGACATGTACTTGGCTTTCTTCATTTGGTCCTAAGTTGGACATGGGGAAGGAAATTGGGGAAGGTGACAGTTATTAATCAGGTGCTAGCTGTTTGGGACTGATTGTTTTGAGGATTATTTTTTGGTCATCCTGGACTAGTTGATGCAGATAGAAATGTGACTTTCCTGGACTGCTTGTGCTAATAATGGATTGGTTTCTTGGCCTGGCCACTGCAGACTATGGATCAGAGTTCTATTTTCATATATGGTCTGGCTATTGTCTGTGTATTCAGTCTCTTACTGCTCAAGTCATCTTCAAGGCTTCTCTAGGAGAATCCCTGCTACAGAGAAAGTCTTCCATAAAAGTTGTTATTTTTTTTGGAGTACGCTTTTTCTCCATTCTACCTTACCACTCACTGACACAATCACAGCACTGAAATTGTCATCACCTCCAGCTTTCAAAATCACAGACTCAAGTATCCTACTCGAAGACCATGACTCATATCTTTCCAGCTCACTTAGTCAAGAGCCCTTTCCTTATGATGTTAAATCTATGGCCACGTGCTCTTTAAAAAAAAATATATATATATATACACACACAAACACACACACACACACATACACATAAGCACCCCTTGCATCATTTCCCTCCTTATGCAGCTGAAATGTGCTATGCTTCATTACAATTGGTTCTCTGAAAATATCTTTAGTACCTGTGACCCTCTGCCCCTTTGTCTCAGTCACAGGCAAAAACCTAACCTTCAATGAACCCAGCCATCCTGTCTTCCCACGACATCTTACTAGGTATATCCAAGGCATTTACTCATCCACTCTCTGCAACCCAGGCTGACATACTGGGAAGGTGATGGAGTTGAGGTTTCAGGGTCGTTGCTTACACAGGCCACTTCGAAGATTTCAGGAGGAATGCCATCAATGTGTTTGCATGGCCCTATGTTTTTGTAAAATTTGCAAATTGGAGATATTCTAACCAAAATTTAAGATAACACCCTCTTCTTGCTCTGAATTCTCCTTCATCATAAGCACTGTGGGGGTGGGTAACAATGGCCACAGCATTTTTAAGATCTAGCTAAGGGGGGTGTTGAGCTGGACACACGTTTGGTATGGGTTTAAGAGGGTGTGGTTTTTGTGGTTCAAAATCACTTATTTTTTTTTATAAAGATTTTATTTATCCATTTGAGAGAGAGAGAGAATGAGAGAAAGCATGAGAAGGAAGAAGGTCAGAGGGAAAAGCAGACTCCCTGTGGAGCTGGGAGCCCAGTGCAGGACTCGATCCTGGGACTCCGGGATCATGACCTGAGCTAAAGGCAGTTGCTCAACCAACTGAGCCACCCAGGCGCCCTCAAAATCACTTCTAATTAAAGTTCCTACTCACCATTAATGTCATCTTACCCATGCTGTGACACACAGGAGCCAGACGCTAGGTCTCACGTGTTACGAATGCATCCTAAGGCATGCGAAGAAAGTGAGAGGTAGAGAAGTACGTTTTTGGTTGACTTTGCCATAGAAGTTACTCTAAAAAAGTTATTCAAATATTATAGCTCATACATGAGGAAAACTTCATAAGAGATTTCCCACATTTGACAGTTCTGAACATTTATATGTTACCAATCTCAAGTTGTGAAGCTAAAAGGAACTTTTCTAAACTACCAGTGATAGAAAATAAATGTCAATCATCCAGGTTAAAGGCAAGACTAAATTACCTTTCTATCCCCCTGTAGAAAATATTACAACATTGTTGTCATGTAAAAAACAACACAAAAGTGTACGAGAAGAAATAAGAAAAAGTATACAGTGGTATGTTGGGTACCTAATTCATAGTATTAATATTCCAGATTTTATCATGTTATAGTATTTATAGGTTTACATTTATAACTGTGTTATGACTTTTTTTTTCCTCATTTTAACTAATAGTGACTCATTTTGAATTCAGTTTTGTATTTACTTTTATGGAATGGTTCCCCGACATGATATAAGCACTGAAATCCAAAAAGACTGGGTTTGCTCCCCTTGCACAATGACAGTTTCCTACCATTTTATCAATCTGCAAACATTCCACCCATCCTCTGTCCCTGCATTCCAGCCCCCAACATATATCTTCACCCCTGACTTCCAATCGATGATCTTGTCTTGCCTCACATGTCCCAGCAGATGACTGCCTTCAGCTTGCCTCTCACCTTGACCTATGCGCACACTTTCTGTCCTTCTTCCTGCTCCAGGAGACATGAAGTTTTTTGACTTACCATATCCCACCCATTTTTAAAAGCTCTGGACCCTGTTCTCCCTTAGCCTCTCAAGGGGTTTACTCTGTCATTCATCCACTTCCTCCAGCACCAGTTCTCCCTTTTTATGGATACTTTCTTATCTGGAGAATTTTAGCTAGTGTCTAAACACAACAATCTGACTTTGGGTTCCTATTACGCATTATAAGGCTCTAATTATCATAGTTATACTCTAACTGCTTTTCACAATCTCATCTTCAGTGCCAGACCGAAGTACTTCAATAAAATTAAGTATTAATTATCTTAAAAGAACCTACTTTTCAGCTCAAATAGGGCACTTCCTTTGTATAGAATCTTTATCATCAAAATTCTAAGGTAGAAATTCCTGCTGGAAGTAAGCCTGTTCTATCAGAGATGCCTGTATATTGGTTTAGTGGAATTATTTTGGTCTTGTTTTTGTGTGTTTTAACTTCCTTTATAAAGAAGGATTTTCTAGTTAGCTATAATAATGTATACACCACGTAAATAATTTATTTTCCCAGTGGGTTACTCATATGCCGTTTTATCTCCTTTACACAGAGGTGGGAACAATCACATCCCAATCATCATTCTCATATTCTCATACTACTGTCAAAGAAACTTCAGCTCTGACTTCTGAGACATGTGGGCCAGAAAAACACTCATCAACTGGACAGCCTGAAAAATATAATTATAATTAATGTATTATTTATTACAGATTTTTTACGGTGTTATTCCTAAGATAGCAAGAATTATAGGGTATATGATTTTGGAGAAAAAAAAAGTGTTTTGTTTGTTTTATATTTTGTCAAAAAGACCTGAAACAAAGAAGTAATTTAAATATTCTTTATACTGACATTGGATCAAATGGGTATGTCTTCCATTTTATGGGGGTATGAGGAGGAAGGCATGGGGATAATATTTTATAATAACCAATGTTTCATGAAACTTTTTTTTTACTTAATTTAGGAGATACTAATTATTGACTCATGAAGGTCAGAGTGATAATTCTCCAGCCAAATGTCTCAGACATCAGACATGCATGTGTTCCCGTTTTTGTTTTGTTTTTTTAAGATTTTATTTATTCATTGAAGAGAGAGAGAGAGCACACAAGCAGGGGGAGAGGCAGAGGTAAAGGGAGAGGGAGAAGCAGACTCCCTGCTGACCCAGCCAGGAGCCTGGTGCAGGGCTCAGTCCTGGTTCTGGAGATCATGACCTGAGCAGAAGGCAGATGCTTAACCATCTGAGCCGCTCAGGCGCCCCACTTGTGTTCCTTTTATAGTAAAATGTTCACACATCAGGGAGCCTGCCTCCCCCTCTCCCTTTGCAGCTCTCCTTGCTGTGTTCTCCCTCTCTCTCTCTCTTTGTCAAATAAATAAATAAAATCTTTCAAAAGTTATGTAAAAATAAGAGTTTTGAAAAGAACATGACACATCAAGCAACTAATACATATTAAGAAGCATCTACTATGTTTGTGGTAGGGTATTATTCCCTGTGGTAGTTTAAATAGGAGATATGGTCCCTGGCCTTGAAAAATAACCCCTTAAGGGTACCAATACCTACAAATTCTACATAATTTATCAAACTACATACAGTTAGTAGCAGAGTGAGAATCATATCAACTAAGAGAGGGCTTATTTTATTTAGAGACAGTTCCAAAAATTTAGCAGTCTGTAGGGATCACTTTAAAAGATACTGTATCTCCTGAATCAGAAGCAGGAGAAACAAAATCAGAAATCTATAAAACTTGATGGAATGTGAACAATTAATCAACATGACATCGACATGGCTGGAAAAAATGTGTTAAAAGAAGGAGAGTGAGAGGTAAAGTTTAGAAAAGGGGAAGTAGTGAGTGTCAGGGTTTTTTATGAGAGAAAGACACCTAACTATCTCATTTCAAAAGGATATATCTGTAGTAGAGACTGTTGTATCAGAATCTCAGAGCAAGTGTGTTAAGATCATGGAATTAATTCCGTTCATGCTGGTTCCATGCTTTTGGAAACAACTCTTGATTTAACATTAGTGTTTCCATATTATATGACCATAGGAAGAAAACATGTTATGTAAAAATAAGCCACCTTTTATTTTGATAATTAAATCTCTATTCAAATTAATAACTTAGTATTCCATTTAGTGAGTCTATCTCTTTAAGACAGTTAGAACAATTTAAATTTTGTGGTTTATCCTGTGTCTGTTTTCTATTTGTCTATTTCATCTAAGTTGTTGAATTTGTTAGCATGAGGTGGTTGAGTAGTCTCTTAACTTTTGTCTGTAGGATCTGTAGTAATAATCCTTTCATCCCTGCAACTGGTGATTTGCGCTCTCTTTTTATCTTGATCAGTCTAGTGAAGAGGTTAAACAATTCATTGATATTTTCCAAGAATTAAATTTTAGCTTTGTTCACTTTCTCTCTTTTTGTTTCTTTGTTTATCTCTTCTATTTCATGGATTTCTGTTATATTTATTATGTCCTTCTATTTACTTTGGATGTGTTTTGCTCGTTTTCTAAATTTGTAAAGCAGAATCTTAAGTTATTACTTTTAGATAATTCTTCTTTTGTAATATAAGCACTTAACATTATAACTTTCCTTCAAAGTGCTGTTTTCTCTGCATCTAACAAATTTTGACATGTTAGAATTTCATTATTATTCAGCTTGAAATATTTTATAACTTCCCTCATAATTTTGACTATTGTTGTTATTATTGTTGAGGCACAAGTAAACCAACTGGCCTACTCTCAAAGCAACATTTTGGTAATTAAATTTATTGATGTCATAGATAGCATTGGCACAGATTTCTAAGCATATCATATGGAAGGAAGGATATAGGAGGAGGCTAGATTGTGTCCGAATGTAGTAATTTTATTTTTTGGTTCCAATCCTGAGGCTAATTTGATGACCTTGCACTTAAAAACAAATTAAAATATCTTGAAAATAATACAAGATAATTTTATAAATATCAATTTTAAACCAATGGGATTCAGTTTGTTGGAAGTTAAAATATCCCTATGGATTCAGAACAAGAACTACTTACGGTTCATAGACAGGAGGATTAGGAATGGTAGGAATATGGATAATGCTGTTTCTCTAAATTCTTGATTAGCCCCAATCATCCTCAACTTGGGCTGTATTTAATGGCAATTCTCCCCAAATTACTACTTTCTTCTTTTCTTCTTCTTGTATTTTTTTTTCACTCTTCATGTTTAGAGAAAAGAGAGAATGAGAAAATTATATAATCTGACATCCAAACTCTTTCACAACTTTTCACAATATACCTCCTCAATTTTAATACACCTCCATAAATTCTCCATTCCAGTCCCCTCAATCTACCTCCTTTTTCATGGACTTGAATATTATTACCTCCTCTCCCGTATCCTTTTTCCATTATGGAGGCCTTAGTGATTATTCCTTTTCCTTAATTATATGACTTATTCAAATCTTTTTTCACTTAGCTATTATGTCCATTATTACATTTAAATAATACATATTATGTAACATGTACATTTATCTTATTAATAGCTGTTATTTAATATATGTATCCTTTCATATTTTACCCAGACTTCTTTGTATACTCAGTATCTCACACACTTAAAAGTTCAATAAATGTTTCATAAGGTTACAGATGATAATAAGAATGATGGATTTCAAATCATCTTTGCGAGATTATGGTTTATATATCACTTACTTTCTTTTATTTTATAGGTACATTTAAAGAAGAACAGAAATGCACATACCGAGCCCTGATACAAGGCTACGTTTGCAAGCAGACTGACCACGTGATCTTAATTCTTCACAATGCTGATGCCACCTGGGTCATGAGGAAGTTATATCCACTTGTATCCGTTACTCATGATTTTGTTGACACATTTAGTAGTGTAAATGCCAATACTCCCTGTTCTACTTCAGGGCCTGTATCTACTTTCTATTCCATTTTACCCACCAGAGAAATCACCAAGGTCTGCTTTGCCGATCAGCCTCCCCAAGTGTTGCGTTTTTTTCTATTGGGGAACAAAAGTGCCTCTAAGCTTCTCTTAGCTATATTCTACCATGAACTCCATAGCCCCCGTGTTTTCATAGGGGAAAGTTTCATTCCACCCATTCTGGTTCAATCGACTTCCTCGTTGCTGGATGAGTCTATTGGTTCTAACTATTTCAGCATCTTGGATAACCTCTTGTATGTTGTCTTACAAGGACAAGAGCCCATTGAAATACGCTCAGGGGTCTCCGTTCATTTGGCCTTCACTGTGATGTTTTCAGTCCTAGAAAAAGGCTGGGAAATCATCATCCTTGAAAGACTAGCTGACTTCTTGCAGGTTAGCCAAGACCAAATCAGATTTATTCATGAGATGTCTGGCAATGAAGCAACCTTAAAGGCCATTGCTGACAATAAAGCAAAGAGAAAGCGCAATTGCCCAATTGTGACTTGTGCCAGTCATTACAGAGTTGGTCAACGTAAACCTCTCATGATGGAAATGAGCTCATATGATGTCCCACCACCAACCACTATGGCAACTGTCTCAAAAGTGATAGTCATTGAAATTGGTGATCTGCCAACAACAAGGAGCACTGGACTGATTTCGTATTTATCAAGTAACAAATTACAGAACTTGGCTCACCAGATTATCACTGCTCAACAGACTGGAGTACTTGAGAATGTTCTGAATATGACTATTGGGGCCTTACTGGTAACTCAGTCAAAGGGAGTCATTGGCTATGGGTGAGTACTAATTATAATATCATCTAAACAAGGGCTGATTTCTTGGGTGCATATTGCAAATGTCAGTTGACTTCCATTGAATCACATAATTTGCCTGTTTCTTAAGGTAAGAATAAAAACTTAGAGAGTCACTTATAGACTTAAATTATTAATTTAAAGTTTTTTTAATTAAGTCTGTATTCTTCATGACTATCCTATATCTTGGGTGGTTGAAGATGTTACATTTTGGTACCTTAAGGTGAAAGCATGTAGGAAGAAATTTTTCCAAAGCAGTTTGTTTTCAGTTCATTTGTTCATTCTTTTATTCATGTAATAAATTTAAGTAGTAGGCTTTGCTAAGGTGAAACAGATATGATCTTTGCTTTAAGGGACAAAAACACTATGTATCACAATTCCAACGAAATACATGCTGAAAGATGAGTACTGAGGAGGATGATAATAATTCTTCCTACAGGGACTGGGGAAGGGACTTACGTTTAGGAAAATTTTGGAGAGATGACTAGGAATTTACTGGGGTAATACAATTACTCTGGTTGGGTTTTATTTATCCTAGGATTATAAAGCCCTGAAGAGGATGCCTTTGTCAAATTGTAGGAAGCAGGAGTATCCCTGTTGCCAATTATGTTTGTGGCATAGACCGGTGTAAGGTCTTTAACATCCTTTGTGCTGTGTTATTCTTACTTTAAATGCTTATATTTCGGAGTCCTTCATCAGATTTCTTTTCAATAGACATTTCAGAATTAAATTTACCTGAATGTTTTTCTGAGCTTAGTAAATGGAGAAGCATGAGAAGTACACAATAAGGGAAGGCAAGTGTAAATTACTTTCAATTTTATAGATTGTGTTAGCCAAGGGATAAATTGACCAGCCCAAGTTCATCTAAGGTTATCTCTCATAAGGTCCAGACTGTAAGTCCCAAGATCCAATTTTTAGCAGATGCAAAAGAACCAAAATGATAACCCAGACTGAGAGATAAGATGAACTTGTTATAATGCTTAAGAAACATATATAAAACCAACCATTTCACAAATGAACACTGCTGGTTATAGAGGGCTAAAGGTGGGCAACATAGCTGTTCCTTATAAACTTGTCACCAGTACTGGAAAATAAGCTCAAACCTATGTGCATTTTCAGTTGATACTGGGTCCCTGAAATGGGTAAAATTATTTAGATTCTGAGATATATTATTCAATGAGATTTTTAGAATATTCATATTCTTCTAGATTATTCTGATGTTGCTGCTTTTTTCATCTTATTGTGGTAGGAGTAATAAATAAACAATTGATATATGATGGATATTAGTTACTTCCGTGTACCATCTTCAATGGATATGGGATATGCTATAAAATAAGTAAAAACAAAGAGACACCTTCACATCATTAGGCATGTTTAGCTAATACATTGATTGCTTTTTTAAACACAGAGCAATGTATCCAAATGAAAGCTTAGCTAGTGTTTTTATATCATATTTTACCTGAATTAGAATGTAGGAAGGTGTTCCTTTTCCCAACAGTACATTAATATGTATGGGAGATATGAAATGAAAACTCAAGCAGTTTCATTTTCCCTAAATACTTGTTGATTTGAAGGGCTTTTGGAATTGTTATCTTAGAATTAAAAAGTACTCTTAGTTATATGATTGCTCAGAATCTGTTAAATCTTGGATATTTTTATCAACCACCAAACCATCACCAAGTTATTGATGTCATTAGGCTATAATGCGTGGTAATATAAGAATCAAGAACCTGAAAAAAATGATGCCAGTGCACCTTAGCTTACATTTAAATATCTTTTTCCTTTAGCCCAATTTCATTTAGATCCCACTGAGTTCTTATAAATATATTAAATGCATGGCTGACTAGAGGGAAAAAGGGCCAATCCATTGCTAAATTTTATTTAGATTTTACAGTACTGAGCTTTTCTAATAGGTCATCATTCCCAAAGAACTGATTTTTGTGTTACATATAAAAAGAGACTCCGTGAATATTCAGCCTTTAAGTGGAAGGAGAGAAGAGTCAAAGAGTGGAAGCAATAGAGGTATAGCAGAGGAAGCCCAGCAAAAAGAGTGGGTCCAACACCAGTTTAGGTACACACACTTATCTGTGGGGGATAGCATTCTGTTATGAAGAGGCGACACAGCTTGAGACGAGATCACCTTTATGGCTCACCATCCATCATAGCCATCATGTTTTCACTTTTGACTCAGATATTTCTGATTTAATATGAAGCTGCCAAACATGTATATTATAGCATCGATTTTTCTGTTGGGATGTGTTCTATTCCCCTATCTCTCTCTGTCCCTCTCGTATTTTAAGAGAGATTTCAAACATAAGGCAAAAAGCAAATCTTCTGAAGATAAGGAAAAGCTGCTTCTTAAGTATATCTGAATAAATCTCTGCAGAAGGAGAAATGCCTTGTCCTAAGGGATTGGATGAAAATTAGCAAGGTTTCCCATGTCCAAAGAATTGCACAATATGCTAAACAACCCTGGAGTCTTGTGCAGCCTCGGGCCAGCCCTGTTTCTTTCAACTTTGATCAGTGTCAGCTGGGACTTCCATTGAACTCACTGGAGAGCCATTGACAAGCTAATGAACTGACCTTGACACAGCAGAATCAGCCCAGGGATGCAGGCCTTTCAGTGAGAAACACCAAGGATGTGAAGGAACCTCCCGAGAAGTTCCTTCGTGGTAATGTAATGGGTTTGCATGTGTTTCAACAAACTGAGGCCATATTGGGCATTTAATTTTCAAGGGAAGTACTACTAGCTTTAAAAAAGCTACTAACTTCTTTAATGGGGGTGGGGGTAGAAATGGAGTTCTCTCTACTTTTTAATTAAATAATACAAAGTGAATTGGCCTCTCCTGGTCTTTAGCCTCTTCTAGAGACATCTGGATTTAAATTGTCTGCTAGGCTAAGTCAATTCCATGAGCCTGTTTTCCATCTTCCAAAACTTCATTGACCTCTGTTGTCAATACTTCTCTCTTCTCCAACCTTCTTTGTCTTTGTTAGTTTACACCATTTACACCAAATGGTTCACACCATTTTTATTTATTTGTATTCTTTTAAGTAATTCCAGTGGAGTAATGGACACAGAGATAAACCTAAGTTCAATCTGCCCTTTTTAAACTGGGCATTCTCCACAGGAGTCTTATTTCTATATTCTGTCTTTTATCTAGAATCCTGGCAGGATACATTTTATATTGCTTACCTTTCTTTCAGGAGGAACTTGATTTTTGCGCTTAATTTTTTTTCCTTCCTTTCTCCTCTTCTCTCTCCCTTTCCCCTCCTTCATTACAAACAAAAATTTTTAAACACCTTTAAATAAATTAAATATATCTGAATATTTTATGGATGTTTAAATATTGAAATGCCAAAACTATTTGTGGTTGGCAAAATTTCTAAAAGGGCTTCCCAAAGATGTGCTGCCCTATTTCCAGCAATGTATGAATATGGTCAGCTAGCACTTCATTAAATACAGTATGTTATGTGGCATGGTTGACCCAAAGATAGAATATCTGAGATTATCAAGGTGGGCCCAAATAATAACATGAGCCCTTAACAGAAGAGAGCTTTCTCCTGCTCTGGCAGAAGAGGAAGACAGATCTAAGGTATGAGAAAGACTTGAAGTGTCACTGTTTTTAAGATGAAAGAGACCACATGGGAAAAAAAAGCAGGTGGAATAAATAAGAGAATGGACCTTGTCTGATGGCCAATGAGGGAACATGGACCTCCATTCTATAGCCACAAAGAAATAAATTCCACCAACAATCTGAATGAGTTTAGAAATGAATTCTTCCTGAGAGCCTCCAGCAGTAAACTTAGCCAAGCCTGTCTGGACTCTTAACCCACAACCCCCAAAATAATAAATTTGTATTATTTTAAGCCACTAAGTTTGTGGTCATTTGTTGCACAGCAATAAAAATCTAATACGCTATCTCAAATAAGGTTCTCTGTGAATGACATTGCCAGGATCCTTGGCTCCTGAAAACGGTTCTAGTTTTCAGGGTGAGCAAGACACTGTAGGAGTGTCTGTGTGTTCTTGAGTCCATCACCTTCGTATCTTTTCCAGTTCCCTTCCTCTGTGTAAATAGCACCTTACAAGCCAACTTGGAATAGAGAGGAGAACTAGCTGAGACCATTGGTGAGACTAACAACAGCCAATTGACACTCGGTATCATTTAGCATCTTCTCTTGCATAACCTCTCCATACCCCCAGGCACCTGCTCTCAAGGACACAACTGTCCGGAATATACAAGAACAGACTCTTCTGTCAACATGGGAGGACGTTCTTCCCAAAACTGGCAGAATGTTCTTTCTGGAAGAGATTTCTGTACTACCAGCTTGTCTCTTTCCTCCTTCATGGCAAAACCACTGATCCGCCATGGAAGAATGTTTCTGTGCTATTTCTTCTTTTCGCTACAATACACATTCGCTGCTTTGTTGTTAGGTGAATGGCAAAATTGTCATCATGGTATTTCATATACCTGGCTTTGTGGGGAAAATGAGATACTCTGCTTAGGCAAACTTTCCATTTAATTAAAAATTTTTGTTTTATCACTACGTTTTTAAAATCGCTCATCTCTTAAACTAAAACAAAACAAAACATATTATCCAGCCTTATTAAACAGAAAATAATGGAAACCATTCGCATTTTTATTGATGATTCATGGTCATCATTAAAATTATCATTTATTTCACAGTCTCGTTTCTGCAGTGATATCCTTAGGGACCGTGGCCCCAGATCACTAAATCCTTGATTCTACTTCTGCAGGTTATATTTTTCTGCTATTTTGCTTATAAACAGGATATTAGTTGTAATCCATTGCTGCGGCTGACATATGTGCATCTAGCCGATCCCCACTCACATTCGCATGTAGTTCTAACTCCAGAATTGAACCCCTCTACCTTAAAATCAAGTAATTAAGGTCTCTGTGTACAGGTGGTGAAGTTGTATGTAAATATAATAAGGACTCATACAAGCTTACATTCCAATGTCTTTTATTTCCCAAACAGTCATTGAGCAGCTATTATGTCCAAAAAATTATATGGCTCAGATGAAAATCTAGAGACTTAAAAATTAATGAACAGGCAAAACAAACATTCACACAAATATTTAACAAGAATATATTATAGTAAGTCTAATCCTATATATAATTACAAAGTAATTAATTCAGTACAGACCTGCTTCACCATTAGTCTGATTTTTCATAAAATTAACTTTGGTTATATTCACTTTAGTATATTTTTATCTTTATAATAATTATAGGTCAATGCTTCAACTTACTATTATATTCCCAAGGGTGACTAAGCCCAGTGTCATGCACAATAAATGATCATTAAATATTTGTTGCAAACAGTGAAAATGTAACCTGTTTGGCTCCTCTGCTATTCTGATACTTCTGTGTAACCAATATCCTGTATTAAATCTCTTCCATCAAATAAATCTTGGACCTTGTTTTCCCGGCCACACTATGACTGCTACAGCACCCTAATGCAAACAGGACATTTTGAATAGTTTGTCTTGTGATCTTAAAGAAGGCATTCAGAGTTTCCATTATCCCAGATAAGACAGTCATGATAAATGTATTATAAAATATTATTTTAAATGAGTTTCCATCTAAAATACTTAGGTTTTAACCCTTGAGTTGACCTTGTTGGCCATGCTTATTCTCTGCCTATTTCTCTGCCTATTCACTACAGCCTACACCTAGGGTGACTCAAGTCTCAATTCAAAATGAATAATTTCAAAGAACCACAGAGTTTAATAACAAGTCTTGGAGCAGAGCCGGAAACATACCAAACGAGGAGTATACCAGAACTTGAAGTTGGCCAGGCCAAGATAGGTAGTGGCTTTCCAGAGGCAGATAAAGGCCTAAGAGCAGAGGAAGTACATGGTGGTACTGATTGGTCATAGTGTTAGTACAGTAACATGTGTTGGGTTCTTATAGTGTATCAGGTTTGGAAGCACTTTGTCGTAGTCCCGGAGGGAAACCGTCTGATCACAAGACATTTCTTCCCTCTTCTCTCCCTAGGAGTTGACAGCAGCTAAAGGCTAAGTTTAATAGGGAGCATAAGGACTGGGAAATATAAGTAAAATGGTATGTGTGTACTCTGAGAGATAGCCAGGAAAGTCATTCTTGCCTTACAAACCAAATAGGGGGGGGAGGGTGGAAGGGAGGGGGGGGACTATGTTCCTGAGAGACAGAGGTCATGGTGTTTTATTTATCTTTGCACATCTCACAGTGCTTAGAATGTTTGTCCATAGTAGAAGGGTTAACGTGTTTAATGTTAAACTGAGTTGACTAGAGAGCTTACTTTCTCCTTCTAGGGTATGAAATCTTGCAAACTTCTTTGGAATTCAAGCCCCCTCATGGCTCATATAGCTTCTGCCCTACTAGCCTACTTAAAATAGGACTGACTGAAAATGCAGGACACCTGAAACATTTAATCAAAACATGGGGCACTCTTATAGGAACCTGACTTAGTCACTTCGAGGAGGTGAAGGTTGAAGAAGGAACAAGGAAGTATCCCTAATGCCCCTACCTTCAGCCCACCCCCATAGGTCTTGCCCAGAGCCAGCTTTCAGTAGGATTAATTTCTTTGTTTGCTAGGTTTGCCATGCAAATAGAAATAATCCTCTCCTCTCCTCTACAGAGTAAGCGTTTCAGGATCTGGCAGATTGAAAACAAGAGTTGAGTGAATAGTGGTGATCTCTGAACTGGAAAAATGTCTGTATTCTCTTGTGGTGTTTTTGTTTGTTTGTTTTTTGTTTTTTGTTTTTTTAGCTTGTACTTAAGCATCGAAGGGAAAAAAAAATTCTTTCACATACCTGACTGGGTACTGGAAGCTGTTAAATAGTGGTTAAAACTGGGAGGATTGGAGGGAACTTTACTCCCCCATTTTTTAAAGTTTGGCTGTAGGTCCTTCTGCCTGCAGGCTACAGTCACATTAGCAGTTGGAAATTGGATAACGACAGCACAATGACAAATCCAGGTTGCTTGCAATAAGTTGCTAATCCCTTTGCTTTAATATCGGAGCAGCGTATAATGATGTTTGGACATCACTCCAGTTTACTGACGACCCCACTGGGGCCAGCAATAGAACCTTACAACTGTCTAACAAGGCATCAGGTGACTCCCGTCGTCACAGCAACGGACACTGGAATCTAATCTTCCCTCCATCCCTTCTAGCACCCAATAACGCCTAGATTATATAAGTGGCCCATCATTGCTTGGTAACTTGAATCAATTAACGTTAATTCGCACAATGCTATGATGTATTGTGATCACTTTCATTTCAGGGAAGGGGGAGAAATTGCTATAAGTCACCTAAAATGAGGTTGTCTGTGGTGCTGAGGTATTAATTGGGTGTCCATATTAAATGCAAAAGGAGCCCCATCGTGAAAGGAAAGTGGATGAGTGACTCTCTTGGCTGCTATTGACCTATCAGAAGAAGACAGTGCCCTTTTCCTTTGCTTTTATCTATTACAGTTTTCCCTATTGCGTGTCAAGTTGATGTATTATAAAAAATTCATTTGGTGACCTTTCACCCCCTTAGCAGATTAAACAATTTCACTTCGATGGCATCATTAACAGGACCCTGCATTTAATGATGATTTCTCTAAAAGGCCACGGAGATTCGATTTTAAGCTAACAGATTTATTGCACTATTATAACATATCGTAAAAAACTGTACCACCTACGGTCAGGTTTTAGGATAGAAACTGCTTAAGAGTTTATGTGGAGCTTAAAGTGGTATTACCTTGGGATATGCTGTAGCAGCAAGTCTCTGACCTCCAGTGAGATGCTGTTTACATTTAATAAGAGATGTTTGCTCACAATAAACTTTAAAGTGTGTCAGGGACGGGCCTTTCAGCGGCTTTTCAGGCAGTTGGCTCCCATTTCTTCATCTCTAGACATCAACGTGCTTAAGTCAGGATCTCGGCTGGAGTCTTTTGGCTTCCTTAACCCCATTGCTAGCCTGCACCCCGTCCCACATCAGAAAGCAGTTAAGAAATGAGTTAGGGGAGAAATAGGATCTGGTAGCAATGTTAGAATTTTCCAATAACCTGGCCCCCTGGAAGAATAGAATTAATAGAATGGATTTAAAAAATCTGATTTAAATTGTTCCCTTTAAAAAAAAAAAAAAAGAGGGAGCCTTACCCACTCAGGCTAAGCAAACTAATAAATGATGATTAGGCTGCTGTATGCTGAATTCCCAGTGAGTGATTCTAGCGCAGAGGTCAGGTCTTAGCGCATAGATGACCAAAGGGGATTCTTAGGACCACATATTCTCACCCTGTCTTTGTATCCCAGGATTCTCAGGGGAAAGAGAAAGAAAGTGTCCCTACAGAAACTTCATAGTTTGGTATCCAATGCATTTGCTCTGCTACTCTTTCCTCTTTTTAGGAATAGTTGTTGTCTTTGCCTGATATACACCTTCCATGTTAAATAAATATTTTATCCTTTTCTCCTTAGATGAGAAAGGGGGAAAAAAAAAACAGTTGGGGGATAAAGTAGTTGACTTACAAGCATTTAACTGGGGCAGGGTAGGCTACCTTTTTTTTTTTTTTTTTAATCAAAATCTTGTTAGAACGGACCTAAACTGTTTTGAGAGTAAGTCAACAACGGATGCTCTATAGTAGGGTAATACATGTGATATTTGATGTATATTTCCATGTAATTGCTAAAAATCTATTGCATGATTGTGATGTATAACATATGATAAGCTTAATAAGACAATAGATATATAACCTGTGATGTTCTTTTAATAAAGCTATGGTGGTCATCAAATACACCAAAGCTTTGGGGAAAAGATGTTTTGAGGTATCATGAACTTCAGAACCATTTTGTTTTATTTTGTATTTATTGTATTTGATTGCTAAGTCACATCAGCAATTAATGTGCTTGAAAGAGGTGAGAAACAATATAGCTCATTGGTTAACTGCTCTAGACCTTGATCATACACACACCATTTGTGAGACCTTTGGCAAATTACTTAAGCCCTTTGGGGTCTCAGTTTCTTCAAGTCTAAGTTCAAGTTTAAGAAGCACCTACATCACAGTGTCATTTGAAAGATTCAATGGGTTTATATGTGGAAAGCTTAGAATAGTACCTGGTACACAGTAAGTGCTCAGCATATACGCATTTTGAGTTATTATTCACCCTAAGGGCTTCATTCAATTAAAATAGATTAATCAATTAATTCCACAGTTATGGAGCCTATTGAGTGCAAGCACACGGTGGAGAATGTAAATACGGAAGGGTTGTTGTGAGGGGGACGTGAGCTATTCTATGTAAAACAGTGCCATTGCCCAAGCTTGCTCTCGGGCATCTCTTCTAGTTCTTTTCTAGTTCTTCTAGTTCTTTTCTAGTTCCACAGAATCAGCCATCGTCGAAGTCTTTATCCCATAAAAATTGGAAAACACCACAAATCAGAGCCTTTTGGGGGAGAGCTGGTTTACAAGCAAACTAGTGAACGTATCTGCACCTTCTAAATATTTTAGTCTGATACAGCATTCTTGGGGTGGATATTGATGAACGGTGATAAAAATCTAAGTTCATAATTTGTGCTTCTTCCCACCCCTCCTACACACCCAGTCCATCCTTTACCCATGCTAAGCAAACATAAAAAATAAACATTTGATTTTTCTTTGGTTATAAGGTATATTTTCTATATGCTGCATTATGAAGTTTCTAGAAACAATGCAAATATTTTCTCTGGTGCACTTTAGAAATCGTTCCTGCCATGACATCTGTAACCTTATGGATGTATTCTCTTTTTTGTCAACACATGCCAGAAATACAAGCAGTTTTAAAACTGGGAACTTGATATATATTCGGCCCTATGCTCTCTCGGTCCTGGTCCAGCCTTCAGATGGAGAAGTGGGAAGAGAACTTACAGTACAACCACAGCTCATTTTTCTGGATAAGCAGGTAATTGGTTCATGGGGAACAGTCTCTCTTTAGAGCTGAGAGCGTGTCGTGTCCGGCACACGTCACACATTTACCGAGTAGCCCCCGTGTGCTATCGGCTCCACCGAGAACCTCTACAGACTTGGTCGTCTGCCTTCCACCTCACAGCTTCCACTTTCATGAGTGCGCAGAATTTGATCAAAAGTAAAAATAAAAGCCTGATGCTTTTCCTCAGGAAATCCTTGAAGCAGGTCTCTCATATCTTCTGGAAATCTAGCCTTCCCAAAGAAGTCATTTCATATGCTAATGAAAGAATGTCTGCTATCACATCTGCATTACAGTTTTATGTTATTGTAAATGATTTCTCTTATATGTGGTTAAGTAAATCATCAACGAAGGCATCTGTGCTTAATTCTGATTTTAGTGTCCATGCCCTCTGATTCTATTTTATCTTTTCTATATTTACTCAAGTCATGGGGGGAGGGAAGGGAAATATGGCAGTTAAATCAGCTTCCTATTCTTTATCATAATAATACACCCCTGACATGTCTGCACGGGGAGGAAGCCTGTGAGATTGAGGTCGACACTTGGAAACCTGTCCCTTTTGAGGTAATTTGGCAGTCAGCTGGGTCCTGCTTCTTTTTCTCAAGTGTGCCTTTCTTGTTAATCAACACGTAACGCCACTCTTCTGTAAAGTTAGCTTTCCTTTCTCCTCTTCACTAACCTGCCTCAACTTCTCCTGCAATAATCTCCATTCTCTTTTCTTGATAAGCTAATTTTGATACATTGTTAACACAAGAAAGTATTCATCACTTTCCTTCCTTTGCCTGTCTCTACTGAGTTGTGTTTCATAAAAGAGTCTGTCTGATTTCTTTTCTGTTTTAGATACCTTCACAAAATTCTCTTCTCAATCCAACTCCTCCCACCCTATTTTTTCTATTTCCAGAATCGGAGAATAGAGTCGTTGGGGCCCCCCTCAGAGCCTTGGGCCATTTCTGTTTCCCTGGAAGGGACATCGGATTCAGTGCTGAAAGGTAGGTCCATGTGCCATT
>CM052886.1:89678305-89723261 GCA_028534135.1 Potos flavus
CTTTGTCCTCTGTTGCTTTCCTGTTCGGTCCTAGAACCACCGCTAGCTTCAGTTACTTTCCCTGAAGTTGTGCATATAAAAATAAAAAAACCAACATTGTATTCTTTGCTTCTATGAGTTTGACTATTTTAGATACTACATATAAGTGGAATCATACAGTATTTGTCCTTCTGTGATGGGTTTATTTCACTTAGCATCATGTCTTTAAGATTCACCTATGTTGTTGCATATTTCTGAACTTTCTTTAAGACTGAATAGTATGCCATTGTATGCATATATTGCATTTTTAAATCCATTCATCTGTTGATGAACATTTAGACTGTTTCTATATCTTAAGTAATATGAATAGCACTGCAATGAACATGGGGGCTTAGATACCTCTTTGAGATCTTGATTTCAATTCTTTTGGATAAGTACCTAGAAGTGGGCTTGCTGGATTATATGGTAATTCTATTTCTATTTTTGTGAGGAATCTCCATACTGTTTTCCATAGTGGCTGCACCATTTTGCATTCCCATTAACAGTGTATAAGAGTTCCAGTTTCTCCACATCTACACCAACACTTCCTCTTTCTTTCTTTCTTTCTTTCTTTCTTTCTTTCTTTCTTTCTTTCTTTCTTTAATAGCCATCCTAATAGGTGTGAGATTATATTTCATTGTAGTTTTGGTCTGCACTTCCCTGATGATTAGTGATGTTGAACATCTTTTCATATACTGTAGTTGTTGGCCATTTGTAGGTCTTCTTTGGAGAAATGTCTATTTGAGTCTTTAGCTTATTTTTTTTAAATCGGGTTATTAGCTTTTTTTATCCTATTGAGATGTAGGAGTTCCTTACATATTTTAGAAATTAACACCTTATGAGATATGTAGCTTGTGAATATTTTTCCCATTCTGTAAGTTGCCCTTTCACTCTGTTGATTATTTGCTTTGCTGCACGGAGGCTTTTTATTTTGATATAATCCTACTTGTCTAACTTTGCTTAACATGTCCATAGTACTCAAGGCAATCTACAGATTCAGTGCAATCTCTATCAAAATCTTAATAGCATTTCTTACAGAAATAGAGAAAACATTTCTAAAATTTCCATAGAACCACAGCAGATCCTGAAAAGCCAAAGCAATCTCGAAAAAGAAAAACAAAATTGAAAGTATCACACTTTGTGGTTTCAAAATATATTACAAAACTATAAAAATTAAAACAGTATGGTACTGGCCTAAAGATAAATGTATAGACCAATTGAACAGAATGAAGAACCTAGAAATAAATCCACACATATATGGCCAACCGATATTCAACAAGGGAGCCAAGAACACACAATGGGGAAAGGATAGACTCTTCAACAAATAGTGTGAGGAACTAGATATCCACATGGAAAAGAGTGAAATTGGAGCACTATTTTACACCTTACAGAAAAGTTACTCAAAATGGATCAAAATCTAAAACATAAGACCTGAAACTATAAAACCCCTAGAAGAAAAGAAAGTTTCTTAAGATTGGTCTTGGCAATGATTTCATCATGGACATCAAATGACATTGAAGACATCAAACACACAGGCAACCATTAGAAGCAAAGTAAAAGGTATATTGATAACTCTTTTAAAAAATTGGCTTATCAGATGTCTATGTACTTCATGAATTGGTTAGGACATTTCTGTTGGTTTTAGGTTGTAGTAAATGACTTTGGGTTGTTGTAAATGACTCATCTACCAGTTCGAATATCAGCCTATCTATAAAATAGCTGGTTTCCAAAAATAAGCCATGACTTTACTGTTACTTCTTGCTCTACCCTGGCTATGAGCCTAAGCTCCTTACAGGGATTCTGTAAAATATATGAAATGCCAAAATGTATAGGAATAAGTCCATTGTAGAAATACTAAATCTTGCCATTCCTGCTAGTTGCATTTATTTTTTTTGGCCTAAACTATTACTATCATCTGATATACAGCACCTGTCTCTCCTGATGGTATTGTCTTATCATTCTTTGTTACACATCTTTAAAAAAGGAAAGATACAGAATTCTTATGATAAAATTTCCAAACTAGTGAATTATCGTTCAACATAGTTTTTAATGAATTAATCCCAGAATTTGTTTTACATCACTGTTTTATTTACCTTGTACATTTTGTTTCCCTATAAAGGTACCCCTCATCAATTCCAGAAAACAGAATTAGTCCCTTCTGAAAATGTTCTTGAGGAGGCAATTGACATTTCATGACTAAATATTTCATAGCTTCAAAACTCTTACTGTTTCAGGCTTGTCTCATTCTCTTCCTTTCTTATTAGAGCTATAAATTTGCCTGCTAATCTCTTTTTAAGTTGCCTTTCAACTATTTTGGCCTATAAATTCCCTATCCTATCTACTTACTTATCAAGAAACTAAATATTTTCAGCCTATACACAAAAATGATTTTCCCAAACTTCCACAGTCTTGTTACTCCCCTGAGCACTCTGTCTACTTTCTGCTTATACAATCCAATTTTAAAGGCCCGGATAATGCTGCTTATTCTGTGAGATTCACCTTATAGACTCTGTGTTTTCCATTCTTCCACTCATAACAATGTATATTTTACTCACTTTGGTGAAAGTAACACCCATATTGCTGACTCTTATTTTGGTCATTTCTTTACCAAAGCAGTTAAGTCTGAAACTCCTTAGGTTTAAAATCCCAAGGAAAGAGGATAGCCCAAAACGATGGGGATGTGCAAATTTACAGAAACAAGCCGCATCATTAAGAAAGTAAGAAAATTAAGCAAAGCTATCCAAGGTTGGCCAGTGAAAATTAAACTTTAAAAATTGTATTATGAGGTAGTTTTAAACTGCCTGTTTTGACAATGTCGTTCTGTCCATTCTTCAATGCCATTTAGCTATTGCTGACGTTTTGATATGAGATTCATAAGATACAACAGTAATTTTTTACTTTCTGACCTTAAGACAACAGTGTCAAAAATATCAATTTTCAGCTTTTTTTCATATTTTAGTAATGTGTACATCAACTACCCTCACCCAGATATGGAAGCTCACCTACCCCTATCCTCTATTCCATATTATACCCGTATTCCATATCTTGTCCATACTCCGGACCTTACACACACTTATAGCTATCTTTGTCCTTTCAGGCTGCTATAACGGAACACCACAGACAGAGTGGCTTATAAACAGAGAAACTTATTTCTCACCGTTCTGGAGAATGGGAAGTCCCAGATCAAAGTGCTAGCAAATTTGGCATCCGGTGAAGGCAGGCTTCCTGATTCATAGATGGCCATCTTCTCGCTAAGTCCTCATGTGGCAAAAGGGGCAAGAGAGCTTCCTGGAGTTTCTTCTATAAGGGCACTCATTACTAATCACTCCACAAGGGTCCTACCTCCAAATCCCAGCTCACTGGAGATTAAGTTTCCACATTCGAATTTTGAAGGGACACAAACATTCAGTCCATAGGAATACCTTTACCCATACTCTGTAACTTACCCATATTCAGTACCTTATTCATACTCCATGCCTTACCCATACTTCATATCCTTAGTCATACTCCATACCTTGCCCATATTCCTTTTTTAAAAAATATTGTGGTAAAATACATACAAAATAAACTTGCTGTCATAACCATTTTTACATGTAGTTACCTATATTCCTCCCCTTACTCATACTTCACACCTTTACCCATATTTTGTACCTTATTCATACTCTATACCTTACTCATACTTCATAACTCACCATTCTTCATACACTACCCATACCTACCACCTTACCCATCTCTGTTTTACCCATCCCCCATACTTTCTTCTGGACCATACCTTATTCAGACTCCATGCTTCACTTTGCCCCAGTCCTGACACCCTCCCCCAGTCCTTCATTCTTTTTCTTTCAGTTATTCCAAATATATCATCATTGACTAGCTTAGAATCATATTGTGACTATGCAAAATGAATGAAACTGTTTGCTATTTTATTTAAGTAACCATGTCATATTCAGCCAGCTAACTCATCTGGATTAGTGTTATCAGCACTGTTTTCCTTGGAAGATTTTTTTTTTTTAAGATTTTATTTATTTATTTGACAGAGAGAGAGAGATTACAAGTAGGCAGAGAGGCAGACAGAGGGAGAGGGGGAAGCAGGCTCCCTGCTGAGCAGAGAGCCCGATGCGGGGCCTGATCCCAGGACCCTGAGATCATGACCTGAGCCGAAGGCAGAGGCTTTAACCCACTGAGCCACCCAGGCGCCCCTTCCTTGGAAGATTTACTGAGGAAGCATGAGGAATGGGCTGAAGTCATTTCTATGCACACATTTTTGTGTGTGTGAAGTAGGGAAAATGAGCTTGTGGAGCTTTATGTTTTCAGAATGCCCACATCACCAAAACACCCTTTTTCATATGAGTGAAAGTATCTCTTGAAGCCATCATGAAATATTTCTCTTTAACTACAGAAAGAGTGGAACCAAAACCATTTGGGATGGATGACCTAGTTTATTCTAAGTATTTCCCGGAGGAAAACAATAACAACAAAACCATATCTGTATGTCTAGTCTCAACCTTTATACTTATCTCAGTAGATCCCCCACAATACAAAAAAAGTGAATTTATATACTGGAAGATAATTATTTAAGGGTCCTATAGACACTTTCGTATTTAATTATAGATCCTAGTTGTAGGAAAAAATACGTCCTTGATATTTAAAAAATACAGTCTCAACATTAATGATATACCAGTTGGCTAATATAGCTAGGGATGAGAAGGATAGTTGTGGGGGAGAATTGGGTATTTTGGAAACCATACGCCCCAGAGAAACCCATTCAGGTAGCACTAGATGCTAAGTCACGTAGTCAATTTCAATCTTGCTTCAAGCCCAGCACCCCATCTCATCCCAAGTTCCCCCAGCCAGTACACTGCTCATACCAGCTTGATCAGGGAGCCTGTCAATGGCATTTGTATATTTTACAATTACCATTCTAGAGATATGATGAGCCCTGGAGTAATGTACTGTACTTGGCAGCAACTGCCTCAGCTTTTGGGCACATATGCTTCAAATCTGAGAATATCATAGATATATATGGGAATCTTTGTAGAGATCTCTGAGGCAAGCTGGTATTTAACACAAAAGCAAACCCATTTGGAGCTAAAACACTTTCCATTAGGCAGTTTGGCGGCTGTTCTACGAGCCAGACTCACTGTGCTCGACGGACACATTTCGATTAAATGCTGCTTTGTATTCCTCCAAAGATGGGAACAATAAGGACGTTTGTCAAAGGAAAAACTGCAGCAAACGATTTCATGTTGAACATCTGTACTCTGCAGTTCATTGTTTGCAAGAGTTTATTGACCATAATTTTGATGCATATAGGTTTTAAAGTGTATAAACTGCATTTATCTTGGGCGCCTATCATTTATTTGAGACTTGGCTTATTTATTTCCATTTTTCTGGGCATTTTATTTATTTTGGGATGCTGAAGAGATGAAGGAAAAGATGTTTTTAAAAAAGAAGTTTTAGTTAGCTCCGCAAAATTGATGAGGAAAGACAATGTTTCCACAAAAAGGATTAAGCAATTGAATTGAAAAGTGTAACACTAAGCATATTATATCTTTATGATACCTTTCAGCCTTAAAGATCTCAAACCGATTTATAAACTTTAAGACCACTCTCCCAACTCATTGTCCATCATATCAATCATCATGACATTTCCAGAGTGAACTGTAGCAGCTGTTAATTAGCAAAGTAATTTGAGGATAGTGGACTATCCTCAAATCAGAAGACTAATTAATGGCATTGTGAATGTGATCCTGAGTTAAGTTGCCTTCTTTCACTTTAAAAATGGACGGCCTATTGTTAGAAGATGTAAACTTGTTTTTTTTTTTTTTTTTCATTTTATTCATGGAAACCATAGCCAAGGCAACCCAAGTTGCTAATCAGGGTAGCCTTTATCCGTCATGATTCGATGCATAGCTGTGGTCCTGCTCTATTTGCCTAACTCCTCCACCACATAAACTACAGTTCCCTTGAATAAAAGAAAAGCAGAGCCTAGAAACTGACCATCTATAAGATAATGGACTTTCTTTCTTGACAGACATTTAATAATAAAATAGTCAACATATTGTAGTAGTTAAGAATGCCAACTTGGAAATCAAGCAGACGTGGGGCTATAACCCCCACACTGAGTAATTTCACCTTTCATAAGGTTATCTATTTCCTGTTGTGTAGTTTATTTAAAATCATGTATATCGGGCACAGCATCCAGCATGGCAAACTTTCAATTACTATTATTATTATTCTTTCTTGGATTATTTGGTTCCACGATTTATCTAAGAAAAGCCTGATGGATTTTGTAATCTGTTTCATTAAATCTTTTCTTCTATTAATGTCCAATTGTCTCTTTACAGAGGAGACTTGAAGAAACTGCCTTGAGTAGGTAACTAACATTTACGTTTTGTTTGTTTGTAGGGTGTACTCGGGCAGAAAGTCAAGATGGTTATGTGAGCTTCTCCAACTTGGCAGTTTTGATCTCTGGGTCAAATTGGCGCTTTCTTTTTACTGTCACTTTCCCTCCAGGTAATATTAGCGGAGTGTGTTTTTACTCTCCGTTTCTTTAAAAAAAAAAAAAAAAAAAGCCCCTTCTCCTTTATAATGGGAATAGCTCCTATCATGAATAAGAAGTCATCGCAGTTTAGAGAAAAAAATCACTTGGCTATATCATTAAGGTATGAGAAGCAAGAACACATGTAGAAATTAAGTCTCTGGAGAATTCTGGTAAGCAAGAATCCAAATGTACATTTTCTTCTTGTTGTTAAAACTTATTTTGAATGCTTTTTATCTTTATTACTTATTCTTTCTCTGACATGTGATGGCATTTGGTTGGATATTAACTAGAACATCTTAATTGGTAAAAAGGAGAGTCATGGGATATTAAGTATTATGAAATTTTATCTTTCAGTTCTGCCCTCCTCACCCAGTGCCTCCCCCTAACTACATAAATTACAACAATATCCATTCAAAATCCTGATACTTTAGAAGTACAGATATAAGGTGTATGTAAATTGCTTATATGCTCCAGTTCTTCTTGACGAAACCTTGAAAAAAGGTCTTCTCCCTTCTGCAATGTTCTTGACAACTTTTGCTTTATTAGAGGGTAATACTACTCAGTAAGTTTGAAGTAGATAAATGAACCTATACAAAATCCTCCTCTGCCATTTCCATGAGGCGTAGACCCAGGTCTCCTCTTACTGAGGAGAGGTGAGAATGGAGTTTTTTTGTTTGTTTGTTTTGTTTTGTTTTGTTTGAGAGCGTAGTTTTTGACATCTTCTTTTCAAAATACCGAGCTCTCATGGAGACACTGGAAAAAAAGAAAAAAAGATTTAATTCTTCCATTCATTATTGTGATTTACCAGAAAAAAAAATTCCTCTGCTAAGAGAGCATCTAAAAGAATTCTAAAAAAGTACATTCGAATTAAAAAAGTAGATATTTATAACCACTTATTAATTTGGGGCAGAAAATTAGTCTGATACTAAAGCCATGCAACTGTGGAAAGCAGTTAGTACATGGTTGTGATAATGCAAAGTTTTATAAAATATGTTCGAATAATCATTACTGGAGTTAAACCAGTTAGTTAATGGAAATGACCAGGGAAATCCCATGTTTTGATGTGAGATATCCGAAGCCTGACAACAAATGTTTAATTAAGGCCACATATTAGTTCTTCTCATGAAACTTGAATTTAAACTGTCATAAGATACTTCTCAAAAAGTGAAAACTGTGGCTCTTAGGAAAATATATACTGAGCACTTGTCAACAAGTTCTTTAACTCACTAGTGAGGGTACTAGGAAGACGCAAAGCTGGCTTAAAGAGCATTTGAGATTGCCACAACTAAAAGATAAGCATTACAAAGAAGAGCATTTGAGAGATGTGCATCACATAGCCAGCTGAAATAAGTTTGCCACATCGGATACAGGGCAATAAAATTGTAATCTTTGATGTTACATGTGTACAGATATCATTTGCATCTGTAATGGAGAAAAATCATTTGCAGTTTACATATATATATACACATGTATATGTATATATATACTATGTTCCAGAGAATTTGATAAACCTTGAATGGGCCTGTTTAAAAATGCTCTGGTATGACATTGATCATATCTGTAATCATTTTTTCCCCTTAATTCCAAGTCCTAGACAAATTTTCTGCACTTGACTTCTGAGGTCAACTATATTATTATTAATCTTAATTTTGCAGGGCAAATATCCTTTAAATACCTATGAAAGTGTCTTTATGTGGGACAAATCCGCGGAGATACATGTTCAGCGTTTTGGACCATGGGATCCCCAAGTATATATATTTGGAAGGACAATACATGTAGAGCTGGATATTTTGTCCCAGATTTATCAGATTATTTAAAGGACCTTTGTCCTTTAATTTCCTCGGTGGTTAGCCAAGACTAACCAAATACTTCATCAAGGTTATTTTAAGGAATAAGTTATACAGCCAGATGTAAAACATGGTATAGACAAAAACTTCTCAGTAACATTTTATGATTTTGAGCCTGCCTTAGTGTTCACATTTACTAGACTACTGCTTTATTTTAGATTTCACTATAACTTGTAAAAGAGGCTAACAGAGGAATTATCTTGAAAAGTTTTTCTTCAGCATTTTTCCTTAAATTATTCTTCATAATTTTCACCACGTCTATGAGGTGAGGCTCTGTCGGAATGAGATTTATGGAGTCTAAATTAGAAGAGAATAGATGGAAGATAGAAGACGAATATCTTAGAGGGAAGAACAATATTTTAGAAGAATAGAAATTGAGGAACTGAGAAATTAACTCGGTCTGGCCAGATGTTTATGGGACCCTCACAAGTCTTTCTAATATATTGACTAATCTGGCTCACTTATTCATTTTGGAACTGAGACACCACCAAGAGGGAAGGGTTTCCATGTGTTTATTCTACCGACTTCCCAGTCAGCCTTTCCCCCTTCATTATCATTATCATTCCCATGACCTGGCTGTGGTTTCTCTGACCATTCCTTGGAGCGATGCAGTTCATAGGAGATTCTCAGGGGTTGCCGGCTGAAAAGAGACTGAGGGAGCCCGGGCTGCTCCTGGCCACCAAATCCAGAGAAACTCTGTTGTCCTTGCCATTTCCTTGCCTGGGATACTCTTCCTCCTGAAATTCACATGACCCGATCATCATTTCACTCAGATTTCTTCCCAAATGTCACCTCCTCAGAAAACTCTTCTCTACATCACTCAGTCTACCCCACCACCATTGCCAGCCCTGCTCCATCGCCAGTCACTCTCTGTCTGCCGACCTCACTTTGGTCTTCATGGCACTTACTGCCAAATGGCATCAGGGTATCAGTGTATTTGCTTGTTTGTCTACTGCCTCTGTGTTCTGCCCCTCATTCGAACTTAACTTCCAACAGGGACGGGAGTTCTGCTGAGTTCAGCACTGTACCTTCAGAGCGTAGAAAAACCTGGCACATTATAGGCACGACTATTTCTAGTTTTTTTTTTTCAGTGTTCCAAGATCCATTGTTTATGAACCACTGCGAGTGCTCCATGCAATATGTTTCCTCCTTAATACTCACCACCAGGCTCACCCATCCCCCCAACCTTCTCCCCTTCAAAACCCTCAGTCTGTTTCTCAGAGTCCACAGTTTCTCATGCTTCATCTCCCCCTCCAATTTCCTCCAATTCACTTTTCCTTTTCTTCTCCTAATGTCCTCCATGTTATTCCTTATGCTCCACAAGTAAGTGAAACCATATAATTGACTCTCTGCTTGACTTATTTCATTCAGCATAATCTCCTCCAGTCCTGTCCATGTTGATACAAGAGTTGGGTGTTCATCCTTTATGATGGCTGCATAATATTCCATTGTGTATATGGACCATATCTTCTTTATCCATTCGTCTATTGAAGGGCGTCTTGGCTCTTTCCACAGTTTGGTGATTGTGGCCATTGTTGCTATGAACATTGGGGTACAGTTGGCCCTTCTTTTCACTATATCTGTGTCTTTGGGGTAAATACCCAGTAGTACAATTGCAGGGTCTTAGGGTAGCTCTATTTTTAATTTTTTGAGGAATCTCCACACTGTTTTCCAAAGTGGCTGCACCAACTTGCATTCGCACCAACAGTGTAAGAGGGTTCCCCTTTCTCCACATCCTCTCCAACACTTGTTGTTCACTGTCTTGTTGATTTTGGCCATTCTAACTGGTGTAAGGTGGTATCTCAATGTGGTTTGGTTTGAATTTCCCTGATAGCTAATGATGATGAACATTTTTTCATATGTCTGTTAGCCATTTGTATGTCTTCTTTAGAGAAGTATCTGTTTGTGTCTTCTGCCCATTTCATTATGAGTAAGTGAGGATATTGAGATGATGTCTAGGACTGCAGTTTTGTAATGTTCTGCTGCTAAAAATGTTTGAAAGCTGGTGGTCTCTACCCTTAGACCCAGGTACTTCTCTGGGCTTATAAACCAGTTATCCTGACTTCAGCCCCTCTGCCATTATTTGTGTTCAAAACACTTTCATGGCCTGATCTGGTATATCCCGCTTGGTTTATGCTACTTCCCAGCTCAGAAGTTTTCCTTCTATGACACCTCATTGCCGTTAGGATATAGTTGAGGGGCTTTTGGCTGACATTTACTGCCCACCAAAATTTATCTCAAATGCTTTCCAGCATTAATTCCGAGTATTTTTCAGTACTAGTTTCCTAAACAATTGCTCTTTTCTCTTTTCTGCCCTTATTTATTTAGCCTTCAAAGCCCCACTTAGATATTCCCTCTTTTGGGATGCTTTCCCTGACCATATTGATGGGAAATATCCTTCCAGAGCAATTGATTTGCATTATTCTGTTGGCAGGTGTCACACTCTGATTTGTGTGTGTGTGTGTGTGTGTGTGTGTGTGTATAAATAATTTTATCTACTAGCTTGTAAATATCTTCAGAATGAGAACAGTGACTTACCCATTTAGCAAAGTAAACAATCACTGAGCAATCACTGGAAAATGGAAAAAAGAATGAGGAATTTTGTTTTACTTCTGCAAATCCCCAGTAAAATCCATTCCCCCATCTCTGGGCTAGATTTATCTTATTCGGATGCTCATAAAAAGCAACTAATTAATAACAAACAAGCCAAGTATGTCTCAAGCATAAGATGTACACAGGAGAACCATTTCTAGCTAATTTTGTTATGGTAGCTTTGGGACCAAGTCAGCCAGGAGTCAAGAGACTGAAAACCTGACTGTGACTTTCAATAAAAAAAAATAAAAATTATCGGATTCAGCCCAAGGAAAGCACGGCAAAGAATAGCACAATGTTTCCTTGAGTAGAGAAAATAAAAACTCTGTTTTTGCCTTCCTTATTCAGATGAAAGCAGAAGTGTGGTGTGGGTTGGTTTGTTTGGATGTGCTACTTAAAAATCGCTGGCTCTAACTCATATTCATAGGCAAACTTTTTTTTTAACTTTTCATTTTTGTATTGGGGTATAATTGACATGTGATAAACTATACATACTTCAAACACACAGTTTCATAAATTTTGATGAATATATACTCCCATGAAACCATCTCCACAATTAAGATAATGAACGTATCTGTCACCCTCAAAGTTATATGTAAATTTAAAATTTTTTATTTAAAAAATAATATACAGTAAAATTTATTTTTGCATGTGTTTTTATGGATTCAAATACATTAATCAATTCATGTAATAACCACCACAATCAGAATATAGAACATTTCCAAAAAATCTCCTTATTCTGCGCCTCTGTCCTCACATCCTCCCCTCCACTAGCACTAATTCCTGATGATCACTTACCTATTCTTTATTGCTGTAATTCTGTCTTTTCTACAATGTCATATAAATGGAATCATAAAATATGTACCCTTTAGAGATGGACTTCTCTCACTTAGCATAATGCCTTTGATGGTCATCCCAGTTGTTACTTTCTTAGTAATTGTCTGGTTTTCTTTCTTTCCTTCTTTTCTTTCTTTCCTTCTTTCCTTTCCTTCTTTCCTTCTTTTCTTTCTTTCTTTCTCTTTCTCTTTCTTTTTCTCTTTTTTCTTTTTCTTTCTTTCCTTCCTATCTGCCTTCCTTCCTTTATTTCTTCCTCCCTCACTCCCTTACTTCCTTTTTTTGTTTGTTCCTCCTTCATTTTCTTTTTCTTCTCCTCTTTTTTGGCTGAGTAGTATTCCATTGTCTGGATAAACCATCATTGGCTTATTCATTCCTATGTTGAAGAACATTTGGGTTGTTTGCTGGTTTGGATGATTACAGATAGAGGTGCTATAAACATTTGTGTACCGATTTTTTATGTGCATAAGCAAGCTTTTATTTTTTTAGATTTTGTATGCTTTATTCCAAAAATAATAATGAAGTGAGGAAGTGAGAATGAAGTTCTTCAATCTATTAAAGGATTTGAGATGACTTCTTAGAAAGATGCAGTCACTAAAGGAACTTGCTAATTTGCCCCATCATCATGACCAAAGTGGCTTTATCTATTTCCTGCTGCTCTACTTCCAGTTTTCCAGATAACAAAATTCTCATGAACATTAAAAATTCTCTTGGCTCTGTGGTAAGCGTCCCTGTTCCCCTGTTTTGATATCTTACATGCCATTTTGTAAATAGGAGACATATGTCAGAGTAAGTAGTTTCACACATTCTGAAACTGAGAGCATTTCTGTTCTAATTAGTGGAACATGAGAGTGAAATTGAAATTTTGCATTGGTGGAAAAGGTAAGTGTGAGAATGAAAGGGGAGAATTGGAAGAATGCCCCATCGGTAATGAACAGAATTGGAAAGAACAATTGTATGTTATTGTTGGAATTGGATTCTTGTAGTTCTTCAGAAATACAAATTTTGGATTTATTATAAGTTCATTTAATCACTTAATTCAATAAGTATTTATTGAACCTACTAAGTGACAGGTATTGTTGTAAACATATCTCTTCCACAGTATTTTTATTATATCAACATTGGTATCCTATTAATATGTATTATTGGGGCTTTTTTTTTTTAACAGGAGCCAATTTTACAGCTCGATCAAGGTCATTCACTGTCTCACCTGCAGCTAGGTCAGAGAAGTCAACCATCGTCTTGGCTGCTTCCCTGTGCTCGGTGGCCTCATGGCTGGCTCTATGCTGTCTGCTGTGCTGTTGGTTAAAGAAAAGCAAAAGCAGAAGTATGTAGATTTTTGTTTTGGGAATGTAAATATCGGCAGGGAAATGTTATCATGTATAATATACTAACATTTCTCTTTCTTCCCCCAAAGAGAAATTTTTATGAAACTGCAACATATTAAACTACATGGAACCAAATTCTTCAGTTCATACAGTAGAGAGGAAGATTGCCTAACCTTAATTAATAATAGTGATAATAATGAGAGCTCATATTTATTGACTATTCACTATGGGCCATGTTCTAAGTACTTTACATGCGTGGATTTATTTAATCTTCGTAACAACCCTATGACGTAAGGTCTGTGTTATGGGGGTAGAGCATGAGGCACAGAAAGGCTAAGTAACTTGCCCAAGGTCACACAATCAAGAAAAAGCCAGGCAGTTTGGCTCAAGATCTTACTCTCTAAAACACTATGTTCTACTGCCCAAGTAATCCTCCAAAAAGTAAGTTTAAGGAAGAGGGGAAAGGGAATCATAAGAGGGAAGAGAATGTTTGGTGTTTTTTTTTTTTCCTCTCATAGGAGCATGGAAACTATATTCTTGGACATTTTCCCGGAAGCAGATCATTTCTTTTAGTCTGGGGACGTGGAGCATCACTGAGGGAAAGAAGTTCTGGAAAAGAGGCTTCTTTCTATCTTTCTTCTCTGCTCTTAGAGTGAGGGAGAGAGGGGGGCAGGCCAGGTATTGGCAAGTCCCTGACTCCCCGCATCACATGAGTGGATGAAACACTTGTGAGGTTAGGAGACGCTAGGAAACCAAAGTGATAAATAAACGTGAGTACAAAAGAGGTGAGGCAAAGAGAGAAAGTCAAAATAAAGAAAGGAAAGAGGAAGAAGCATGGAGCCACTACTGGAAGACTCACGGTGGTTGGGTTTCTGAGAGATTTTGGAGGAGGGAAGCTCTAGGAGACATGCTCTTTATTTTGAACCAAGCATCAGTGTGATAGCCCTCCCTCTCTCCTTGTCCCAATGAGGTTGGGCAAACTGCAAGGAAACTCAAAGGTATCTTGTCTTTCTCAAAAAGAATGAGATCTCATCCTGGGTTGTTGCCCGTGATTTGTGGAATGCAGGTTTTGGTCTTTGTTTTTAAATCTAAAGCTGTGTGTGTGTGTGTGTGTGTGTGTGTGTGTGTGTGTGTGTGTTGCTTTTTGGTTTGAAAGCAAAGACCTTTCATAATTTTTAATTTCATGCATTCTGTGACATATCCTATTTAATTCTCGTCATCTGTTTTACAGCTAAGCCAAACAGCAATGGAGGGACCCCCCACTAAGCTCTGCTCTTCCATCTCCTCCCTTCTTTTCCCCAGCTATAGAGGAAGCTTCTTCCTGCAGTTACTAACATACCATTACCTTGGTATCCTCTTTTATGGTCTTTCAACTTTTCAAAATCTGTGGACACATTTCCCTGTATTAAATTCACATATTTTCCTGATTGGATGCAGACTCCTAACTTTCTTTACAAAAATAAAAAGAGATCAGGAAACACTTTATGAAAAAAAAAGGTACAGTAACCAGTTTTATATGAGTAATTTGTATTTTCTTCTTTAAATCTTTCTGTGTTTTTCAAACTTCTAGGATTAGCATTCATTACTTTAGGATAATAAATAGCATTCCTCATCTTCCTCATGGAACAGTATTCCCCAGTTCATCTGTATGGTTTGTGTCAGCAGTTTACAAAATTTTGATCTCGGGACCTTGTTTCACTTGCACTGGGTGTGGTGCACGAGCAATGAATCTTGGAACACTGAAAAAATTAAATTAAATTAAATTTTAAAAAAAAAGGAAAATAAAAAGAAAACCCCAAAGAGATTTCGTCAATGTGTGTCTATCTATTAATACTTCCAAATTAGAAGTTAAAAGAGCAAATGTAAAATTTACTTAATTACTTTAAAATAACAGTAATACATACATTATATAGAAACATAATGATCATTTTTATTTAAAAATTATGTTTTCAAATATATATAATGAAAAGAATGGCATTTTTATAAAACTCTTTAATGTCTGTCTTAAGAAAAGTCAGCTGTATTCTCTCAGCACCTTCCACATTACATTTGCTGCAATGTATTGTTTTGGCTGAAGTATGTGAAAAAAATCTGTCCTCACACAA
Source organism: Potos flavus (assembly GCA_028534135.1). NCBI lineage: Eukaryota > Metazoa > Chordata > Mammalia > Carnivora > Procyonidae > Potos > Potos flavus. The sequence continues at coordinate 89,693,574 of CM052886.1, forward strand.
GTACATAGTAGAAGGGGAAGAGTATTTTAGTAACATTCACAGATAATTGTGGATAATTTTCTTTGATACTGCACCCAAACTGGCCAAGAGATGGTTAGTTACTTACAGGTACATCTCAATGTACTTTCTGTACTCTGTACATGAAAAACCACTAATCCATCATGTACTTTGAGTGGAGCTCCTACTTATGCATGATTTTGAAACATTATGCTTTAGCCATTTGGAAAATATTGTTTCACTGAGTTACGAAGATCTCCCAAATGCTGACATATTTCATTTTATGATTTTTTAAAAACTGCATTTGTTAATAATAACATTAAACTTTAAGAGTTCAATATCTGTGAAACTTACAGTTGATATAAGTTGTCCAAAATTTCTAAACTTCCCATGAAAGCTTGAATTTTATCACTGGAGACAACTATGATCAGTTGTTTCATAGAAGTTACAGGCTGGCTTCTTTCACTTAAAGAAAACCTACCAAGTATCCAAGTATGAATAACCAGAATCAATCTTTCATTCTTCCAAGTTCTTTCAATGTAAAAATGATGTTCCATGAAGAAATCAGCTTTTTAGCTAAACTCAATCACTAAAGTGTTTTCCTTGAGAAAAATTATCATATGCCATGGCCTGGCATCATTTGACATTACATTATGAATTTTTTTGTTTATCCTCTGCCATTCAAACTAGCATAAAACTCTATGAGAGCAGGGACCAGGTCTTTCTTACCCATTGTCTTTCCATTGCTTAGAACAGTTCCTGACATAAGCGATGTATATATATTTTTATTAAGATATTTAATACACAAATGAATGGAATATAAAACATCTCATCAGTCAAAAGTAAAGCTTTCAATCAAAAGCTCATATCTGCATAATCTCTATGGATTGTACCAATGTCAATTTCCTGGTTTTGATATCATACTATATAGTTATATAGGTTGTTAACAGTGGGGGAGGCTAAATGAGGATGAATGAATCCTTCCAGTATATTTCTGTGCAACTTCCTGTGAATCAATCATTATTTCAAAATAAAAGGTTAAAGAGTATTGTGACATTCTATACCAGCTCTGTCCAGTAAAAATATAACATGAACCACAAACGTGAGGCACATGATGCAATTTTCTAGTATCCTTTTAACCTAATATATCATTTATTTCAATATGTAATAAATATAAAAATATTAGATATTCTGCATGTTTTCAAAATAGGTGTATATTTTACACTTACAGCACATCTTAATTCAAAGCAGTCACATTTTAGGTGCTCCGTAGTCATATATGATGGCTATTGTATAGTATAGTTTTATACCTTAAAGTTGCTGGGCAGTATATGAGATTGTATTTCATTATTCCTTAAGCTCTGAATACATTATATATATTCTCGTATATGTGTATCACAATCATTTTGTGGGGGCATACAAGAGAAACACCTTAGCACTTAGGACCAGTTTACAAATAAAATGTTTTATTCTAAAAAACAAGAAACAGTCACATTTTTTTCTCATTAATCTAGAAATAAAAAGTGAAGATATTTCCGAATTCCCGACTAATGATCAAAAGAATCATATCCACATCTCATCCAAACGCCAAAGATCACAAGAGACTAAAAAGGAAGACGCCATGATGGGAGAAGGTAAGCTTGGACAGTGGGGATGATTCCCACAAGAGATACCCATCATGGATGAGCTGTGACCTCCCTCTCCCCGTGGCTGTCAGTTTCTGGGTCAGTTTAGTTGTTAGCCTCTTCTTTTGTCTTCGTTACTTCCTCTCAAGGAAATTACACCCCGGCATAGGAGTACACAAGTCCAGTTGATTCACTCAGCTATTAACCAAGTCTTCAAGTTGACATTTATATTTTTTTCTTAGTAGACGATAATTGGTTTAACATTTGAGTTTATTACATAGAGAAAGGGAAAACCAAAGTATAGGCATATAATCTTTCCCTTAGCTATTGCAAAGCTGCCAGTCTGGCAACATTATTGAATTTGGGAAATAAGACAGTAGAGTTGCCAAATACCAACTATGCAAATTAGATTGAATATGGAGCCCTTTAGAAATGAGTCAGCTTTGTGAAGCTCTGCTTTGTTGTTTAGTCATACTTTTAACAAAATGTATTATTTGCTTACATTGTACATTAAAGCTAGATGATTTTGCTTGTTATATTTTTTAATTGCCATTGGAATTGGTGCCAAGCAAAGAAAAAGTAGGCATTCACTTCAGGCCAGTGCTTTGCCCTTGTCCTTCTAAGTCACAGAAAACAGGAAGACAGTGGGAAGAACACCAGATGGATTTGCCAAATGTGGATACGGTGTATGAAAAATATTCATATAATTTCCATGGATCTGAAACGCTTTGAAGCATACACTCCAAAGAGAATAAATTGCTATTTATTCAAAGCAATAGTCAATATTCATGATATTTTCTGCTCGAGAAAGGAATATGAATCTTAATTGTTCTAGCACCATGTTTAAAAATAAAAAGTAGCAATTGAATGTTGTTCTTCCTCTAACTAGTTCAATTAACTCTGGCGTGTGTGTGTGTGTGTGTGTGTAACTGTGTGTGTGCATGTGTAAATATCAGTTTGTTTGCCTGTTTGAATTTTTCTGCTGGAGGAAATGAAGTCATTTTTTTAGAAATGTCCCAATGAATTAGCCAGCTGTACTCCAGCCTCGCCCTATGCCAGTAGGTGGTGGTAGGTTTGGAGCGGGTGGATGTGAGAAGAATGAAGACAGAGAGAAATGGACAGGAATTCCTTCTGGATTCCATTTAAGACCACATTAATTTTGGTTTCTAGAGACCTCTTGTCTGTATTGCTGCATGCAAATTCAGAACAAGTGTTTGAAAATGCTCATCTGAACTCAGCACTTCAAAGAACAGCATGTTTGGCTGCATTCTTAAGCAAACAGCAAGAGTGATGCTAATCTCCCCCTAATCTAATATGGCTATCTACATGAATCTCAGTTGCCCTACTTAAATTAACTATATTAAGCAGTCCACAATGCCTGGGTGTTTTATTAAGGAACATTTTTTATCTGGTGCCTTATTAATAAATTATCAGCAATGAGATAAGGGATAGGGTTCCTGTGGAAAAGTTTAGATTGAAGAGATGAGAGTACCAAAGGCCATGTTACTGGGACATCCAGGTTAAAAATGGAAAGATGTGTTATCCGAATCTTCCTCTAGGGATCATAGCAGGTTTGTTTCCTTATTTTCTAAGCTTTGTCCAAATCTGAAGAGCATCAATTCCAAAGCAAGTAATGATTCATCTCCTACTTTTCTTCAAGAATTATTACCAGCTACAAAACAACTAGTTACTGCTAGCTTCAAATAAGTTTGGTTTTATTTCATTATTTCCATGGCACTTCAGTTTCCCTTTTGCCTCTTTTTCTAAACTTTTGGGATTGGCTATGTCTCTCCTGAGCACACTGCATTCACTAAATACTACCTGGCACTAAAATTTTTCAGTTGGTGGAATTGAGCATTTCCACCATCACGTAGGTTCAGACTGTAAACTCATCATGTTACGGCTTTTACTAAAAATCGCACAGATGCAATAGGGGGAGTGGAGTTACGATGGGGGAAGAAAGGAGTGGTACATATATCCCTCGTATTTTATTGTTACCAGCCATCTGAGCTAGTTTTATCTAGGGGCGCCTGGGTGGCTCAGTGGGTTAAAGCCTCTGCCTTCGGCTCAGGTTATGATCTCAGGGTCCTGGGATCGAGCCCCACATCGGGCTCTCTGCTCAGCAGGGAGCCTGCTTCCCCCTCTCCCTCTTCCTGCCTCTCTGCCTACTTGTGATCTCTCTCTCTCTCTCTGTCAAATAAATAAATAAAATATTTTTTTAAAAATTCATATCTACACTTGTCACTCTGCCGTCAGAAGATCTAATGAATTTCCAGTGTTAGCTGGAGAGCCGGAGAATGGGACAGTTAACACCATGAAAGCCAAGAGTCAGACAGACTGAGTTTAACCCTGACTCTCCCATTGACTTGCTTCCTGGCCTCAAGGAGGCCAACCATCCTCTCTGTGCCCATCAGCTCCCTCCGTAAAGTTCCCATATTAATACCACCCACACGTATGGTTGTTGGGCAGGTTAAGTGAATTAATATCACTAAAGTGTGCAGAACAATCCCTGGCATATTGTATGTGATATATATGTGTTATCTGTTGTTGGTTCTTCTTGTTATTTAAGACTCAGAGCCTTCCAGTGCCTGACTCCATACTATCTTTGTAATCTTACATTGCAATTCACCTTCCTGCCGCCTGCTCACACCCCCCCCCCACACTAACTCACTCATTCTGAGACTTGTCTAAGACCTTTCCACCCATTGGCTTGCATGGTTTCTTCCAGTTGGATTGCTTGTCTTCACCTGTTAAAACCTCCTAAGCTTTTAAGCATCAGCTCACTGTGTTTTATATATATATATATAATAGTACTTGTGTTTTTTAGAATTTATCATACATGGGTGGTTCTCTGTTCCCACAGTCCAGCGATTCTTTTTTTTTTTTTTTTAAAGGATTTTATTTATTTATTTGTCAGACAGGGAGAGCCCAATCAGGGGAGAGTGGCAGGCAGAGGGAGAAGCAGGCTCCCCTCTGAGCAGGGAGCCTGATGCGGGACTTGATCTCAGGACTATGGGACCATGACCTGAGCCAAAGGCAGATGCTTAACCAACTGAGCCACCCTGGCATCCCCAGGCCAGTGGTTCTTAACCAGGGTAATTTTGGCTTCCAAGTGGGATAAAAAGCTCATCTTGGTTTTCCCAGGATTTTCCCAATTTTAAAAATAAAAGCCTTATGTCTTGGAAACTCCCTCAGTCCCAGACAAATTGGGACAGTTGGTCATCCTACCTCTAGAGGACATTTGCAATGCCTGGAGACTTTTTTTAAATTTTTTTTTTTATTTAAGAGAGAGAGAGTGAGCGCACGAGTGAGAGTGGGGGGAGGAGGAGCAGAGAGAGAATCTTTAGCAGGGTCCATGCCTAGTGGAAAACCAGACACGGGGCTCGATCCCAGGACGATAAGATCAAGACCTGAGCTGAAATCAAGAGTTGGATGCCCAACTGACTGAGCCATCCAGGCACCCCTGTCTGGAGACATTTTTGTTGTCACAGTTGTCACAGGGAGGGGGAGATACTACTGGCATCTGGTGAGAAGAGATTGGGGCACTGTAAACATCTTATAATGCACAGGACAACCCCACAATAAAGATTATTGGCTTAAGATAACAATAATGTTTAGGTTGAGAAACCTTGGCAGAAGCTATTATTTGTATTTGTAACATATAGATGGGAGATGCTGGAATGACTTAATAAATGCAGTCAGATTATGTCTCCCAGTAAATATTGAGTAAATATTTATTTATCTCCTGATATTTATTTAGTACCTTATGAGATCCTTTCTGTATAGCTGCAAAGAGGTGATATCTGGTCCCCTGTCCTTTATGAGTTTGCAGTAGAGTTGAGACACAAGAATAATATTTGGGGGAAAATGAAAGAACAATTCTAGGCAACAAACAATTAAGTGTAAAGCAGTCACAACAAACAATATGTATTCAATGCATTTATGGATGGGAGAGAATGCTCCAAGAGAGAAAGAATATCATTATCTTAAGTTACATGTTTACTCCCTCTAGCTCCTAAATCACATCACGCTGTTTCAAATCCCATTTGCTAAGGGCTTGGTTGTCCAGTTTTCACACACTCAGGTTTATAGAAATGCCAGGGAGGGAGTCTAGATTTGCCCTGTCAAAGCTCAATGTTGTATCATTCCTTCTCAACCATCCCCTTGGTCCCCTAATTTGGTTGACAGGGGGCTGATATCCCAGGCGAGATACCTCAGAGTTATCTTTACCTCCTGGTGTTCCCCTTACCAGCCTGTGCTCTTGTTCACCAAGTTTGACCAACTTCTCCTTTGCAGTGTCTGGTTTTTGCCTTCACCCACTCCCTTTCACAGACATATCTTCCATTCAGTCTCAGTTAATACCTGCCTTATAGATGTCTGCTCCCCCATTCTTTCTTTTCTCTCCAAGACAATATTCCCCATACATAATTAGTTCTCCCAGCTTCAAAATGTCCTTCTCCAATGTATCTGCACATCAAAGTCTCCACTCCTTCCTATCCCAGATCAAATTCTTTTCTTCCTTTTCTTTCTTTTTTTTTTTTTTTTTTTTTTTTAGCTAGAAGAAATAATCTCCTTCTCTCAACTTTGATAATGCTTCCTTCTTGTTCACTTAAACGCCTTTTATATATAATATAATTTTGGTGTTTGTGTGGTCCAGATCCTTTTGTAAATGTTCTGTATCTTTTCTAATTCTAGCAGCACTGTTACCATAGGGCATTAGGATATTAGACCATTTATAACTATTGTTGAGTGAACGATGAAGATAAAGATGAAGTGAGACCGCATCCTGCCCTTCCCCTTCTTTAGAGAACACTGGATTCCAGCAGGTTTTCAACTGCTATAGACAGAAAAGTTCCCTTATCTCTTCTAAAAGAGATGTGGAAAGTTTATTCGGGTTCACAAAATTAACAACAGGATAATGACTATACATCTTTGGGGTCCTAACAATAGGCAAAATGTGACTTCTTACTTCCAGACAAAATGCTTTCTAGGGCCATTTTGGTTTCCTTGCTACTGCCTTTGTCCTTGTGGGACAGCTACTGCTACAGAACTCAGTGCTGCTTTCTCCTGAGCAAACACTGATCTTTGGCCACTGACCACCTTTTTTTTTTTTTTTCTTTCTTTTTATGAAATCCATGTACCCAATGTTGGGAATTAAAAATTGACATGTAAAAATGGCAAGATATTAAGGATGTGTGACTATAACCATCAACATCAGGGATTTATATCTCCCACTTTAGAGTCCTTTTGACTATAGATGGTGTATTTTGTGAATATAAAATAGAAAGGACTGTCAGTTTAGCTTTATAAGTACAAATCTATAAGAATGATAAGGAGAAGGGAGGAGAGAGATGGCCTCTAGATGTCCAGAAGCAGGGAAGACCAAAACAGCTCAGGATACAAATTGTCCCAAGACCCCAGGAAGGTAAAATTATATTTGGAAATTATTAATAAATAGCATACACATGTCATATAATTAAAAATATATGAACACCTCCTAATTTAAAAATATGAATAAAATCGAGCACTTAATTCCTTAAGAAAACTTCTAAAAATAGGAATATTTTTTAAAATACTAGGAATAAGAGCCTTCCTGCTAAATACAATGGAGAGTTCCAATACTCTTTGCAATCAAGATCCAATATCATGTTTAATGATGGCATATTAGAAGAAGTACTGCTCACATGAACACAGAACAAACTCATCACCACAACTTTATAGCATATATTTTAGAATGCCAAGAAACACAGATATAAAAACAAAATTAAGGCAATGTTAGAGAAAATACATGACGGTTTGCAGATGATATAATTGTTTAATAGTAACAAAAAATTTCAACCGTTAACTGCTATAATTTATAAGTTACTTGAGTAGCTTACTCAAATATTATGTCAGTTTATGCAAAAATAATATTGTATAAGCCAATGGTATATAGTTATGAAACATACTGAGATGCGTAATAGTGACTAAAAAATATGCTGCCTTGGAAAGCAATCTTAACAAGAGATGGATTGGATTTATATAAAAAATAAACAATATTCTATTGAATTGTTTAAAGGGGAGACTTGATTACATAAGAAATTGCAACATGTTTCTAAGTAGATTGACTAATATCGCAAAGACATCAGTAGTTCCTAAATTAATTTTGGTTTAATGCAGCTACAATCATTTTATACTGAATAAAACAGCATAAGATGATTCTAAAGTTCTTCAGAAAATACAGATCAATGACACAAAACCAAATTTTTTTTAAGAAATTGATTTTATGGCAGTAGAAATGGGTAGCTCAAAGGAATAATATTTAGATTACCATTTTTAAGGCAGTATGATACTGACACAAGATAGGTGGAGATATTAGTGCAAATAACTTCAATTAGATATAAATATTAGTTATATAAATGTAACATGATAAAGGAAATAACAAAAATAAAGGAAAACAAGTGTTAGTCTATAAATAGGGTTAGTAAATTTGACTATTTAGAACATTTCTCAATCTAGATTCACACCTCAAAAAATACAGCAAAGTGGGGCACCTGGGTGGCTCAGTCAGTAAAGTGTCTGATTCTTAATTTAAGCTCAGGTCATGATCTTAGGGTTGCAAGATTGAGCCCCAGGTCAGGCTCCACACTCAGCGGGGACTCTGCTTGAGATTCTCTCTCTCCCTCTCCCTCTGCCTCTCCACACCCCTGCTTATGCTTTTTCTCTCTCTCTCTCTCAAAAAAGCCCAAAAAATACACCAAAGTAAACTCCATATGGATTAATGAGTTAAATCAGGTTTACTAAGACATATCCATTGCTGGAATATTATAAAAACAATAAAATGGAAGTCACTCATGATATAATTTGGGATTAAATGCATTTTTTCCTTCAACATTTTAAAATTTCCATACCTTCTGATTTGCAATACATTTCTTATTAAAAATATATGATAATTTTTCACTTAAAGGAACAAATAATCTGATTAATTAATCTTAATTATTGCCTACACCTTCTTCAATATGTGGGCAGGACTGTTGTCCTTATTAACAAATGAGAAACCCAAGATGGAGTACATTCTTTTTGTTGGTTGATCAACTGTCCTTCTGTCTGTTTCAGACCCTATTTCAGCTCCAGGGTCCAGACGATTATATTTGGCCTTCTATGCTGAAACCAGGTCATCCAACACAGAATGCAGGACATGGAGACTAGGCTTGGAAAATATGAGCAGTGAGGGTGGTGGGAGGGGGAGGAGAGATTCATTTCTCATGTTCCCCTTATAAAAGGAGCCAGTGAGCAGTACCCAAACAAATTTAAAATAATCACAGGGACACCATATACTTGTTGCCCAAGAAAGTTTTGGAAAACAAAGGAGGTTAAGGATAGCTGGAAAAGATATATAGCTATCTATGATGAACTGGATCCAAAACCACTAGCTGAAAGGATCCAAAACCATCGAGTCTTCCTTTTCATAGGAAAGGGATATATGTTCCCATATTTTATCCTATTCTTCCTAAAACTGGATCAAACCCACCAATGGGACTCTAAGTGTCGTGGTGGGGCCATTTGAAATCCTATCTTTCCATTTTAATGGGGACTTACCAACAAGGTGGAGGTAGAAGAGAGACATGCCTATTCATATGTTTTGATATTCACTATTCTTCCTTCCCTAAAACGCAAAAATTCAGCTGAATGCCTTAGGACACGTATCTGCTATAAATTCATTTTTTATCTAATTTGTCTGAGATCTAAGCTTCCTGTGGAGGTCTGAGATCAAAGGATCTGATTCCTTCTGATGTCAGTGCTGACATATAATGTGTGCTGACTTAGTTCTGTCTATAACCTCACAGTGGGAGGTGGCCAGCCTCCCTGGGCACCTTTACACAGTGCACTTTCATTTCAACTAGGGAGTCTCTCAGGTATGTTGCTGATTGGAGCTTCCATGTAAATAATTCATGGGAGATTTTTAAATGTTTTGGGGCCTGCAAAGGAAAGATACGCTTGTGTTAGTCTTTTATGAATAGATGCAGACTTGAAGAACAAGACGGAACAGATCTCCAATGAAGGTCTCTCAAAAACAAGACAACAATATCTTCAATGGGTTGAAAATAGGTGACTTGTCATGTTTGATTCCTCTTCTATGAAGTGGTGTTGGTTTTACCAAGGGATAAAAATTCGGAGCCTTTTTCCCCTTTTTAAAGTTTGCTTCTATCTGACAATGTATTATTCTTGTTCTTTGGTTATTTGCTGATCTCAATAAACTATGTCTTTTCCTCCTGGTGGGAGCAGTAATTACAGAGATGACACCAAGCTCAGTAGTTGGCATAGGAATGGGCATAATAAGGAGACAAGGTTGATGGCACAAAAAGTTCCTTCCTGGAAGGAACTCAGCATCCCAAGAGGAAGATGAGACTGTCATACAAGGAAAGGTGACCAATGATAGAAGCAGTTGCCCAAGTCAAATGAGAAACTTTAGTCAACAAGTATTGAGGCATAAATCAATCAATGTAGTTTAAGCTGTCCAGGAACAGTTCTGGAAGGATCTGAAGATCCCATAGGGAAAAAAGGATACCTGAAAGTTCTCATAGCTCTAAGCAAGAGAATCATCCCATAGTTAGGTCACATCCCACAGCAGATACATACAGGGAAAAGGACTGTGGAAAAGGAGAGAGAAGATCGGAATAACAGAATTTAGCAGAATATTAATTGATGTATCACAGAAACAATGTAAACAACATGATTACTTTATCTCATCTGATTGCTCCAAATCAAAATTATATCACATATATTTATATTATATCATTACCCTCCCTTTCTTCACCTCATCTCCCTTTCATTATAAGATTAAATTGAAGTAGAAAATTGGTTCCCTTTGCCCCAATGCTGTCTGTTAGAGTATGATACAGACATGATCACTGTCACCTAAAGCGCATCAAAACAACTCTTGGGAAACTGAGAGAGGAGATAATATACAGGTTAATAAATTAGCATCTACATTACATATAAAAGAGTGGCTAAGGAATTTGGAAGTGAGATATGAGAAAACCAGGCATGGGAAATGTCGATGACAGTATTGCCACACACACCCCCAACCCCCAACCCCCCCACCCCAGAAGTTTAGGATAGTTCTCAACCTTTGTTTTCACTGTAAGCCCCATGAAAGAAGACGTTTGCATGCATGCCGTATTTCCATGCAGGTATCTAACCCAACATTCTTCTTAACTCCCTGCTGCTATCCTCAACTCTACACAGTATTATATGGCTGTACAGACTCTGGAGCCAAGAATCTTGAATTCTGTCAAGTAAGTAAGATCTGCCACTGCTTTGTATGTGGTCTTGGGAAGTTACTTAACCTCGCCGTACCTCAGTGGCCTTCCTTCTAAAAAGGAGATAATAATAGCACTTACTTCAGGGGGTTGTTGTAAGTATTAAATTACGTGTATGTATAATTAGTGCCCAACATATGATAATCGCTGTAATTGCTATTTAAGTGTTATTTTCAATAATTAGCTTGTTCCTCTTCAAAAGACATGTCCTGGAATACAAATGAATAAGGGCGTTATTAACTGAACAATCTTGAGTTTCTTTTAATTGGTTAAAAAAACTATAATTTAATAAAACTTTTTTAATTGAATCAAGATACCTTGATGTTTATAAAAAATAGAATGATACACACCTCAATTCATAATGTGTTGTGACAATAAGAAACGCATGAGTTAGGAAGTACTTTCTGAAGGAAGTAAGGCATTGGGGGAGATGAATAAAAGGCAGAGAGTGTTGAAAGATAGGATGAAAAAAGATTTCAGGGCTAGGATATTTTAAGATAATTCTTACAGGTGGGAGACGAGGTAATTAGGGGAAGAGCTCAGACTTTTGGGCTCAGAGGAGGGTGCAGCCAGAGACTAAGCACTGTGTATCTATAAAGTACTTTAAAGGATTTGGACTCGAACACCCGGCCATAGAGACTTTAAGATACAAAGTTAGAAAAGAGTATACTTTCTGAAAATAACGCTCATAATGTGTAAGCCAGTATGTACATTAAATTTCCATGAGATACTCAGATGAATGGTTCTTTTGTTTCTTCCTCAAGTTATCATCATCACAATAATAACAACCACAACACAACAGCTGAGCTTTATGGGGTCCTTCGTAGTTCACAAGGTGCCAAACCCTGTTGTAACTCATCTGCTTTATGACAGTTTTAGGAGAGCGCGGACCAAATTTTCCCATCTCACTAAAAGAAAACTGCAATTCAAAGGGTCAATCAGTTTTCCTAGTAAACTCAGACATAGGTTTAATAGGTTCAATAGTTCCATTCCAAAACTTGTACTCTTACCACCTGCCCTGAGGTCATGTGCAAGTGCACACACGCACATGCACACATACGCATGCACGCATACACACACGCACGTGCTCACGCACACACAGTGAGCACTAGCCAGAATGTGAAATTAGGGACTTTGTTACTGTGAAATGCCTTTCCATATGTGTCATCTGAAAAAACGTCCCACTTTCTTGAACATTCTTCTTAACAGAAAAGGAAACTAGTATCACTGTTCAGTTAATAGTGAGATAATTTCTACAGAAGATAAAAGCAGAGTAAGAGCAAGCCCATGTTTTCAAAAAGGCTATAATTTCTTGGGGGAAAATGTAAAATATATTCATGTCCTTATATTTCTAGTATTCATTCAAGAAAAACTCATTAGCACCTACAGCCACCAGGAAGTTGGACAGTCACCAGTAAAACAGCCCGAGTGGAATATTTTTATTTTCAATTGGTTTATTTTCTTGTGCACCAAAATTGTTTTGTGTTTTTTTCTGATGCCATAGAAATACACTCTGTTTTACTTTCTAGATTACAAGATCTCTTTTGTCTTCTAATCTCTCATCTATAAGTGAGGATAGTTCTTAAGTCCTTGACCCATATCTAGATGTTCAATAAATATTAGCCTTCTTCTCTTCCCCACCACTGTTACATCTCGCACTCAGAATCTGTCTGCTTGGCTCTTCAATATCTTTGACTCTGGCCTACTCTTCTTTATGATGTTTTGCTCAGACTATTGCAGTAGTCTTTCAACTGACCTCCTTCACTCCCCCACAGTTCACTCTCTTCTTTATAGAAAGGCTCTTCTTCCCAAGATGAAAACAATATGCCACTGCCTTACTCTAAAACCACCGCCTCATCTTCTGTGATATAAATTCCAGACTCCTTAATAGAGTTTTCAAGAACCCTTATTTATTTACGGCCTCTATCAAGTATGATAACTTTTTTTCTTTTACCACTCCCCACCCCACATCCACATTCACATCTATAGACACAACCTCAGTTTTCCATGTCTGGAGCTATTTTCAGGGTCCCCAACACATCTTGTTTGTTTTTGCTGCCTTGCTTTTGCATATGCCATCCTGTATATTAAAATGTCTTCCCACTATATTATGCCTCAGAACTTGAGTCATCTCCTTTGTGAAGTCTTCCTAACCTTTCAGGCAGGGTTAAGTAATTCCTCTTTTGTCTTCCCTAGTATTTCCCTTACACACTCGCTATACACACTCACTATAAGGCTCTCACCTTAATCAACTTACAAGTCTGTTTCTTGGAGCCCCCGGAGAGCAGGGGACATGTTCCCAGGACCTTTGTTATCATAGGACCTCATACAGGCTACACGCATTTTCTGATTTATGTTTGTCTCCACTACTAGAGTATAAACTCCATGATATTAGGACTGCTTCTTGTTCGTTGCTGTATTTCTAAGCCTACCACATAGTAGGTGCTCAGAAAATATGAATGAGTGAATGAATGAATGAATGAATGAAAGAGAGAGAGAAAGAAAGGAAGAAAGAAAGAAACTAATAAGCCAGTGAGAAAATAGATGAGCTCTCTGATGAAGAATCTCTGGAGGTTCAGAATAAGTCCTCCTACAAACTAGTTTGAGCATCTGAAAAGGGATTGCATGAATGAAATAGGGTAAATAAAGGGGTAGAATGTGAGAAAAATATGACAAGTTCATTCTTTTGAGATCCTTAATCTGAGGCACTTTTGAAACTTCAGAATGAGAATGTCTCAAACCTTCAACAACCCAGATATTTGGCAAATAAACATAAATCTGAGAGCTGACATTTAAAAAATTGATGAGAATGGAAAAATATAAGCAAACTTGGGAGAAAAATATTCCCAAGTTAGACATCTGGGGTCTCTCTTCCTTGCTTGTTCCTTTTGATGTGAATTTGTATAATGTTTCTATCTGTGTAAGATAAAAATATCTATAGGGCTATTAATTTAGGGTACATTTTTTATTAAGGTAAACTGTAGACAGTCAAAAAAGATGCATATGGAATCCTATTAAGTAATCATGTTAGATGGTAAAGACCAGGCTAGCTAAGTTCAAATCTGGTAACTACACTTGGAGGCTCTGTGACTTAGGGCAAGTAACCGCACACTCAGTACCTTTGTCTCTCCATCTGTAAAATGAGGACAATAATGTGACTAACCTTCTGGGGTGGCTATGAAGATTAAGTGAGTGAGTGAATGTAAAGCATTAAGAACAGTGCCTGGAAGGGGTGACTACTCTCTGAGCATTAGCAATTTGAATTATGGTGATTATTATTTATCCAGTCTACCACATCGTAGATTCTGGGTGGTTCTTAGCATAATTCATCTTATTTAACCTTCAAACAATCCTATGAAGTGAGTACTATCAATATAACTGTTTTACAGATGAGGAAACTGAAGTACATGGAAAATAAGAACACTCTGCACATTTGTTCAGCGAGTGAGGAACCAAACAGGAAATCTAACTACGTTTGTTTGATTCCGAGCCTGTACTCTTAGCTGTTTTGCTGTGTTGCTTCCAGGGAACATCTCTCATATACTTAATACCATAAACATCTGTTTTAGTAGATTTTATTTAACTGCATCAGTAGAACTCTATGTAGCTCTAGTTCATCTTTATTTATTACCCAATGATATGATAGGTTAGTTAGCTCATTCACATATGGCATGATCACATTTTAAAGGCTAAAAGTGTTATGGCTTATATAATACATCCTGCAAAGAATTGGGATGGATTAGGGCAAAAGTGCCCAGATCATCTGTTTATCGTGGCAGTACCAATGTTGTACTCTTCTGAGCTGAACATTCATCCTGTTGAGTAGGAAAATAAAATACAAATGAAATGTCAAGGGAAGAAAACTGTAATTAAAAAAGACTGCTAAAATGAAATACATTTTACTAAATTGCGAAGTAGTACCTGAGAGTAATATGAAATTATACAACTGAGGTCCAGAGAGGCTAAGAGACAGGATGAAAGTTACAGAGCCAGTTAGCAGGGAAAGGGGACTTAAACCCTGGTTTTGTGACTCCAGTCTAGTTCTCCTTCTCTCCTTTCACTATTACACAACCCTGTATGTGCACACTCATATGGATACATGTTTATTGATATGTTTATGTTATCTCTACAAATGTTTAAATTCATGTCATAAAATCAAAAATAATCAAATTGTGAATTGGTCATAAAAACCACAGTGCTAAGTAAGAATGGCTTTTAGAGCTCAAATTTCTTTTTTTTAAAGATTTTATTTATTTATTTGAGAGAGAGAGAGTAGGGGGAGGGGAAGAAGTAGACTCCACTGAGCAGGGAACCCAGTGTGGGCCTCGATCCCAGGACCCTGAGATCATGACCTGAGCCGTAGGCAGATCCTTAACCAACTGAGCCACCCAGGCGCCCCTAGAGCTCAGATTTCTCCAAATGTGAGTTGGCCTGCTTGGTAAGGTCTGACTGTGGTCTGGTTTTTGTATTTAAGCCATTGTGCTTCCAAGGAAAAATTCTTGTTGACTTATCCACATCATAAAAAGTATTTTTTGGGGAAATTATATTAACAAATTTTTATGTTTACTTGTTTGTTTCTTTCTTTGTTTATTAAGTGGAGCCCAGTGCAGGACTTGAACTCACAACCTTAAGATCAAGGCCTGAGCTGAGGTCAAGAGTTGGACGCTCAGCTGACTAAGCCACTCAGGTGCCCCTATCAAATCTTTATTAGATAATTAATATTAATTATACGTTGGGCATGGGATACAGTGGCTTTCTTAGAAAAAAACATACTTCTAAAGACATTTGGAAATCAATAAGCTGATACAACTCAATCTTTAACTGACAGTATCGTTTCCAGAATGTGAAGTGTGTCAAGTGAGGGCTCTTGACCTTAACTGATTTGAGAACTAAATCCATTTCTTCCCCAACTTCTTTTCTCCCACAGATATGAAGATGAAGGTCATTGTGGACAGGCCAAACCAGCTCCCCCACCAGTCCCTGAATGGAGTGTCCCGAAGGAAGGTGGGCCGTCGCCCTGCCCGAGAGGAGGGTGGCCGCCAAGAAGAGGCAGCTGCCCGTGCTCCCAGTATTACTGGCATCACATCCCCGGGCCACACCTGTGCTCCACGCTCTCCTGCTCAGCAGCTGCACCTGCAAGAGACTGGGACCTGGAAGGAGGCCCAAGAGCAATTGGTCAGATACCAAATGGCGGGCCAAGATCAGAGGTTGCTGCTCTGCCCAGACCTCAGACAAGAAAGGGAGCAGATGCAGGGACAGAGCCCGTTGGGCCGGGAAAGAGGCCACTCAGGGCTTTCTCAAGAGAAGAAAGCCTCTTGTGGTGCTACCCAGGCATTCTGTCCTCCTTCCGTACACCCGGAAACTCTTCAGGAACAGCTGTGATGGACGCATGAAAATTGAGGTGCTCATGGGCTTTGCTGAGAATTTTATTAAGGACAAAGATATAAAAACAGTTAAGTTTGGAGAAAGCAATTGTCCATGGACCAAAGTTACATTTTTTTTAAATAGTTCTTCCTGTTAGTAGCTGGGTCAAATTTAAGATTAGAAGAAAACTATTTGGGGAAACCAAAGATAACCAAGGGCTGAAGTAGATTATTAGTGAGCTCATTTTTCAGAGCACTGATTTTTAGAGAAGATAATGCATACGCCTGCCCAGTGAAGGAGGGAAGAGATTATATCAAATGGAGCCTCTCCAGGCTGTGTGCGAGGGGTTCTAATGAAGACCGGAGTGGAGGGTCGACTGGTATCGAGTTGGATAAGGATGCTAAAGGAAGTTTCACCTAACTCATACATCTGCAGAATGCTCATCATTGTTCAAACTGGACACTTTAAGCAGCCTGATTGTGTCCTCGGCTCTGAATCCAAAAGGTCCTATGTTCCAAGGGAGTAAAGCAAAGATGGCAGAGTTGCAGAATTGTAAATAATGATGCTCTGGAACTAGTCTCATAGTAGGTACTGGCAGGAAGTCATCATGGTGCAAGGCATCAATGGGAAAGTATGTCTTGCCCTACCATGAGTTTTTGGGAACATTCCCAGCCTTTTGTCCACTCTTTAGATGTATCATAGACATCTCACACCTTAAAGCTGCCTTGAAAGGAGGGAGGCAGCTTTCTCTGTGACATGGTATTGGATTCTGAGGGAGATAACGGTTAAGTATCAAGATTGATGCTCTCCAAGAAATTTCAGTCCAGGCTATCTGTGTTTAAGAAGGGCATTGATGGGCAATCTGACCTATAGAAATTTACTCCGGAGGTCCATAGTGGCTTCCTGCAGTCCTTTTTGTGTTTTGTTTGGGCACTAACAGTATTTAAAAACATAACAAAGAAAAAAATAACTTGGCTTGGGCAGATTATGCCCTTTCTAGTTTAACTAGTCCCCACTATAACCTGTCCTTTATCTCTTTTTTGTAGTTTCCTGGTTTATGAAATTATTTTATTTACAATCTTTAGTATATACAGAGTCATCAGAGATCTGTAATGTTTTTGTACAAAAGCATTTCAAAAGTTAAGGCTTTTGAGAATTATGAAATGATGGTAGTCTTAGCACTGCTGTGGGTTTGTCTACACATTCTCCCTTTCAGTCTGGTGACTTCTTTTACCACCACAAATTCCAGCCCAGATTTCTTTCCTGAGCTCTACACCATAGAGTTAGCTTCCTACTGAGAACGTCCACTAGGTTATCCCACGGCCATTGAGAAGTTAACACAGCCCTAAAACTCACTTCTCCTCATGCCTGCCCTAACATGACATACGACATCACTGCACTCTGATTGGAAATCTAGAGGTCAACCCAGACTCCATGTTCCATCTTACTCTTCCCAGCCATTTACCAGCTGTTATTTCTATCCCTTCTTTAAACTTTACTAGCTTCTTACCAATCTTCCATGTGCCACAAGACAGATCTTTCTGGAAGGCAAGTTTGATCCTGTCCCTCTGGTTAGGAACAACCATAATTAATTGATTAATGCTCCCTTCACAATGCTTTGGATCCCAGAGGCCAAAATGGATTCTTTGGGCCTTAACAACAGCCAGAAATAGCCAGAATAACTTGCAGGGCTCTAACATGTGGCATAGAATTTCAGAGTCTAGTCAGAATCTTCTAACCCATAATTAAGTGAGTCCTCTTTTTCTCCTCAGAAAATGGGAGAACTGGGTAAATACTAGAAGCCAAGACAGTAGCTCTTAGTTCATTTATGTCTGGAAATGAGCTGGTTAGATAAAGCACCGCTATCAGCCAACCTTAAACTTATTCAGACCATTAACACAGGTGGCCCAGAAAATATTTCCCAGCAGTGACAGGACTTAGTCTTTATTGATATAAATAATTGAAAAGTGTCACGTTCTTCTGTTATTTCAAAGAAACTCTTCTTGCTTCCCATTTCTGATTTTCTATATATGGCAGATTCTTTTCCCCCAAGATACTGAACAAACTAAAATTCTTAAGAGTTCAAAAATATTTGTAAATATTTCTGGATGTTAAAATCAAGAAGTAAGGATGAAAAGAGGGTAGTTCCCACCATCTCTCAAGTTTGAGGGGCTGTGTTCAGAGAAGGTACCAGACTTTGACAGAACTTCGAGTCTCCCTCAGTCAGTCTCAGACAGAATGACCCAGTCTGACCAGGGTTGGGTCCCGTAGCAGATTTGCCCATATTGTTCCCCATCAAGGCTACTGAGAACCAAGAGGCCCAGACCTTTCAAGGATTACTTAGTGAACGGCTCTCTTCCATCTAGCCATCTAAAATTCAAATGTATGAAATTATTGTACATTGAAATGTACGCAAACTCTATGCAAAAATGAGTATGGGGAAATTGAATGTAAATCACATGCAAATATTATTCAACCAAGCTTCTATAAAATCGTACATGTCAATAACAGTAAAGGATTTTAATTAATTCTGTCATTTAAAATTCATGCATTTATTCCATATTTTGTTTCCAGAATTTATAACATATTCAGTGTCAATTTTGAAAGAGCTATAAGTGGAAGGAGTTACTCTACTGAGTGTAGAACAGTTGATTTCAACCTATGTGATAGCACCGTGACTAATTGCAGATATATTTGAGAGACAGATCACATTTCCTGAATGTAATCTTTTAAAAGGGACAAACCATTTTTATAAAGTTAAATGACACTTCAGTGGTAGAATATGGAGATTTGTGTGTTTACAAATATTTTTCTAACATTTGTTATTTTTATACTTGAAAAAAGACCAGGGTTCTCTGTGCTTGGAATAACTCAAGAAGAGAGTATTTTCTGCCCATCAATCTGGTATCTTCTGAGATAGAAGATTCACTTAATGCATTTGGAGGTCTTGCTAGAATTTACTGGGTTTTGAAGAATTGTTTCTCTCTTTTCTTATTTCAGTCTCAAAATAATGATTCATTTATTATTATCACTACCTATTTTATTTCAAAATTAGTAGCTTCAACAAGGGGAAAGAGAGTCAATTTCCTTTTGAAAAATGTGGGAAATGGTCACTTCTCTCTACACTTTATAGATGAAGAAACTGTCAGTTGCCAAACTCTTGCAATGGTCCAAGGCAAAATTAGAAATTTGTCTGGACTATATCTGATTCTTTCTAAAATGTCCTCAAGGTAATGGTGCATCCATCCAGTAGAATGACTGATGTAGAAAATTATACAAGATATACTATTAGGCTAAAAAAAATTGCAAAGCAATGTGTATATTACGCTTTTACCTCTAGTTTACTTATATATAGAAAAATTATGGAGAGATGGCCAATAATTTTTTAAAATAATAGTTATCTTTAGGGAATGGAGAAGGTTTGCACTTCAAATTTTATATCTTTTTTTGTATTTCAGTATTTTTATGCAGTTTACTACTAATGTAAATTTTAAAAAACATTTTCTGCAACTTGTAGTTGACTGGAGATTAGCAATCTCTTTATTTCTCTTCCAAGAGTAGGACTTGCTGATAGAAAATGCATTTGGTTCTTAGTGGAAGACTTATATATACAGGAGAAGGAAAAGACGGTAGAGAGTAGATGATGAATGAGTCAGAAAGAGGGGCCAAAGAGGAATGAAAGGGAAAGGAAGGAAGGTCTTCAACTGAAGAAAGAAATGATCCTTGGACATTTGGTGGACAATGGTTAGGGTGCTAACAAATCTGCATTCTTGCCATCGTATCCCTGGAATGTCATACAGGGCATGCCACCCAAGGTCCCATCTGTGTAAGTGGCCTGGAAGGAAAACCTGCATATGGCTATGGACTCAGCATTTCTCAGTAAGATTCAAATATAAAAGATAAAAAAAATATTAAAAAAGACCTTCCCATCACTCTTGTGGAGGAAACACTGTGGAAACAGAAGCTCACCCTAAGTCATGAGTAGACCCAACACAATGTCCACCGGATCGTATGCCTCTCTCTCTCAGATCAGTGCCATACTGTGTGCTTCTTCCAGCCCAGCTCCATAAGAATTTATTTTAAATCCACACCACATGGTATTAAGACCTGAACACAAAGAGCTGACTCTTGGTAGCAGCTATCACAGCACACTTATTAGGCAGATACCAGAGACTCACTGTTTTGTGATAGAACTTTAAGTAAAAAGACTGGGCTTTAATTTGCAAATCATGGATGTGGCCTGAGAAATAAGATGCTCCAAAATTTTCTTAAATTTGAGAATGAATAGATAATCCTGTGTGCTTACCTATAGTTTAGACAACTCTAGAAGTGCTATAAACTTGGGCTATAAGTCTACTAATACCAAATTTTCTCTTTAGTATTCTTTTCCACATATCATCATTCTGTTTATCTTTAAAAAAATAATAAAATAAAAATAATAAAATAGGGAAATTTATGTGGGCCTAACCTAATCATATGCACCCTTTAAAAAAAAGAGTTTTCTTTGGCTGGTGGTAGAAGAGGAAGTCAGAGATACTCCAAACATGGGAAGGAGTTTGTGTCATTGCTGCTTTGAAAATGGAGCAGACCACCTGGCAAGGGATCCAAGTAGCCTCTGAGAGCTACCAGTGGCCCACAGATAACAGTTACTATAGAAACAGGGACCTAGTCCTGTGACCACCAGAAAATGAATTCTGCTGATAGCCTGAATGAGCTTGAAAGCTAATTCTTTCCCAAAGCCTCTAGATAAAAGCTCAGCCTTGCTAACATCTTGGTTTTGGCCTTGTGAGACCCTAAGAAGAAAATTCAACTGAGTATCCCTGTCTTTTGACCTACAGAACCGAGAGCTGATAAATGGATGTTGTATTTTGTTTTTTAACCATTTTATTGATGTGCGATTGGCATGTAAAAAGCTGTATGCATATTTCATGTTTACAACTCCATGAGTCTGGGAATAAGTATTCACCTGTGAAACTGTCACCACTATTGAGGCCATAGAAATATCCATTTCCTCCCAAGGTTTCTTCCCACCTTATTATTATTATTTTATTATTTGTGGTAAGAACATGTACGTAATGTAAGACCTATCCTCTTAGAAAAGTTTAAGTATATAATACAGTACGTTTAGCTACAGACACTACACTGAATAAATAGATCTTCAGAACTTACCTTCCAGAACTGAAACCTTGTACCCTTTGATCATCATCTCCCTATTTCCCTTTCCCTCAGCTTCTGACCATAGCCCTCCTCTACTTTGCTTCTATGAGTATGACTCTTTTAGATTCTGCATGTAAGTGAGACCATATATTAGTCATCTTTCCAGGTCTGGCTTAATTTCACTGAGATAATCCACTGGTCCATCCACATTGTCACAAATGGCAGGATTTCCTTCTTTTCTAAGACTGAATAATATTTATTGTGGGTATTGTTTTAAGTGACTACATGTGTGGTAATTTGTTACACAGCAACAGAAGACTGATGAAGACACTAGGGTTTCACTGAATAAAAGGGGAGCTTAGTCCTCCTCTCTTGTCTTTGCTTGGGTGTCTCCTGATCTCTTTTTCAGTTGACATCAATCACTTCCAGTTCTCCAGAACTTCAACTCCTCCTTCCGTCCAGAGACTCCTGTCCAACAGCATGGCGGCCTGCTGCGGGCAGCTGGATCCCATCAGTCCCCAGGTGCCTTTCCCAGGTCAACCGCTGGCACACACTCTCCATCGGTGTAAAAGCCGCCAGCTGTCAGGTCCTCAAGCCACAGTGGATTCGCTCCCATCACTGGATGCACAAGGCAAAAACAAGCCAGATTGTTCTTTTCTCTCTCTCCCTGTCTTCTCATTTCCCAGTCTGTTTCCCCAACTAGATTCTGACGAAGGTTATTTGCGGCATTCCTGTCAGTTCCCTGAGTGACAGGAGACTGGTGTCAAGTGAGAAAATGAAATGTAAATTTTATTAAACACCCCCTCTCCTCTCTGCGTATCAATCCAGATTCCAGCTGAACATAGCAAATCAAATCCTGTCTATGCCAGGCCTCGGGGCACACGGAAAATCATTTCTCCTTAATACCATTCCCTTCCAGTAAAATATTTTTCTGTTTGGTGAATGAAAATTTTAAATGCAAACCCTGTTTTAATCCCAGGAAAAAGTATATCTTCAAATGAACATTTGAAAGAGGGAGCAGAAAAGAGAGAAGAGAAAATTGGGGAGCAAAGGGGAAGGAGAAGGGAATTGGGAAGACAGAATTGCATTTAGCTGTGTCATGTCTGGTGGCCGCGCAAGGATGCATATCCACAGAATAAATGGGGACATTCTTGGAAAGCTTGGACTATCAGGACATTAATCTACATGCTGTCCTGTCTCAGAGATAATAAAAATCTTAAATCTGATACACTGCCTTGAAATAGCATTAGAAATATAGATGTTTCATTCTGGGTGTGAATATGTGGACAATTACCAGCTTGTCTGGGGTTTTGACAGGTGGCGTCTGACTGTGTACAGAGAAAATCTTGATTTGGAACCCGAAAAGTGTGATTAACTTCAGAACGATAAAAGCACATTTTGATTGCTCATTGATTGCTCATTGAAGTAAAAATAAGACTAAGTAAAATTTGAGCCAATAATGAACATTGAAAACACAACCACTACTTAAAATACATTCTATTTATGCATATTCTACTGAATAAATTTAAATAAAAATTATAATTACTGCTCTGTGTTAAAAGAAAAGAAGATTATTTAGTGTACCTTCTTTTTAATTTGCTCATTTTAAGTGGGTAAGCTGTTGTTGAAATGACATTTTGTCAGGTATTTACCTCCTATATAAACTCTTGTCCTGATTTTCCCAAGTCTGAGGGGATTTTCCAGGATATGGGACTATCGATTCTGAAACCAGGACACCCCAGAAAGTCCCAGGCAAAATAGGATGAATTTGTCACCCTAGTATATTACCATTATAATTAATGTAAAACAGTAATTTCTTCTACTGTAATAAATTATTAGTATTGTCAGCTATATTTTTGTAAAATGGTCTTGAGCTAAATTAACTTATAGCTGTGTCTGGAAGTGAACTTGATGTGCTCAAACTTGGTAGGTAAGAGTTCAGACTTCCAAAATATGTGAGGTTACAGCTCAAGCATTACTGTGGATATCTGAAAAAATGGCATTCCTAGCCTCTACTTTCCCTGACTTGTGGTTGAGCTTAAAAAACATTCCTCCTGAGGGGCACGTGGGTGGCTCAGTGGGTTAAAGCCTCTGCCTTTGGCTCAGGTCATGATCACAAGGTCCCGGGATTGAGCCCCGCATCGGGCTCTCTGCTCAGCGGGGAGCCTGCTTCCCCTTCTTTCTCTGCCTGCCTCTCTGCCTACTTGTGATCTCTCTCTCTGTGTCAAATAAATAAACAAAATCTTTAAAAAAAAAACACTTAAAAAAAACAAAACAACAATAACAACAAAAACATTCCTCCTAATACAGCTGTAGTCAACATAAAGGAACTTGAATTTGCTTTTCATATACTTAGGAATGTGCTAGAAGAACAACTGATATTGCATTAAAAAAAAAAGTCTCTGCTTATAATATAGAACACAGCTCAGATACATTAATGTATTTAAGATCCAAAAATGTAAATTAAGTGTTGGGCTAAACAGTGCATTCACTTTCCAAAGGAGCTATAACATTTCTCACCTAGCAGAGGTCTGGCTCCTGAGATAGTAGGTGTTACATTTAGTACTTAAAAAAATAATAATAATGCCATGCTCCCTTGTGCACAAGAAGAAAGTTTATATGGTAATGTAGAAATTTTAACTTGAATTATTGCATTTAGAATCCAGAGTCCTTGGATGCCTAATTAAACATATTTAATTTCTTAACTATTCTTCCTTTCTAGTATGTTTGTGCACTAATTAATTAAAACAGAGTGTTTTGCTTTAAAAATGGACATAAATTATATGTGTAAAGAGCATGAAAGCAGGACGAAGTTGAGGCAAAACTGTGGAATTATTAACATGCATGTTTGGGTTTGTCCTGACATTTGTCCTATTTTATTACTTCCATTTTCAGTCTCCAAGTCTTCAGTGCTGAGAAAAGCTCATCCCAGGTGTGTTTCAAGCTCTAGACTTAACCCTTCTACATCCTTCCCATCAAACTTAGCCTACTCAGTGACCCGTTCCTTCCAGAATTTCTGGATCGTTTCATAGAATAATTGCCACTGTATTTCCCAAAAATGCTGTGACGTTTAAATATATCACCTGCTAGGGGCATTTTTATTTTTACAGATTTCTCAAGCATGGCCTAAAAGAATATATCTAAGTTGGAATTCTAATTACTGGAGAAGGCTGTTATAGGAGGGTTACCTTAAATAATGTGCTTGTCCAATTGCTGCTATTACCACAAACTTTTGCACTTTAAGAGAGCCCAAATTTATTCTCGTAGAGTTATGAAAGTCAGAAGTCTGATATCTGATTCGCTGGGCTAAAATCAACACGTAGTCAAGACCGGTTCCTTCTGGAGTTTCTAGGGGAGAAGCTGTTTCCTTGCCTTTTTCAGCTCCTGGTGGCTCCTTGTATTGCTTGGCTCATTGTACATTCTGTATCTTTACAGCATATCTCCAATGTCTACCAACTCCTTCAATGTCACTCCAACTTCCAGATTCACATCTCCTACGGTTTTTCTGATCTCCTGCCTCTCTATGGACCCCTGTGATCACATTTACCGCCCACCTGGGTAGTCCTGGGTAATCTTCTCATTTCAAGATCCTTAACCCAATCACGGGTGCAAGTCTCTTTTGCTATATAAGGTAACATTCACAAGTCCCAGGGATTAGGGTGGGGATAGCTTTGAAGTGACCACCATTCAGCCTACCACAGATAATAACTTAGCTGGTTGTTTATGTCTATGCATGAGTTTGGCTCTGTAGGAAGGAAAAGCTATAGTAATGACAATCCCGCATTCAGCTCAGGGTATAATTTGGGAATTGAGAATGGAGTCCTTCATTATGGTAACTACCTCTCTATACACCTTTCTAGTCCCTGTGGTAGGGAGAATGGAGAGGTCATAGAGTGGAGTCCTACTGTCCTGTTGTCTCCAAGGTCCCCTCTCAGTGCTACCGGGGTGGAAATACAGAAGCTTAAAGAAAGGCACCACAGACACAAAGATGAAAGTCATTGAACCTATTGGATCTTGGAGCAAAAGGATTATATTTTGAAGCTCAAAAAATTACAGGAAAGAATACTTGTCTTTTTTTTCATAATTTTCCCTTCCTTTTCTTTCACAATTCATGTCCTATAGATTCTTCAGAACCCAGACAAGGTTTCATTCTGGTCTCTCATGCCCCAGTGAGCTCTTCCTTGCCTGAGATTGTCTATGCTGCCCTCGTTACAATGCAAGGCCATGCCTAGGTGATGAGTGACTGCTGGCATTTTATAGAATGTCTATTTCCCCTGACAGCAAGGACCATGTCTCCTGTATCACTGAATTCTCTACCACTCCTAATACAGTAGGAGTCACTGTCCTAATACTGTGACTCGATAACAGAGTGGATGCAAATATTGAATGAATGAGTATAGGAAAAATTTGTTTTCTTAAATCAGACTTAAGGCAAGACCTATGCTTTTAACATATTTATAAATAAATATTTCTAAATATTTATGATTCTCCTAGGCAGTCAGAAGTAGAGTGGGTGCTCAGTAAATATTTGTTGATTGACGGATAACTTAAGTCCTTTGGAAGGAAAATTATTCTGGGTTCACTTTAATGGCATTAGCTGGCTTAATATTTTTTTCTTGACTATTTTTTTTTTCTTGACTATTCTATACCTAAATGGTTGGAGTTTTAAGTGTAAAACAAATTTAGGATGGAGCTTCCAATATTTTTTCTCTTTTATTCTGTTCTTAAATACTGCAAGTAAAAACAAGTTAAAAAAAAAAAACAAAACCCAAGTACTTTATATATAAACTGTGTAAATATGATTTTAAAACCTAAGGTTTAGGGGCGCCTGGTGGCACAGTTGGTTTAGCGTCTGACACTTGGTTTCAGCTCAGGTCATGCTCTCAGGTCGTGATTTCAGGACCAATGAGATCAAGCCAGCATAGGGTTCTGCACTCTGCATGGAATCTGCTTAAGATTCTCTCTCCCTCTCCCTTAGCCCATCCCCCTACCCACCCCACCCCCGAGGGCACTCTCTCTCTAAAGCCAATAAATAAATCTTTAAAAACATAAATAAAACCTAAGTTTTATACAATCACATGATGCTTTAGAAACCATTGGTAGAGATACAATGACTTAAAGTCAATAAAGTATTTCATTATTACCTCCCTCTTATATTTTTAATTTAATGCTATGTGAAAGCTCTGGTCACTGGATAAAATTATATGTAACATATAAAACAAATTTTAATGATTAAAAGGCTTTTAAAATTCCTTAGGAAAAAATAACCGTGGCTAACTCTCCTCAAAACTGGCAAACATACTACTTCCAATAGAACAAATTCAAGCAAGTAATCCTGTGAAAACATTCATTTCAATAATAATGCAAATTACAACAAAGTGATGCCACATTTCACCCATCCATTTGGCAAACATTTAAAGAAATGATAATACTTAGTATATGGGAGCACTCTTTAATGCTTGCAAAAATACAGTCCAATAACCATACTCATGTATTCTTGGTATGGCTATCAGTTGGTAGAAACTTTATAGAGGGCAATTTGATCATTATCAAAAGACTTTAAAATGTACATATATTTTGTAATAGTGATTAAAAAAATTTTAAATCATCTATTCAAAAATATATGGATAAAATATATACTATATTCATATGCTCAAACAACAACAAATTCCCTAAACTATCAACAAAAGAGATGTACTTAAATCAAGATTGGTATTCCATATAATTAAAGATTTTGATTCATAAAAACTATGTTTTCAAATAATTGCATAAAATCCTTATTTTAATATTAAAGTCAAACATACAGCATGCAAACAGAGTATAATCTCACATTAATTTGTGGATGTACATTTATGCCCCTATATATGTGTGTGTATGTGATAATAGGCGTTATCACTGAAAATTTGTTTTTTTCTTTCCTTTTTCTTTTCTCCTTTTGTTTTATTCAGACTTTCAATGATTAATGTTACCTTCTCCTAATGAAATTTAAAAAAAAAGCAAAAACAGTAAGTTTTCTTTAAAAGAAGACTAGAAACCCCAACTTCATAGGTGATAAATAGTCCTTCCCATGCTAACCTTGAAAATGCCTACCCGTGCAAAGTCACTTTATACCAACATGCTTCCCTCTCGCCCCACACTTGTCCAAAATTAGGGTGAACCCAGTCTGCTAATTGCAGAGGTTTTTCCACCAGACCCAGTGGGGAAACATTATGCTTGCTACTCTCTTCCCTACAGCCGCCTGACTAGGAAGGGATGGAAGAAGTGTGCAGTACTGAGCATCCGGCAGAGGATGGAAGGGTAATAAACAGGAGCATTGACTAGACTCAATATTAGTGATGGTGCTGGGGAGCCGTCCTGGCTTTGGGCTGCCTGAAGGCAGTGGTGATCCCCTGCTTGTCCTATCTGTCAGTCTATTTGATCTCCAAATGAATTGCTTTTGATAACAGCTATATAAATGCAGAACTGATCCGCTGGGCCTTCTTAAATGAGACTCCTCGCTTTCATCTTCCAGTCATTTCGAAAAGCAGATAGACTTGTTAGAGGTTTTAATGCAATGATTTATGTTTTATCTTGCCTGGTTTGAGGCAGCATTTATTTAGCACTAAATTCTTCCCAAGCCTCTATGTGAGGAGAGAAATGTTTGAACACACAACATTTGAGGTTTCTTTTTTAAAAAATAAATTCAATAATATATGTTTTTCTCCTTTAGTAAGGATGGGAAAGGCAATAAACTTTATTTTAAAGAAGCGGGGGCGGGGGGGGGAGGGATGCAGGGGGAGGAGTCACCAGGCAAAATACTTTCATTACCACACCCTCAGCAAAAATTACAGGAAACTAGAAAGGAAAAATATCCAATTTTCAAAATCTGTAGAATAAATCATTAAGGTTTCTAAACCCAATGACTGCCAGAAAAAGAAATCACAATTTGTTTCAATGAAAACAGAGGAAGACAAGATTTCTTACCATTTTCCGCTTGTTGTTTGCAGAATCTATAAGAGAACAGTCTGTAGAAGCCTTAATTATTTTTGTCTCTCATACTTTTCTCTTCCTACACTTCATTTTCAAGCTTCTTTCTGCTTTTACTCTTTTCCCATCATATGAATGAGGAAAATTCTCTTATTAAAGAAAGTAGAGCATCATTCATACTACGCAGAATCTTTGGTAAGAAGTTTTGCTAGTTTACCACTTTATGCTATAAGTAAGCTTATGTACAAGGATATACTTAAGGGAATAGACACAACCTACTGCAAGTTGAGAAATGAAATAGAACTTGATTTCCTGTTCATCAGATGAATCTTTCCCTTCACAAAATAATAGCTGTTAAGAAGTACAACGTGAATTGTGTGTGTGTATCAATCAAACCATCTAAATGAATTATGACAACTTGTTATTTTAAATAAGGATTTTCAAAGAAATTATGATTTTCAAAGAAAACATATAATCAGTTCAAATCTGAATTTTTTATTGATTGTGTTGTTATTTAAGATTTTATTTATTTATTTGAGAGAGAGAGCGAGCATGAGATGGGGGAGGGGCAGAGGGAGAAGCACACTCCCCGCTGAGCAGGGAGCCCAATGCCAGACTGGATCCTGGGACTCCAGGATCACAACCAGAGCCAAAGGCAGTTGCCTAACCAACCCAGCCATCCAGGCACCCGATCATGTCGGTTTAAAATGAGATCATTCTCATCGAAAAAAAGAAAAAAAAAAAAATAAGATCATTCTTTTATGAAACACCATGCCAATTTATCCCAATCATTGTACACTAAGACAACCTGCAATGATATCTTCTTAAAAAGGATATATAATAAAAGGAAAGTGTGTGGTGTGAAATACTTGACCTCTCTATCTCTAGGAGATGAAATTAGTTTTTTGAGAGGTGAGGGGACTCATAATTCAAAAATGTCAAAGCTAATTGGAGGTAGGTTAAGACTTTTTCTGTGTGGTAGAAAACACATTTGGTGTGTTTTTTTTTGTTTTTTTTAATTTTTTATTTTTTATTTTATTCTTTAATTAAAGCATAATGTATTATTTGCCCCAGGGTACATGTCTGTGGATCCTCAGGTTTACACATTTCACAGCACTTACCATAGCACATACCCTCCTCAATGTCCATAACCCAACCATCCTATCCCTACCCGCCCCTACCCCCCAGCCACCCTCGGTTTGTTTCATGAGTTTAGGAGTCTCTTATGGTTTGTCTCCTTCCTGATCCCCTCTTGTTTCATTTCCCTCTCCCACCCC
>CM052886.1:89723761-89753124 GCA_028534135.1 Potos flavus
ATTTTCTGTTCTTAGAGGTGCTGTTCGTCTTCTCTTCTATTTCCTGCTAAGTTTGTAGTTGTTTAGAGTGGTTTGATAACTATCTAGCTGAACTTCTGAGATCAGACACTATCTCTGCCTCTTACTCCTCCGCCATCTTGCTCCTGTAGAAAACACATTTGTATCCTACATGGGGCTTTCCTTTTTAATTTGCTTTTGAATCCCAAGAAAAGATAAAAGAAGCCTTTTAAATGTTTGAACATTTGGTTAAAGCAGCTATTTTGTAGTTCCAACATCGAATGCAACAGGTTACAGCTGCTGGTGATAATTAGATTGCCCCTATGAATTTTTTTTCTTATTACTCTTTCTAAATGTTTATATGAATACTGTAAACTTATTACATTTCTTGAAACAGAATATGCAAGTTAAAAGAGAATTGACAAGTATATAGTTTTCTTGGAAAAAACTTCTGTATTAATAATTACAGAAATAATAATTAGAGCTTGTAGTGATACAAATATTTTCCAATGAGGAAAATATATTAATAAAATAGCTCGATTCCTATTTTTCAGATGAGCAAAGTAGTAGATTTAAGTAAACGTTGTATGTATCCCAGAAACAAATTATGTCACCTGAGATTCACTTTGCTGCCTCTCCAGTAGGACACCAGATAGCTTATATTTTCTTTTGAATTCAAGCATTTTGATTAAATATAATGTGTCACATAAATAGCCCTAGGAAAGTATATTCTTAAAAAGTATGATACCACTTTATTGTCTATAGAGAGAAATAATTCTAATAATGACTTTTATTATAATAATGACTTTTCAAAGGTTTGTAAATCACAAGTCTAAACTGACCCACTCTGAACCTCAAACCTATTTAATAAATAGAGTGCCTGTTATTAATCCTAAATTATACAATGTGAGGATTGTATTGCTATAATTATTGTTTGCTCTTGAGAATATTGAAGCTTAGAAATGTAAAGTGATTTCTCTAACATAAGACATATTAGAACTAGTCAAGTTTTGAATAAATTTAGGTCTCCTGACTTTAAAAGCAGGAACGTCCCAAGACACCAGTGCTTCGGCTAAAAGGAAGGCAAGTCATTTTCAAGGCTACCTCTTCTAAATTGTTGCATGCTGATGATCCATGCTATCCCACCCAGAAAGTCAGACCACAGGTGTTGTAACTTGCTCAAGGTGCAGAATCCTGAGTCATCCTTTTGGTCTGTTGGCCCCATTTTTACGTGACATGATCCAAAATTTACTTCGGGAAGAAAATTGTATTATCCAAATATTTTTACAAGATGTTCTTCCACAAGTATTACATAGTTCTGTGTTCACTTTATAATATAGAAACACAGCTTTTCTTCTGAAAAACAAAGTGTCCCATTCAAGATACCAATTAACACTTTAACTTCATTGAAAAGTAACTCTTTCCCACTTCCAACCAGTTTGCACTGATGGACAGTTTCCTTTGGAGAAAATTGGTTTGGATGGCTTCTGCTTCCTTACCCTCCTCATCCCTTCCTCCACTTAAAAGCTGCTGGGGCCAAAGTGACACTTAAAGTAAGGATAGGAAAGGATAGTTGGCCAGGCAAGAGATACCACTGGAAGTTGACTTTTTTCTTCCTTGTTTAAGGATTTTGCCTCAAAGTGGTTTCTCAAAAGTCACTTTCATAGTCTGCAGTCCTATCACTTCCTAAATTTGGCCTTATGAAATGGCAATAGCTTTCTCTAAAGAAAACTACTCACACATCTATCTTTACCCTTTCATTTTCTTGTGAGCAAGGGGTTTCTGGTAGAGGAGCCCCAGAGTCATGAAACTGGTTATGATACATTTCATTTGTAAATTCTGCATGTGGGTAGATGCCTCACATCAATTTAGGATCTTATATCTATTTTATTAATGCCTTGGGATATGGGAAATAAGGAAGAGCTTAGAAAAGTAACCTCATAAATTTCCTCATGAACTCAAGGGCTCTCTCGCAACCTGTACATGCTGGATCTGATCCTAATTAATATAACAAAGACTTTGAGAATTGAGCTAATCAACAGACCTTGGCCCAAGTCCAAGACTGTCACATACATGGAACTAATCTGAACAGCACTTCAAAAGCTTTGATAACATAACTGACCTTAGAACCATAGGCCCTGCACTCAGATTGGAGCCTGTAGTCTAAAGCTAACCAGGTCAGCTGCTGCTAAAATTAAATCAACATTCTCCATTAGGTTAATACAATACTCAGAGTCTCATCACATAATATTTAAAATGTCCAGGCTATAGTAAAAAAATCACTCAGCCTACAAAGAACCAACTAGAACATGCATGGGAAAACAATCAATAGGCAACAACAAAGAGGTGATACAAATGTTGGCATTATCTGACAGAGACTTTAAAACAACTCATAAAATATACAAATGAGCAAGTGCAAACACATGAATTAAATATTATAAATGTCAACAAAAAATAGAGATAAAAACCAAATTAAAATTTTAGAACTGAAATATACAGTAACTACAACAAAACTCACTCAAAGGCTCTACAGCAGAATAGAGAGCAGAAGAGTTAGTGAAATTGAAGACAGATCAATAAAAGTGATCTAATCTCAACAACAGACAGATATTGAAAAAAAAGTGAACAAAGCCTGACAAAACTATATGCTGTCTAGAGCAAAGTTACTTTAAATATAATGATATGTACATTGCAAAGAAAAAGGATGTGAAAAGATATATAGTGCAAACACTAATCAAAAGAAAGCTGAAATGGCTATCTTAACATCTGACAAAATGGTTTTCAAAGCAAAGAAAATTACACAGAGAAAAAAGAGACATTATATATTGATAAAGGGTTAATTTGTCATGAAGATATAACAATACTAATGTTAATGCTAATGCTGTTTATGTATCTAACAACAAACCTTAAAAATTGGACAGAATCTAGAACTGAAATAATACCATCAACTAAATGACATTCATAGAACATTGAACCCAACAGCAGCAGCAGTACGTTTCCAAGTATACATATTCATATTTGTATTTATATTCATATTCATATCCATAAAACGTATCTGAACAAACTGAAGTCAAAGCATGATATCTGATCATAATAGAATTAACTTAGAAATAAACAATACAAAAATAACAGCAAAATCTCCAAACACTTGGACATTAAACAGCATACTTCTAAACAATCCAGAGGCCAAAGAGGGAAGTTTCAAAGAAAACTATGAAATATTTTGAAGTGACTGAAATCGAATAAGAAATGTACTGAAATTTCTGGGATACAGCAAAGGCAATGCTTAGAGGGAAATTTATAGAGCTAGATGCTTACGTTAGAATAAGAAAATTTCCCTTCTAGTTTTATGGTTTCAAGTCTTACATTTAGGACTTTAACCCATTTTGAGAATTTTTTGTGTGTATGCTATAGGAAAGTGATCAGTTTCATTTTGTATGTAGCTGTCCAGCTTTCCCAGCACCATTTATTGAAGAGACTTGCCTTTTCTCAATTGAATATTCCTGCCTCCTTTATTGTAGATGAATTGACCACATAAGTATGGGTTTATTTCTGTGTTCTCTATTCCATTCTATTGATCTATGTATTTTTGTGCCAGTACTATACTGTCTTATATTATATCTTGAAATCTGGGACTGTCACACTTCTAGTTTTGTTGTTCTTTTTCAAGATTGCTTTGGCTATTCAGGGTCTTTTGTTTTCTCTACAAATTTTAGGATTCTTTGTTCTTGTTTTGTGAAAAATGCTGTTGGTATTTTGGTAGGGATTGCATTAAATCTGTAGATTGCTTTGGGTAGTTACCTAAAGAAAATGAAAACAAAAATTTGAAAAGATATAGGCACTCCTATGTTTATTGCAGCATTATGTGTAATAGGTAAGGTACAGAAGAAATCCAAGTGTTCATCAATAGACGAATGTGATAAAGATGTGGTATACCCCTATAATGGAATACTACTCAGCCATAAAAAGAATAATATTTTGCTATTTGCAACAATATGGATGGACCTAGAGGGCATAAGGCTAAGTGAAATAAGTCAGGGAAAGAAAACTACCATATGATTTCACTCATATGTGGAACTTAAGAAAGAAAACAGACAAACAAACAAACAAAAACCAGACTCTTAAATACAGAGAAAAACTGGTGGTTCCCAGAGGAGAGTTGGGTGGAGTAATGGGTGAAATAGACAAAGTAAATCAAGAATACACTTATCATGATGAGCATTAGCAAGGTATAGAATTGTTGTATCATTATATGTTACACTTGAAACCAATATAACACTGTATATTAATTATACTTCAATTAAAAAAAGAATAAGAAAATGTCTCAAATCAGCAATCTAAACTTTCATCCTAAGAAATTAGAAAAAGATGAAAGGAACAAAGCCGTGTCAAATAGAAAGAAAGAAATAATAAAGATAGCAGAAGACAATATAATTGAAAATTGAAAACCACTAGAGAAAAATCAATGAAAACAAAAATTGGCTCATTGAAAAGGTCAATAAAATTGAGAAATCTCTAACAAGAGTGACACAGAAAAAAGAAAAACACACAATACCATCATCATGAGTGAAAGAGAATGTTGCTATAGACTCCATTGTACTGTATTATATTTATTCATCAAATTATATTATAAAGCATAGTAAGAGAAAACTACAGATACCTCAATGCATATTGGACCAGTTCCTCCAAAAACAGACTAGTGAACCAATTCTTCCAAATCTATAGACTACCAAAACTTACCCCAAATGAAGTCGATAACCTGAATAGCCCTATAATAATTAATAATCTTGAATTTGTGCTTTAAAAATCTTCTGAATAAGAATCTTTCGTGCCCAAATGGTTTCACTGATATTTCTACCAAACCTTTAAATAAGAAATAATGGCAATTCTGGAGAATACCTTATAGAAAATAAAAGAGGAGATAACACATTCCAACTCACTTTATGAGACTTGCATTAATCTGATACCAAAACCAGATAAAGGCCTTTCTCAAAAAAGAAAAGTACAGACCAATACCCTTCATGAATATAAATGTGGAAATTCCTCAGGATTAGCAAATCAAAGCCAGCAAGCAATATATAAGGAAAATAATACACCATGACCAAGCTGGGTTTGTTCTGGGAATACAGACTGGTTGAATATTCAAAAACACATTAATATATTTCACTGTATCAATGATAAAAGTAAGGGAAATCAAGTGATCTTATCCTTTGATGCAGAAAAAACATTTGACAAAATACAATATCTATTCATGATAAAAACTTATTTCAAATAGGAATAGAGGCCATTTTCTCAACCTGATAAAGGTGTCTACAAAAAACCTGCAGGAAACATTGCACTTAATTGAGGAAATACTGAGTGATTTCTCCCCTAATATCAGGAACTAGGCAAGAATCTTCACTCATAGCTGCTACACTACTCTGTCTTAGTCAGTGAAATAAGGCAAGCAAAAGAAGTAAAAAGCATACAGAGTGAAAAGGAAGAAATATACCTGTCTTTATACACACAAGTGTGATTTTTTTATGTTGTAAAACCCAAGGTAGTTTCAAAAACTGGTTTAACAAGTCATAAAATATACGATCAGTACACAAAAATCTATCATATTTGTACATACTAGTAACATATAGTTTGAAAACAAAATTTAACAGAACAATAACATTATTGATTTGAAGCCTTGTGAGTTTCCCAGGTCAAATCTGAAACTGGTCCCTGTGAACCATTAAGGGCAAGGAGAGGCTGAAGAAAGAAGCAGACCACTCCAGATTGGTAAGAGGCAGTTTTAATAAGCAAGGGAATTTACATACCAAGGCTTGTCTTGAGTAGCTGCAAGATGAGTAGATCCTCACACCCAGTCTCCAGAATCTTAAAAGTTTATACAGAGGTATTAATTGGGCTCAGTCACTTACACCATACAGGTGGTCTCAACAACATTTTATTCTCTCAAGGCTACATCTTTGAAACAGCTCTAGCTATTTAGGGAGGGTGGAGGGTGGCACATCTATTCCAAGGATGGGGAGGGGGTGAGGAGCCTCCAACTGCCTGGGTCTAGTGGTCTAGCTCTCGAGTCAACTAGCACTTACATCCTCTCAATGACCTTCTCTAATAAACATTTACAATAATTTCCAGAAAATTAAGTATTTAGGTATAATTCTAACGTAGCATGTACAAAGGCTGCATGCTGAAAATTGCAAAATGTTGATGAAAGTAATATTTAAAAAGGCCAAATTAAATGGAGGGACATCAGATACACTTGGTTTGGAAGAGTCATCATAATAAAGTATCAACTCTCCCCAAATTAATATATAGATATATCACAATATCAATAAAAAAAAAATTCAGAAGGATTTTGTATAGATATAGGCAAGATGATTCTAAAATGTACATGGAAGAGCAAAAAATATAGAATAAAACAGTTTCCAAAAAGAAGAATAAAGTTAAACTACACTACTATATTACAAAGCTCTAGACAAATTACAAATCAAGATAGTGTGAAAAAACAAAACAGTGTGGTAATGCCAAAAGCATAGATATATAAATCAATGGCAAAATTTAGAGAACCCAGAAATAGATCCATAAAAATAGAGCCATTTGTTTTTGTGAAGCATGAAAAGACAAGACAATCAAGAAATAACAGAGTTTTCAACAAATTATGTTGAAATCACTGAGCATCCATAGGTTAAAAAAAGTAAACTTTGACCTAAAACTCACACCTTATACAAAATGTAACTCAAAATGAATCACAGATTTAAAAATGAAATAAAAGAGTATAATATTTTTGAAGAAAACTGAGAGAAAATCTTCATTACCTATATTAGATAAAAATTTCTTAGACAAGACATTAAGAGCACAATTCATAAAAAAAAGATTGAGAAATTGGACTTCATAAAAAAATTTAAAAATTCTCCTGTGAAGGACCCTGCTAACATAATTTAAATACAAGCTACAGATTGACAAAAAAATTTACAAGTTACTACCCAACAAAGGACTTGTATTAATAATACAATAGAAAAAAAATAATAATACAATAGAGAGCTCTTCACAACTGTAAAACAAACAACCTAATTTTAAAAATGGGCACATGGCTTGATTAGACACATCAGAAAAGTACCAAAGATGATAAATAAGCACATGAGAACATGTCCAACATTGTAAGTCATTAGTAAAATGCTAATTAAAACCACTATATCCACTCAGGTAGCTAAAATAAAAAAAATACTAGCACAATACCAAGTGCTGGCAAGATGTGGAGGAAATGAAAATCTCATACATTACTGGAGGGAAAAAAAATCATTCATCCATTGTAGAGATGGTATGGCAGTTTCCTATAAAAATAAACATATTTACATGCTATCTAAAAATTCCCCTCCTGGGTATTTACCCTAAAGAAATGAAACTTAAGTTCACACAAAAATCTATACATGAATGTTTATAGCAACTCTCTTCATAATTGCCCCAAATAGGGAGGGGGGCGACTCTAAATATCCTTCAGTGAATGAGTAAACAAACTATGGTGCATCCATATGACAGAATAGTGCTCAGGAATAAAAAGGAACTAACTACTAATGCATGCAATATGGAAGGATTTCAAGGCCATTGTGCTGAATGAAAGAAGCCAGTCTCAAAAGGTCACATGCTATATGTTTCCAATTACATGACATTCTCAAAAAGACAGAAAAATAGTGATGGAGAACAGATCAGTAGTTGTCAGAGACTGGGATGAGAGAGGATGTGACTGTAAAGATGGAAAGAGGAAGTTTTGGAGTGATGGAACTGATCCTGATTGTGATGATGGTTATACGAATGCATACATGTGATAAAATCTACAGAACTGTACAAAAAAGGTTAATTTTATGATATGATCATATTAAAAATAAAATTTAAAAGGTAATAGAGTGGATTTCTTTTTTTTTTTATGTTAGTCGCCATACATAGAGTGGATTTCGTTTAAAAACAGTAATAAACAGGGAGAAGTAAGATGACAGAGGAGTAGGAGACCTAAATATCATCGGGTCCCAGGAGTTCATCTAGATATCAAACCAATCTGAATATCTACAGACTCAACAGATGATCAAAGAGAAGAGCAGAAATTCTAGGAACAGAAAAGTGACCACTTTTTGGTAGGTAGGAAGTGCAGAGAAGTGAATCCAAGGCAATACACTGGAAGAGAGACTGCCAGGGGAGGAGTTGGCTCCCAGCAAGAGGTAGAGCAGCAGAGCACAAAACTGGAACTTTTAGAAGTCTGCTCCACTGAGGGACCTCACTCCAGAGGATAAGCTAGGGCTGGAGCCCTAGTGGGGACAATGTGGTCTCAGGGACCCATGGGGTCACAAAAAGACCAGGGGTGACAGAGTGTGGCAGAGCTCCCAGGTATCAGAACGGGGAAGCCAGCCGAAGAGACAGAGCCAAGGAGGGGTCCCTCAGCTCAGGGTTACCTTAAACTGTGATCCAAGACAAAGTCGGACCACTGCTCTTTGAGCAGGGACACCACAAGTGGCAGATCGGGGGACACCCCCTCCTTCCTCCTCTGGGAAGAGCAGCACGGGAGCACACTGCAGGAATCGGCTGGGCTTGGAGACTCCAAACAGGGCCCTGTGCCAGAGATAGAAACGCTCTGTCACAAGCCGGGTGAGCACGGAGTGCAGCCAGAGACCAGGGAGATGGGAGTGATTGACTGCTTTTCTTTGAGGGCGCACTGAGGAGTGG
Source organism: Potos flavus (assembly GCA_028534135.1). Classification (NCBI taxonomy): domain Eukaryota; kingdom Metazoa; phylum Chordata; class Mammalia; order Carnivora; family Procyonidae; genus Potos; species Potos flavus. The sequence continues at coordinate 89,732,462 of CM052886.1, forward strand.
GGCCTAAAGCTCTCGGCTTCTACAGGCTGGAGATTGGGAGGCTGCCATCCTCATTCCCACCCTCCAAAACTCTACAGAAAGCGTTCGGGGAAAAAAAGCTTCCGAGAGCAAAACTGAGCAGACTAGTTAGCCTGGCCCCTGGCAAGGGCAGTGCAATTCCACCTCGGGCAAAGACATTTGAGAATCACTGCAACAGCCTCTCCCTGAGAAGATTAGCAAGAACATTCAGTCAAGACCAAGTTCACTGATTAATGAGAATTGTGTAACTCAGAACGAGAGGAATGCAACACATAGAATTCACGGCTTTTTCCCCATGATTCTTTAGTCTTTCGAAGTTAAATTTAAATTTTTTTTCTTATTCTATTTTAAAAAATTTTTCCTCTTTCCTATTTTAACTTTTTTAAACTATTTTATCTTATCCATACCTTTTTAAAAAATCTTTTTTAATTTTCATTGTTATAGTCATATTCTATCCTTTCATTGTATTTAACCTTATTTTTTGTATACATATAGGTTTCTCTTTCTTTAAAATTTTGGGATACAGTTTCTTCTAACAGATCAAAATATATCCTAAATCTAGCACATGGCTTTGTTCTAGTCTCTAGCCTGATCACATTCTTTCTTCTTTTTTTTTTCTTTTTTCAACCGACTTCTTATCTTATCAATTGCTTTTTTAGAATCCTCTTTAATTTTCGCCTTTACAGTCATATTCCATCCCTTCATCGTGTTTACCCTTATTTTTGTGTATATATATATATATATACACATATATGTATATATATATATAAGGTTTGTGTGTGTGTGTGTGTGTGTATATATATATATATATATATATATATATATATATATATGGTTTTCTTTCTTTAAAATTTTGGGAGGCAGTTTCTTCTAACAGACCAAAATACACCCAAAATCAAATGTGTGGTCTCTTCTATTCACCAGTGTATTCACAAAGTATACATATTTACTTATTTATTTATTTTCTCTCTCCTTCTCCCCTGGTTTTTGGGTCTCTTCCAACTTGGTTAGGATATATTTTTCTGGGCACATTGCTACCCTTTTAGTATTATGTTCTCTCATCTATCTATTCTTATCTGAATAAAATGACAAGGCAGAAAAACTCACCTCAAAAATAAAAAAAAAAGAACAAGAGGCAGTACCGATGGCTAGGGACCTAATTGATAAGGACATTAGTAAGATGTCAAAACTAGAGTTCAGAATGACAATTATCAAGGTGCTAGCTGGGCTCAAGAAAAGTATGGAAGATACTAGAGAATCCCTTTCTGGAGAAATAAAATCCATTTCTGGAGAAATAAAAAAACTAAAATCTAACCAAGTTGCAATCAAAAAGCTATTAATGAGGTACAATAAAAAATGGAGGCTCTTACTGCTAGGATAAATGAAGCAGAAGAGAGAATTAGTGATATAGAAGACCAAATGATGGAGAATAAAGAAGCTGAGAAAAAGAGAGACAAACAACTACTGGACCATGAAGGGAGAATTTGAGAGATAAGTGATACCATAAGACAAAACAATATTAAAATAATAGGGATCCCAGAAAAAGAAGAGAGGAGCAGAGGTATATTGAAACAAATTATAGCAGAGAATTTCCCTAATTTGGTGAAGGGAATAAGCATCAAGATCCACAAGGCACAGAGAACCCCTCTCAAAATCAATAAAAATAGGTCAACACCCTGTGATCTAATAGCATAACTTACAAGTCTCAGTGACAAAGAGAAAATTCTAAAAGCAGCTCAGAATAAAAGGTCTGTAACATACAACAGCATAAATATTAGATTGGCAGCAGATCACAGAGACCTGGCAGGCCAGAAAGGACTGGCATGATATATTCAGAGCACTGAATGAGAAAAATATGCAGCCAAGAATACTATATCCAGCTAGGCTGTCATAGAAAATAGGAGAGATAAAAAGCTTCCAGCACAAACAAAAACTAAAAGAATTTGCAAACACCAAACCAGCCCTACAGGAAATATCGAAAGGGATCCTCTAAGCAAAAAGAGAGCCTAAAAGTAACAGACCAGAAAGGAACGGAGACAATATACAATATAGTCACCTTACAGGCAATACATTGGCACTAAATTCATATCTTTCAATAGTTACCCTGAATGTAAATGGGCTAAATGCCCCAATCAAAAGACACAGGGTATCAGAATAGATTAAAAAAACAAGACCCATCGATATGATGTCTGCAAGAAACTCATTTTAGACCCAAAAATGCCTCCAGATTTAAAGTGAGGGGGTGGAAAACAATTTACCGTGCTAATGGACATCAAAAGAAAGCTGGGGTGGCAGTCCTTATATCAGATAAATTATATTTTAAGCCAAAAACTATAATAAGAGATGAGGAAGGATACTATATCATACTTAAAGGGTCTGTCCAATGAGAAGATCTAACGATTTTAAATATCTACATCTCTAACATGGAAGCAGCCAATTGTATAAATTGATTAATAACAAAACCAAAGAAACACATTGACAATAATACAGTAATAGTAGGGGACTTTAACACCCCCCTCACTGAAATGGACAGATCATCTAAGCAGAAGATCAACAAGGAAATAAAGGCTTTAAATGACACACTGGACCAGATGGACTTCACAGATACATTCAGAACATTCCATCCCAAAGCAACATAATACACATTTTTCTCTAGTGCATATGGAACATTCTCCAGAATAGATCACATCCTGGGTCACAAATCAAGTCTTAACTTGTACCAAAAGATTGGGATCATTCCTTGCATATTTTCAAACCACAATGCTTTGAAACTAGAACTCAACCACAAGAGGAAAGTTGGAAAGAACTCAGATACATGGAGGCTAAAGAGCATCCTACTAAAGAATGAATGGGTCAACCAGGAAATTAAAGAAGAATTTAAAAAACTCATGGAAACAGATGAAAATGAAAACACAACTGCTCAAAATCTTTGGGATACAACAAAGGCAGTCCTGAGTGGAAAGCATATAGCAATACAAGCCTTTCTCAAGAAACAAGAAAGGTCTCAAGTACACAACCTAACCCTGCATCTAAAGGAGCTGGAGAGAAAGAACAGCAAATAAAGCCCAAACCCAGCAGGAGAAGAGAAATAATAAAGATCAGAGCAGTAATCAATGAAATAGAAACCAAAAAAAAAGTAGAACAAATCAATGAAACCAGGAGCTTGTTCTTCGAAAGAACTAATAAGATTGATAAACTCCTGTCCAGACTTATCAAAAAGAAAAGAGAAAAGACCCAAATTAATAAAATCATGAATGAAAGAGGAGAGATCACAACCAATACCAAAGAAATACAAACAATTATAAGAACATATTATGAGCAACTATACACCAGCAAATTTGACAATCTAGAAGAAATGGATGCATTCCTAGAGACATATAAACTACCAAAACTGAACCAGGAAGAAATAGGAAACCTGAACAGACCCATAACCAGTAAGGAGGTTGAAGCAGTCATACAAAATCTCCCAACAAACAAGAGCCCAGGTCCAGATGGCTTCCCAGGGGAATTATACCAAACATTTAAAGAGGAATTAATGCCTCTTATCCTGAAACTGTTCCAAAAAATAGAAATGGAAGGAAAACTCCCAAACTCATTTTATGAGGCCAGCATTACCTTGATCCCAAAATCAGACAAAGACCCCATCAAAAAGGAGAATTACAGGTGCCTGGGTGGCTCAGTCATTGGGTGTCTGCCTTCGGCTCAGGTCATGATCCTGGAGTCCCAGGATCAAGCCCCTCATCAGGCTCCCTGCTTGGTGAGAAGCCTGCTTCTCCCTCTCCCACTCCCCCTGTTTCTGTTCCCTCTCTCATGGTCTCTCTCTCTCTCTCAAATAAATAAATAAAATCTTAAAAAAAAAAAAAAAAGGAGAATTACGGACCAATATCCTCGATGAACATGGATGCAAAAATTCTCACCAAACTGACCAATAGGATCCAACAGTACATTAAAAGGATTACTCACCATGATCAAGTGGGATTTATTCCTGGGCTGCAAGGTTGGTTCAATATCTGCAAACCAATCAGTGTGATACAATACATTAATAAAAGAAAGAACAAGAACCATATGATACTCTCAATAGATGCTGAAAAAACATTTGACAAAGTACAGCATCCTTTCTTGATCAAAACTCTTCAGAGTGTAGGGATAGAGGGTACATACCTCAACATCATCAAAGCCATCTATGAAAAACCCACAGCGAATATCATTCTCAATGGGGGGAAACTGAGAGCTTTCCCCCTAAGGTCAGGAACATGGCAAGGCCGTCCACTATCAGCACTGCTATTCAACATAGTAGTAGAAGTCCTAGCCTCAACAATCAGACTGCAACAAGAAATAAAAGGCATCTGAATCAGCAAAGAAGTCAAACTCTCACTCTTTGCAGATGATGTGATACTTTGTGTGGAAAACCCAAAAGACTCCACTCCAAAACTGCTAGAACTCATACAGGAATTCAGTAAAGTGTCAGGATATAAAATCAATGTACAGAAATCAGTTGCATTTCTATACTCCAACAGCAAGACAGAAGAAAGAGAAATTAAGGAGTTTATCTCATTTACAATTGCACCCAAAACCATAAAATACCTAGGAATAAACCTAACCAAAGAGGCAAAAAATCTGTACTCAGAAAACTATAAAGTACTCATGAAAGAAATTGAGGAAGACACAAAGAAATGGAAAAACATTCCATGCTCATGGATTGGAAGAACAAATATTGTGAAAATGTCTATGCTACCCAAAGCAATCTACACATTTAATGCAATTCCTATCAAAATACCATCAACTTTTTTCAAAGAAATGGAACAAGTAATCCTAAAATTTATATGGAACCAGAAAGACCCTGAATAGCCAGAGGAATGTTGAAAAAGAAAACCAAAGTTGGCGAGATCACAATTCCAGACTTCAAGTTCTATTACAAAGCTATAATCAAGACAGTATGGTACTGGGACAAAAACAGACACATAGATCAATGGAACAGAATAGAGAGCCCAGAAATGGACCCTCAACTCTATGGCCAACTAATCTTTGACAAAGCAGGAAAGAATGTCCAATGGAAAAAAGACAGTCCCTTCAACAAATGGTGTTGGGAAAATTGGATAGCCACATGCAGAAGAATGAAACTGGCCCATTTCCTTACACCACACACAAAAATAGACTCAAAATGGATGAAAGACCTCAATGTAAGACAGGAATCCATCAAAATCCTAGAGGAGAACACAGGCAGCAACCTCTCTGACCTCAGCTACAGCAACTTCTTCCTAGAAACATTGCCAAAGGCAAGGGTAGCAAGAGCAAAAATGAACTGTTGGGACTTCATCAAGATAAAAAGCTTTTGCACAACAAAGGAAACAGTCAACAAAACCAAAAGACAACGGACAGAATGGGAGAAGATATTTGCAAATGACATATCATATAAAGGGCTAGTATCCAAAATCTATAAAGAACTTTATAACTTTATAACTTTATCAAACTCAAGATCCAAAGAACAGATAATCCAATCAAGAAATGGGCAGAAGACATGAGCAGACATTTCTGCAAAGAAGACATCCAAATGGACAACAGACGCATGAAAAGGTGCTCAACATCACTCGGCATCAGGGTAATACAAATCAAAACCACAGTGAGATACCACCTCACACCAGTCAGAATGGCTAGAACTAACAAGTCAGGAAATGACAGATGTTGGCGAGGATGTGGAGAAAGGGGAACCCTTCTACACTGTTGGTGGGATTGCAAGCTGGTGTAGCCACTCTGGAAAACAGCATGGAGGTTCCTCAAAAAGGTGAAAATAGAGCTACCCTATGACCCAGCAATCACACTACTGGGTATTTACCCTAAAGATACAAATGTAGTGATCTGAAGGGACACATGCACCTGAAGGTCTATAGCAGCAATGTCCACAATAGCCAATCTATGGAAAGAACCTAGATGTCCATCAACAGATGAATGCATAAAGAAGATGTGGTATATATATGCAATGGAATACTATGCAGCCATCAAAAAACCCCAAAACCTTGCCATTTGCAATGACATGGATGGCACTAGAGGGTATTATGCTAAGCAAAATGAGTAAATCAGAGAAAGACAATTATCATATGATCTCTCTGATATGAGGAATTTGAGAAACAAGACAGAGGATCATAGGGGAAGGGAGGGAAAAAATGAAACAAGATGGGACTGGGGAGGGAGACAAAACATAAGAAACTCTTAATCTCAGGAAACAAACTAAGGGTGGCTGGAGTGGAGGGGGGTGAGAGGGATGGCGTGTCTGGGTGATGGACATTGGGGAGGTTATGTGCTATGGTGAGTGCTGTGAATTGTGTAAGACTGATGATTCACCCACATGTACCCCTGAAGCAAATAATGCATTATATGTTAATAATTAAAAAAAAACAACAGTATTAAATTTGGGCTCCTTGGTGACTCAGTCAGTTAAGAATCCAACTCTTGATCTCAGCTTGGGTCTTGATCGCAGGATCTTCATCTCGCAGTCTTGATTTCAAGATAGTGAGTTCAGGCCCCATGTCGTTTGCCCCCCGCCCAGTGTGGAGCCTACTTAAGAAAAAAAATTATTAAATTTCTAAAAATTACCTATTTTTAGATTTTTTGGACCATTAGCACATGAACAATAGCACATGTTTATTTTCAGAGTTAAATTAAGATAATCTGTTACTCCTGCTTCAAAAAGGAAGATTTTGGGATGGTTAACAACTGGTAACAGTTTACCATTCACATAACTTCTTTTATAAGAATTCAATAGCACTGACCCTCAAATAAATAACTCATAATTTTAGAAGCCTTTTCTACTACCTTCAACCCCACCATTTACTAAGGTAATAAATGTAACGTACTTGGTATAGCTCTGAGTGTTACTGAACACTCAGTAAATATTAACTATATTTTTAATTTCACTTTGCTTGGGTATGGAAGCCAGAGTTGAGTCTTTAATACAGTATGTCTTCAAGCCTAGCCCATATGTGCTTCTAAGACTCTGTTCATTTGAAAGGACTAACATCACCAAGACTCTGACATGCACATATATTTTACATATTATGGAATCTACCCAATTTAGCAGAATAATCCTGAGTACAGAGGTAAATTTGATTTAGGACTAGGTTAACAATTGAGTTATTATTTTATGAAAATATGTTTATCTTATAAATCATGAACTATAGTATAATTGCAATAGTACACTAATTCTTAAAATAGTAAATGAGTGGATTATATTTTGGTGTAATTTTTCTGAGTCAGTGAATATGAAACCAGAATTTTTATAATAATTCTTCAGAGATATATTTTATACTCATAGGCACAATAGATGTGTATAATTTGGCAGATCCTTTTTGGGGGCAGGGGGTTTTGTAGTAGGAGGAGAGGAAGAGGAAGAGGAAGTTTATTTGTTTGTTTGTTTATAAGTAATCTCTATGCCCAACATGGGGCTTGAACTCCCAACCCCAAGATTAAGAGTTGTAGGCTCTACTGACTGAGCCAGCCAGGTGTTCCTTATTGGTATAATTTTTCTAATTATTTAGTGGTATGATTTATCATTCTCTACATTGGAATTTTGTGACATGATCACAAAGAAGGTAATTTTTGCAAAAAATCATTTTCTCTTGCTTTATCTGGTCCATTTTCTGCCAAATCCTTATTTCTAATAGCATCTGGATAAGGCATTTTACCTTTGTTGTCTTATCTATAAAATGAGATCAGGAATGAAACCCATTTAGAATTACTTTAGGGATTAAATGTGAACTAATCCAAATTAACCATTTAGTGGAGTATTTGGCACATAGCAGACACTTAAATGGAACTTAATTATTAGCATTGTTATATTATTTCCTGTCTTCAAATTAATACTCTGCCATGATTATTATTATTCTAATCCGTAGTGTGTTCTACTATTATTACTTATCTAAAGGCTAATCGTTATCCTTTTTATTTGCTTAGCTTTTATATTCTTCTCACTAATCCAGCCCTAAACTTTCCAGTGAAACTGTAAAGTTCTTTCACTCTGGTCAAACAATCAAGTATCTTTTATTCCACATTATTTTGGAACCATACTTTGAGAAGCTTTTCCTCCAATTAGGATTAATTATTCTATAGACCTGCACAGGTATAGAACTTGAGACATATCTACACTATTATCCCAGAATGTTGATACATATTTCTTCTCTTGTGTTTGACCTCCAGTTTCCTGGACCTTGCCTCTTCCATGTTCTTGGTTTAATCCTTTGTTTTGGTAGAACACATTCTCTAATCACTTTTTAAAGGTATATGAAGAAGTCAGTTTTTTTGAGATCTCATATATCCGAAAATATGTTTCTTCTACACTCATGCTTAATATATAATTTTAGTGGGTATAGAATTTTAGATTGGAAATCACTTTTCCCTAGGATTTTTAATATTTATTGCCTTCTACTTCTTATTGTTACCATTTGAAATTGATGCTATTCTGATTCTCACTTTTTTCTTCTTTTCAGAGGTTTTAAAAATAATTTCTTTATCAGTGTTACCTTGAAATTTATTAGTGTGTAACTTCTTTTCCTATTTACTATGTTCAACATTCAGTAGCCCTTTTCAATCTGGAACCTCATGAATTTCAGGTCTGATGAATTTTCTTGAATTACTTCTTTGATGATTTCTCTCTATTTTTTCTGTTCTCTCCTTTAGGTACTTCCTTTTGTTAGATATTGAATGTCCAATATAATTATGTATTTTTATTGTCTTTTTAAAAAAGATGTTATTATTTATTTGAAAGAGAGAGGGACAAGGAGAAGCAGATTCCCCACTGAGCAGGGAGCCAGACATAGAGCTCGATCTCAGGACCCTGAGATCATGACCTGAGCCAAAGGCAGCTGTTTTACCTACTGAGCCTCACAGGCATTCCTGTAATTTTATTGCCTTTTTAAAAATCCATCTTTTTGTCTTTTTTCTAGTTTCTGAGAACATTCCTCTATTATACCATTCAATTCTTCTATTTTTTAAATAAATTCTGCTCTCATATTTTTCATTTCCAAGATCTCTTTCTTATTCTTAGAATATTCCTAACTTATAGTATCCTGTTCTTGTTTCATGAAGGCCTGAAAATAATATCTTCTTTTCTTCATTCTCCTAGGATAGGAGACACACACCTACACATATACACTCTCTGTCTCTGTCTCTCTCTCTCTCACACACACACATACACTTTTCTTTGAAAGTTCTCTATCCTTTAAGTTCTAATTTTTATTTTCAGTTTATTTTGGTATGTTAGAAGTCTACCTTAGAATTCTGGTTATCTTTGGCTGTACATTTATATTTAAGATGAGACACTAAAAAGGTGACTGTAGAAGTTCTCTATGCACAAGTGAGCTCATAAGGCTCGTTATAGGTCGATCAATCTGTGATTTGACTATTGCATTGGATTCCTAATTTATTAACATCTGTAGCATTTTTTTCTTTCATTTAGAATGGGGTCAGTTTCTCTAAAAAGAAATTCTACTGATCTTTACCTGAGATTTATGAGCAAATTTATGCTATTGTTCTGAGAGCTGACCAGGGAAAGAATGCTAAGAAATTCTCAGCATCTAGGATGCAGCTCTATCCACTTGCATGCCTGAATTCAAACTTTCTCTAACTCGACCTCCCTGGAAAGTGACCCCCCTGTATTCTTTTGGGGTTGGGAAAAAATTCTAAGGGCTCAATTATTCCTGTACACACTATCAACCAATCCTCCTCATTTCTAACCACATTCCATTGTTCATCTTTCAGATATACTGGCTCCTCCAACTCCTAGACCTTTTGGGGTTTCCGAAGTAGGTATTAAATCAGCTGTCATCCCCACAGAGTTTAGTTTTAGCTTCTTTGCTCTGCTAATTCAGTTGCACACATAATCTGCTTTCCATTTCAAACTTTTCTTGACATTTCTTATCTCTTATCATCTCCTTTGCTGTTATCTTTGTTTATGTGGGTGCTTAAGTATTTTCTTCTTTTATTGTCACTTTGTATTCTTTCTGGGAGATGCAGAGATAAAACCATGTGCTCAGTATGCCATATTGAACAAGACATCTTCACCACAAATAACTCATCAATCCATCCCCACCTTTACCTCTATCTTCTAATTCCATTATGTTTTATCTTTCCTTTTTTGTTTGCCACCTTTTTTGTTTCCAGCTAAAGTCTCTCTTTTCTATTTTCCATACTGCTTGGAAAAGTGATCATTATAAAAACAAATTCTGAAAATGTCACTTCCTTGTGTAAAACCCTTAAGTGCACTAGCAGTAGGAAATTTATAATTAACATAATAGGTCTCTCATGAATCTAGTTTCCTAGACTTTTTCCTGATCACTTCCTTGAAATTGCCCCATTCATATTGCGCTCCTTGACACTTTCCACGTGAACTTACTCAGTTTGCCACTTAGAATATACCATCCTCTTTCTCCCTGACTTGTAAATGTCTAGTCTTGTAACAAAATTCAACTCAGAAGTCACCTTCTCAAGAAGCCCATCGCCAACCATGACTACTTCTATGTATCCCCACAGTGTCTTTTACATGGCTCACTCACAGCAGTTAGGTGAATGAGAAGAGTTACAATACTTTGTAATTCCTTCCTCACTGGAATCTGAGTCTATATTCCATGTTCCTGTTATAGTGTCTGGCATAAAGTAGGAAGATAGTAAATGTTTGCTGAATGAATGAATGAATGAATGAGATGCTTATTGGGCAGGACTGGCATACATTGTTGGAGATTAAAGTTTATTAATATAACACTTAATCTAAATTCATCAAAGATATTCACCACTGGATGCCTGGGTGGCTCAGTTGGTTAGGCAGCTGCCTTAGGCTCAGGTCATGGTCCCAGGGTCCTGGGATTGAGTCCCACGTCAGGCTCCTTGCTCGGCAGGGAGCCTGCTTCTGCCTGCCACTCTGCCTGCTTGTGCTCTCTCTCTCTCTCTGATAAGTAAATAAATAAAATCTTTAAAAAAAAAAAAGATATTCACCACTGGTTTCTGGAAAATTCTATCACTCTACTAACTTCGATTCAGACAGTCCTCATTTTATTCTTTATTATTGGGAAAATGCTTTAATTATTTTTAACAAACAAGTGATAAACCTAGATGGGGCTTGAGCAGGGAACTAGCTTAGAATGAATAGAATTAAGAATGTATTGGAAAACAAGAAGTTGCCCAAAATAAATGATCTCTGGAGTCCATGATTCTTTGATCTGGCAAAGAGACCTTGGTGACGATTCTTGCTACATCATAGCTCCCACATTGCTTTGTGTTCCTGGAGGACAAATGTTCCTTCATCGGGAGACTGTACTGATTAACTTTGTCTCCATTTTGTTGAGATTTCTAAAAAGCTGTTAGTTGTTGTGGGTGAGAACAGACAAATCCATTTGTCTTTGGGAGTCTTTTGTTGCTACATCCCTAGCCACTCTTCAATAGTAAGTAATACAATTTTCAGTATTTTTGCTTGATTTTAGGTAAGAGGAAGGCCATATCGATTTTACTGCTTATTTTACTTGACTCTCCTTCCCTTTTCTTGCTTTTGGGTTTAAACAACCTCCTTTTTTTTCAGTGTCAAGGAGGGTGGGGAGGTTGCTTTAAAATAAAGAGAGTAGAGGAACAGGCCACAGTGCTTTTGTATTTCCCCCTATGTATCACTTATTAAACTCCTGTTGCCCTGACCATTGTTGCTTCTCACTGAAGTCTGGTTTATTTACTTGAAAATCTGATTTGTTTCATTTTATTACTGTGTTTGCGAAGTAACTGATATCAGATTCGGAGGGAAAGAACTGCCATTTACCAGCAGGCTGTGATGGCTTTGCCTCGGTCTGCACGCCTGATTTTGAGGCCTCGTCTGCCCTGGGGCTCCCACAGAAATAAGATTACTGGCAATAACTGCTTCAACTGCTTTGAATAACAGACACAACTCAGAGAGCATAAAATTAGCATAAACACAGCACTAGTGTGTTCCCTCAGCGGATATGAGACAGGCAGGCTATGGAAAATTGACTGAAATGGGGTCAGACGACGTAGAAATCTGAAACGTAGGAAACACTGCCTAAGAGATATGAGGTATTACTACCTCTCTCGTTTGCTTTTATCTCTCTCTCTCTATATTCATGCAGTTTTAATGATAAAATGTGAGAACTGATGAAAATTAAAGATGCAAAATCACTACCCCCCACAAAATGCCTGCATTATCTTTCTAGACAAATTATTATTAATCATTTCTCAGCTTTTTAATCCTGAGGGTAGAAAAATAAACACATTTTCACAGTCGTTTTAAATTGATTTTTCTTTTGGGGGGATATTAGTTTGAGGATAGAGAGTTTGCTTCAGAAGAGAGGTGAACAGCTGAAGCCGTACAGGATCGTGGCTTGAAACAATCCCTCCGATAACTATTTATCAAATATTAAAATGGAATATGCTGCTGACAAACGCAATCAAGTCTAACATTACAGGGAAAAGAGTGACGCCGTGCATCTCAACAGGCAGATGGAAGCTAGGATTTTGCTGTTTTAATAATATGTTGTCACATATGGAATACAATTTTCAATACAGCTGCATATAGATGGGTCTCGTTGCTTATTTATTTTTGGCGTGAGGTTGGCAAAGGCCCAAGTTACCAGCCCCCAAAATGGAATGCTTTTGGAACTTCGCATTTTCTGATCTTATCCTGACCAGAGAGAGTTTCAAAGACTGATAATCTAACACTTCACATTTGGATTATGAAGAAAGGATATAAACCTTTAGTACCCGCCTTCCCATAAGACTAGCTTTAGGTCACTCTCGTAGGGTCTATACGTATTCTCTTTCATAACATTTTTCACTTTTGGAATTATTTAGTTAGTGCCAGTCTTCCCCATTAATCTGTATTTGTCTTAGTCCCTACCAGATTCAGAGGGCTTAATACTGTGCCTACTATTTATTAAGCACTCAGTGAATAGTCACTAATTACAAAAACAAAATATGACTGAGTGACCAGGGATTTAATATTTTGAAGGATATTACAAATTTTAGACAGTGATTCTTACAAAATGTCTGTCAAAATTTTGACTAAAGAAAGACAATGTATCTTTAAAAATATATTAAAATGAGGTGTCAAGTAGCTACCACTATAACATTTAACACCAAAGATAAAAAATAGACATCACAATAATTCCAAGAGACCCGTATGTTGGGAAGTACAACCACCATGGGACTTGTTTTGTTCAACAGATTCATAAACAGTCAATGAGTTTAGGTTGTCAAGTCTATGCTTATGTATAATGGTATCAAAAAGTTGCAGAGCACCAGGTTCCATTTCACTCTGTGCTGCAGAAGATTTTGGTGGGGGCTCCTGGGTGACTCTGTGGGTTAAGCCTCTGCCTTCGGCTCAGATCATGATCCCAGAGTCCTGGGATCGAGTCCCACAAGGGCTCCTTGTTCAGCAGGGGTCTGCTTCTCCCTCTGCCTCCACGGCTCTCTCTCTCTCTGTCAAATAAATAAATAATTTTTTTTTAAAAAGAAGATTCTAGCAAGTTACTCCTTTTTATGTTTGCAGGTAATCTGATGTGTCCTGTCAAGCACTCACTCTTTAGTTGAATGGAGAAAATTCACATTTCATTTTTGTCTAATGATAATATATGCTTAAACTTGAGATAGAACTTCACCATTTTTCAAACAAATTTTATTTTATTTTTTAAAAGATTTTATTTATTTATTTGACAGAGAGAGAGTGAGAGAAAGCATGAGAAGGGAGAAGGTCAGAAGGAGAAGCAGACTCCCCGTGGAGCTTAGAGCCCAATGTAAGACTTGATCCTGGGACTCCAGGATCATGACCTGAGCCGAAGGCAGTTGCTTAACCAACTGAGCCCCCCAGGTGCCATTTTCAAACAAATTTTAATGGTAAGGAGCCATCTTCTTTTCTTCCTCTGACATCTTACAACTACTATGATCTAAATCACATATTTGGGGCAGAGGAACTGGAACTTTGCCTTATTAATTACTTTCATGTCTTCGCCTGCCTCCCTGGGTAAATGAGAAGTACCAAAGAGCAGAGACCATGTCCCGTGTGGCTGGTATCTTCAAATCTTTGCATATCGGTGGTACATATTTGAAGGGTGGATAGTATAGACAGTATCCTGACTTAACTCAGCTCCCACCTATGTATAAATTAAAACACATAAACATGCACACAAGAACTCTGAAAAATGGATGCTAAATCAAGGACCCTGCTATATGCATATTTAATCTCAACTCAATTTCCAAAAAAGTTATTTTCACTCAGAAATGTTCCCTGCTCAGGAGAACATAAGTCACCAGGCATGGTTATATTTGTGCATGTGTACTAGACGTGATTAGGAGAGTCAGATGCTGTGGTTGAATTCGCCGTGCCTAAATAAATTAATAGCAGTTCATATCATTGGGCTCTCTTCTTCGTTCATGGGCTCATTTGCGGAAATGCCAAGCAGCATAATTGCTGGATCATAGTCTTATTTCTACATATGGAATTTTGAACAGGACAGTACATATATGTGTGACCATTACTCATATTACAATCCATGGACACGGTGTGAACTACTGCACACATTTGCCACATATAAATCAAGCTAATCGGTTACATTTTACCACTCTCCAGACTATTACTTGATTTAAGTTACATGTTTCATTGTCTTTTCTGCGCATTCACCAAACTAAATTCAATCCATTTCAGCAGGAATCTATAAATGCTAGGGTTATCATATAATATGGAATAATGGCAGGGAACAGTAATTTTCCTTCCCAAAAAATGCAAGAACAGTATGTGCATCTAGCTCAAAATAAGTGAAACACTTTATAACTTTTTAGAATTAGGCAAATGTGAGTGGAAAATAGTGTCAGATAATATTTGCTCCTCTCCCCATGTTTCTGTCTCTAGATACCTTACTTGTGTTTCCTCCCCAGTCTTGGCTATTCAGGCATGAACTCTCTCTTCACTAACGACTCAACAGCTAACCTTCCTTGCTTTTTAAAAATTGGTTCTGCACGTTTCCTAGTTTCTGTATGGGCAATCTGCTGTGTCAAGCATAACATCAACAAGGGTCTTAATTCATAAGCCCCCAATCATTATTATGTTCCTGGGTCAGACTCTGTGCTCAATGAATATTAAGTTGACTTAACAAATATACACTGAGTATCCCTTACTCTCCAGATAAACTTCTAGGTGCTCAAAATACAGAGTTGAAGGAGACAAATGAGGTCTTTGCTCTCCTTAGAGTGCACAAGAAGTAGATGGCCAGATGGACCATTCGTTAGGAGGACTTCCCCAAGCTGTAGTGTAGGGCAGTCCACTTTCAGTTTACATCCTCATACCAAGCCAAATCATTCATGAACCAAGCTTGGCCTTTTCTCTCTTCTGTCAGCTGGTCGTAAGGGAATACGCCCCAGGTGGCCACAGGTATGAGCTGAAGGAGAGGTGTGATGCCACAGTGATAGATAATAGGGGAGTCTGGGCTGCCTGCTTGTACAGCTCACTTGGACCCTCTGGTCCTGCTTCTGTGTTACCCTAGATAAGCCGCTCTCGTTATCCGGGATTGCTGCTGAGCCTGGACAACCATATGACTTAGAGGTCCTGAAAGGCCGCACTCGTGATGGACGACGCTACCTGCATGGTCACTGGATAGTCCGTGGCTTGTGAGCTCGTCTTAACCAGGCTCCAGTAGCACACTAGGACCTGATTTTTGAAAGGTGCATAATTTTCCAATGCACACGGCATTGCCTTGTTTCAGAAACCTAGGGGTCTGTATTGTGATTCCATTAAGGCTTCCTGCAAACACAACATGCTATCCTTCCCACCATATACATTTCCAAGCTCATAAGACCTACTGGATCATGTGTCCCAAGGAGCATGGTCACGCGCAGAGCCATTCCTGTTCCGTGCTCACCTCAAACCGTGCCATCAGTGTATCAGCTCAGAAGTATTCCCAGGTATAGCATATGCTGCCTCCAAAACCTGATGAGGCCTACCAAGCATTCTGCTTTATTTTTCATGGCGGGCGTTGTGAATATAGTAACTGTGCTTCACTTTAGATGAGCTGTCCCTGCATGTTCTGAACCACCACCTCCCTGAATATTTCGGTGATGCAAGGGACCCCTAAGTACCCAGGCTTTATGTCTCACCCTTTGGAACACATGTGTACTACTGCATACACTACTTCCTGCTCCTATGGTCCAATCAGCAGGGTGCCATCAATGAAGGACCAGTGTGATGTTCTGTGGGATATCCGGGCCATCCTATTCTCATTGTGATCATGCCTCTGTTAATGCTATACCCAGTCATCCCCACCACTACCTCTGAGCCCAGTTCTAGAATAACATCTCCCATCTCCTACTGTAAGGCCCTCAGTGATTCTGGTGCCCATCTCATCAGCACATTTTCCATTATTTTAGCAAGTGAAGCGTCTCCTGGGCCCTCTTATAGGATTATAATCTTCTGGTACATTTCGAAGCCTTACACAGTACATCCACACAGGCATACTTACTTCTCTGAGCTTTTTTTTTTTTTTTTTTAAGATTTTATTTACTTATTTGACAGAGAGAAAGACAGCGAGAAAGGGAACACAAGCAGGGGGTGTGGGAGAGGGAAAAGCAGGCTTCCCACTGAGCAGGGAGCCCGATGCGGGGCTCCATCCCAGGACCCTGGGATTATGACCTGAGCCGAAGGCAAACGCTTAACGACTGAGCCACCCAGGTGCCCCTTTCTCTGAGCTTTTTAATTCCTTCTTCCACCATCAGACACAGAAATTATGGCTTTTACACTTCACCTTGTCCAAAGCTTCTGTAAGCCATTCTAGCAGCACATTGGCACAATTTCCTGGAGTCTTTGCCAGAATATTAAATCCTGTGTTGTGGGAGATTGCTCTCCCTTATCCATCATCATATTCTGCTGACTTTAATCCAACATTCTCAGGATCCAGTTTTACGTGAGCTCTCCAGGGTCCCACAGGTGTACGACGACTAGGTCCTGGAGCTTCTTTATGATATAGTCCTTTACCCACCTTGGCAGCACAACATTCCCCAGCTGGGTTAGTATGTGACTTAAACCTAACCATTGGCTTGAGGGCTGTGAGGAAAGGTGAGAGTATATCCTGAGTGGGGCACTACTTGATTTGAGAAGTAGAAGTCTCTGCACTATCTTTAAGCAAAGATGTGCCCTAGTCTCTAACAGGGAGGATTAGGCCACTCCTGCCAGCACTGAGAATTTACAGCACCAGTTCCCAACCTGGAGATTTGCCCCCTACTGCCAGGAGACATTTGGCAATGATTGTCACGAATGCAGGGGAAAAGCTACTGGCTGCTGGCATCTAGTGGGTAGAGACCAGGGATACTGCTAGATAACCTACAATGCACGGGACAGCCTCCCTGGCCCCTCCCAACAACAAAGAACTATTTGGCCCCATGTGCCGTTAGAGCAGAGGTTGAGAAATCCTGATTTAAGGGAACTCGGAGGTTTGCGGTTTTCAACACATAATGCTTGATATCTCATCACTTATCTCAGAGTCCCATTCTTCCTAACCAGGTCCTTGATCTTGGCATAGAAGACTAGCTCAGGTTCTCTGGAATTCTGCCATTTTTATGACCAAGTTGTGCTGGTCTTTAGGTTGTGCTGCTTTTTAACCGTGCAAGATAGATCTAACTTTATGTGTTGCCAAGGGGATCATCTGGCTCTCATCCCTAGCCTTTAATTTCTAATTAATCACTCCAAGCCTTCCATTATTTGTTTTCCAAAGAGCCAAATATTCCCAGCACACCTACTCAGTTTCATTGTTCCTGTGGTTATTACTATCCCTGTATTTCTCAAACACCTCACATACTGCAACCACCAGCATATTTCCTTCCACCAGTGTACCATTGCAATTCACCTCAGCTGGAAGTTTTAACTTCACTGCTGCCTTGTGCCAGCTTATGCATGCTCCACCTTCCACCAGCGATGGGGAACTCGTGCTCACTGGCAGGCAGGTGAATCAGCTCCAGAATCCCATGTCATAATCT
Organism: Potos flavus; assembly: GCA_028534135.1. NCBI lineage: Eukaryota > Metazoa > Chordata > Mammalia > Carnivora > Procyonidae > Potos > Potos flavus. Next base: position 89,750,480 of record CM052886.1, read on the forward strand.
GCTTTTTCTGACTCCTGGTACCAACTGTCAGCAGTCAGATTCCCCAGGAAGGGAAAGGAGACCCCTGGGAGGTGATTCGTCTACAGAAGGTTTCTTAGAGAGTGCTCATGGATTGCACACCTGTGGGAGAAAGAAAGGCAATACAGGTGGCTGGGAAGTGGAGCTATTGTGCAGACACAGTGACAACAGTGGGCCCAGGCAATTCCTGGAGAGCTCTATAGCCAAGATGGTCTTGCAGGTTTGACCAGGTTTGACTGGTCCTTTGTTGTCCATCATCGGATCTAGGTTACCTCATGAAAAGTTACAACTTTGGGTCAAGCAGCTCTCTTTAGGGGAGGGCAATTCCTAGAAAGAGAAGAAAGCAGAGGGCTGAATGTGAATGTGTACTTTCTGCAGATCCTTCAACCCAGAGGGAAATCTGGGTAACAGGCACAGCATCCATTACAGTGGGTAACCCCCTCTGGCTGAATTAAATGGGGTGACTCATTATCTACTCTCTCTGCAGCTGCAGGTGGAAAGTCAGTCAAAAAGAAAGTGAGGTATTTTCAGGACATTTCTTTCTTAGAAGCTCGGAGTAAATAAAAGCCCTCTCCTAGGCTCTCTGATAGCGAGATCATAAAGCAGTCTGCAGGGACGGTGCATAATGGTATTTTCACTGCAGGTAGAAAGATGCTTCAGGTCTGTGGCAGACCTGAGAAGAAATAATAGCTGATGGATGTATAATAAGGAAATGGTAATGTTCTTAACAAATATTGCCAGAATTCTTCTTAGAATGGAAACTATCTTTGGAAAAATACCTTGATAATCCACTTGGAATAGCGTGAGACTCCATGCTTATGAAAATTCACATCGGTCTAAACAAGGGATGGTCACTAAAGTGTTTTATATAAATTTTTAAAAAGAAAGAAAACGTAGGTTGTTTTGTTCCTGAGAAAAAAGGCAATTGAAAAGAGAACTGTAATCAACTAGGATACTTCTTCCCCTCAGTTACAAGCATCTGATTCAAGTAAACGTAAATAGCAGTATCTTATACTCCAAGAAATACAGAGGTGGTTCAGGTGCTAGGGATTAAATCCGTTTTTTTCTGTCTCTTTTGCTCTGCCACTCACAGCTTCTTTTTGATGGCAGCTGGCATCCTCAGAACTTGTTTCTGACTAACAAGGGAAAGAACACCTTTCCTTCAAACATCCTTCCTTTCCACTTAAATGACTTACAATGGACCCACAGTCTGATTTAGGGGAATGTCTGTGCTGGATGTGGTCTTTCTTTCTTAAAACATGTTTGTTAAGAGAGGTGTGGATACTTAATCAAAATAAGGTTCTGTTTGTAGGAAAAACAAGGAAGTGAATGTTAGGTTGGCAACCAATAGGGCCACTCCAAAACCACAAGTAAGAGGAAGAAGAGAGAAATTCACAAATTAAAAAACACTGGGAAGGTGACAGTGTCAGGCCAGTGACAGTTCCCTAATAACAGGGAAGCCAATGGATATTACACAAGCAACAATGCCTAATATTCCATTTATAGTTATTTATGGCTGGGCTATAAGCCCAACTCTATTCCCTCTCCACACCAGTACCTCTTGTAAAAGCCTCTGATATGCATGAATGTGTTGTGTGAATGAATTATTTTGTAAAAACTAAAGAAATAACTCTAGTGCAGAATAACAAACATGGATGCATGCATACACGTGCGTGCACACACACAAATGCTAAAATGGAGAGAAATAGAATTAAATTCCCTAAGAACTTACAGGACCCTTTCTAAGGTTTTTGAACTTTCACAAGGCAGACAAATAAAGCCTGAACCAAGATCTCAAGGGGCAAGAAGACTCCGCTTGACATCTAGTTTACAAATAGTATGTGCTTGGAAGATTAGGAACAAAAGGGCTATGTAAAGATAGTGAAAATTCTTTTAGAAATTGTTAATCTGTGCCTGGGTGGCTCAGTTGGTTAGGCATCTGACTCTTCATCTCAGCTCAGGTCTCAGTCATGGGGTCATGAATTCAAGCCCCTTGTCGGGATACACACTCAGTGTGGCTTTTATATTAAAAGAAAAACAAAGAAATTTTTAATCTAATTGGAGGAGGTAAGTCACAGACTGCTGGAAAACAGTACTTTACATGGATTTCTATTAAAGCACCAAATGGGTGACATAGGCTAAAATAATTTGGAAGAATAAGATTTCCTTTATCATGCAATGATGTCTTAGTCTATAATTATTCAATATCAACTGTACCAAACTTTTATTGAAATGAAGACAAACATTGTCCCCAATCTACGGATAAGGAAACTCACACATTGAACGACTCTAAGGACCCTGTTAGTTCCGTGTCTGATTGGCTTTGTCTTTCCCAAGATCCAGGAGAATAATTCATTGTAAGTCCTCTATCTCTTTCAGCATTTTCCATCTTGCATTTATTGATATCTGAGCAACTGCAGAGTAGAAAATCCTTTTGCATGCCAGACATTTTCTATGAACTCAACAATATGTCTCACATACAGTTACTGTTTTTCAAGTATATCTAGATGTTAGAATAAATAAAATGTAAATTTATTTAAATCATTACTTCACAGAACTATAGTTTTTTAAAGTATGTTTTCCCAGTCAATAGATACATTTAAAATACCATAGCTGTCAATTAAAGA
>CM052886.1:89753624-89796805 GCA_028534135.1 Potos flavus
TCTCTGTCAAATAAATAAATAAAATCTTTAAAAAAAAAAAGAAAGAAAGAAACTCATTTTAGACCCAAAGACACCTCCAGATTTAAAGCGAGGGGGTGGAAAACAATTTATCATCCTAATGGACATCAAAAGAAAGCTGGGGTGGCAATCCTTATATCAGATAAGTTAGATTTTAAGCCAAAGACTATAATAAGAGATGAGGAAGGACACTATATCATACTTAAAGGGACTGTCCAACAAGAAGATCTAACAATTGTAATTATCTATGCCCCTAACATGGGAGCAGCCAACTATATAAATCAATTAATAACAAAATCAAAGAAACACATCAACAATGAAAAGATACATACATCCCTAAGTTCATTGTAGCATTATTTACAATAGCCGATATATGGAAGCAACGGAAGTATTTGTTGATAGATTAATGGATAAAGAAGATGTTACACACACACACACACACACACACACACACACACACTGGAATACTACCCAGACATAAAAAAGAAAAAATCTTGCCATTTTTTTATGGATGTAGAAGGTATTCTGCTACGTGAAATAGGTCAAAGAAAGACAGATATATGATTTCATTTACATGTGGAATCTAAAAACAAAACAAATGAATAAACAAAACAAAGCTCATAGATACAGACAACAGATTAGTGCTTTTCAGAGGGGAAGAGGGTTGGCTGTGGTTGAAATGGTTGAAGATGATTAATTATATGATGACAGACAGTAACTAGACTTATTGTGGTGACCACTTTGTAGTGCAAACAAAAATCAGATTATTACCTGAAACTAATATAATGTTAGATGCCCATTTTATCTCAATTAAAAAATTATTTACTTAAAAAAGAATTTAAAATAAAAGATATAAAAAAAAACCCAGATAAGAGGTTTTTCTTATCTTTCTGACTTCTGCAGAAAATTCTGTTATGTGTGTGTACACTAATAAAATAGAAATATAGATAAGGCATATTGAAGATATGTCAGATGAAGAGAAATCACTGCATGAAAGTATTGTCAGTATGCTTGATGTCTTTCTCAGTTTTCTTCTACTTTTGGTGGGATTTAAATTGTTCTGGTGTGGAGACTAGATGAAAGAGTAATATTTCCTCTGTTTTTAATGACAATACTAAAGTATTAATTAAGCACAGTGTATAAGGAGATCATTAACAGATTTCAAACTCTCTTTTCCTCTAGGCTTCTAAACACATGTATGCTATTGTAATTTCCCAAGAAACCAGTCTTTTACTCCATAACAAAACTAGCCAAATCTCTCTGCTATTTTTCCTACCCACAGAATGAACACCATTTCATAAGCATCATTGAATTAATCTTAAAATATCTTCATCACACGTCTACTTATATCTAGTACAGTTCCCAATATTAAATAGGGGCTAATATTTTTTTTAACAAATGAAAGAGTATATGCTGAATTTTCAGATAAATCCCCCTGATTACCTCCTTCCATGAAAAATCAAGGAGATGAATTTTCCAATTTGCAATTTAACAAATTACAAGACACCTTAAATCAGTTAATGTTGTTACCATGGATACAGAGAGCAGAACATTTCCAGATTGGTATGTAAATAATTACTACCATAATAAACCAAATAATCAATAAATGACCAAGTTATTGACTTATCAAATGTATGCATCAGCCACCACCACTTTTATTTCCTTAGTTTTCCCTTCATATTGTCAGGAGTTATTTCAAGGGATGTGAATTTAATTGATCTAAAATATTTGAGACAGAAAATTTTTTTTTTTTAAAAAAAAAAAGGACTCTTGGGACACCTGGGTGGCTCAGTTGGTTAAGCATCTGCCTTCAGCTCAGGTCATGATCCCACAGTCCTGGGATCGAGTCTGACGTCAGGCTCCCTGCTCAGTGGGGAGCCTGCTTCTCTCTCTGCCTGCCTCTTTCTCTTTGTCTGTCAGATAAATAAATAAAATCTTTTAAAAAAGAACTCTCGGGCACCTGGGTGGCTCAGTGGGTTGGAGCCTCTGCCTTCGGCTCAGGTCATGATCTTGGGGTCCTGGGATTGAGTCCTGCATCGGGCTCTCTGCTCAGCAGGGAGCCTGCTTCCCCCTCTCTCTCTGCCTGCCTCTCTGCCTACTTGTGATTTCTCTCTGTCAAATAAATAAATAAAATCTTTAAAAAAAAAAAAAAAAGAACTCTCTACCTCAGCATTTAAAAATAACATGATCTGATATTTTTCCTACATTTATAATTATCTATACAGATGTATTTCTATGCACATTTACTTAGACTTTTAAAACTAATAAGTGCTCTCTACTAGTATTTTTTTTTTTTTTTTTTTTTGTGAACCCTAGAGGCGCTGAGTTTAATAAGACAAATTCCTTTCAGAAACTCACTACTGGGGCACCTGGGTGGCACAGCTGGTTAAGCGACTGACACTTGGTTTCAGCTCAGGTCGTGATCTCAGGGTCATGAGATCGAGCCCCGAGTCAGGCTCCACACTCAGGCTCAGGCTGCTTAAGACTCTCTCTCCCTCTCCCCGTGCCTTTCCCCATTTTGCACTCTCTCTCTCTTTCTCTCTCAAATAAATAAATAAGTCTTTAAAAAAAAAAGTAACTCACTATTATAAGAATATATAGAGATACGAGCATACAAATTTAAAATCATGGTCTCATTTGAACTATTCCCAATCAGAGGATGGGGGTAAAGGAGGTTTTTGCCACCCAAGGGACTTTTGGCAATTTCTGGAGACATTTTTGGATATAACAAGTCTGAGGAGAGGTGGGGGGAGAGGGTGCTACTAGTATCTAATGGGTTGAGGCCAGAGAGGTAATTGAACATCCCACAGTGCACAAGACAGGCCTCATGATAAGGAAATATCTATCGCAAAATGTCGATAGTACAAAAGTTGAGAAATACTAGGTTTAAGGAAAAAAAATACTGGATTCCTGGATTAGGAATCCTGTTGACTCAGATGTGACCATAGAACAAATTATGCCATTGTATCCATCTCTCTGTGGAATGCATAACAAATCCACTTTGCCAACACGGAGAAAATTATACCTACCTTAAAGAGTTCTTATAGGATTAGGTGAGACACATGTGGATATCCTAAAATTTTCTGTTAACTCTCTACTCTAATAGGAGCTCCAGCTCCTGTTAAGGATCCACCCTCTATATTTTCTAATATTTCCCAGTAGTAGAGGTAACACACCCAGCCCCTTTCTTTAAGGTTACATTATTTCTCAAGGATCTCCTCAGCACTCCGTAAAAATCAGTTTACCAGAAATTTCTAAACTTACCTTAATCCCAGCAATGAATGTATTTTAGACTCACTTTGAAACTCTACTATGTGTGAACAATTTTTAAGATTAAAATATATATAAATTATTAACTTTTCTGTTTATTTTAAGAATATAAACATTATATATCTACCTTTTCACTTATGAAATAAAACATTACCAGCCAGGTATGTGTCCTCCCCATCCCCATTCCTAACCACTCATGAACCTTTGCACCCCCTTACTCCCCAGGTAATGACAATCCTGATTTGGCAGTAATCATTTATACATTTTTAATTTGTATTTTTGTATTTATTCTTTGATTATGTATTGTTTGGTTCTGCCTGCTTTGATTTTATATAAACAAATTATTTTCTCACATCATATTTTTGTGATTTTTCCATGTTGAAACTTGTAGTTGACTTTATTCATTTATTCATTTCATTAATATTTCATTTTATGAGTAAGCATTCAGTGTTATTGATATTACATTTTGTGAATAAATATACCACAATTTACTCATTTTACACTGACAATTATTTAGATGGTTTACAGGTTTTGCTATCACAAATAATGTTTCCATGAACATTCATTCTTTTGAACTTTTCCAAGTGTCTACCTAGAAGTAAAGTTACTGAGTGTCAGAGAGTGTATTTATTCAACTTAGCTCATTAATGACACTAGCAGAAGATGAGAATTTTTATCGCATTAATCCTTGCTAAGGCATTTCTATGCTTTTCTATTTGTGTTCTAATTTAAAAGACATGAAATGCTGGTGCATTTGGACTTTAATTTGTTCTTCATTTATAATTAATGAGATTGATCTCTATTTATGTTTATTGTTCAGTTGTGTGTCCTTCTAAGTCAAATGCCTGCTCCTGGCTATTATACATTTTTTTCTTACTGATTTATAGGAGTTCTTTCTATGTTCTATATACTAATCCTTTTGTTACACATATTCCAAGTATTTTGTTGCCTTTATGGTATCTTTTGTTAAATAGTCTCAAATTGAGTAAAACGGTCTTTAATCCACCTGGAGTTGATTTTTTTGATGTATAAGCTAGGTGTTTAATTTAATTATTTTCCCCCCAAAAAATTGGATTTTTTTTCCACACCCTGTTTTAAATAGCCCATTCTTTGCCCAATGATATGCAATGTGAACTTTGTCATATATCGAGATGCCATATATGCATGGACCTGTTTTGTGGCTCAACTTCTATTCCCTTGGCCCCTTTATTATCTATCCCTAAGCCAATATTAAAATACTTTTAGAAAAAGTAGTTTCTCATTGTTGCTGTGTATCTTGTACCTCTCATGCCATACATTAGTTCTTTTTCTTCTTTAGGAGTGTTTGGCTTTTTTTTTTTTTAAATGCTTTTCTCTTCCATTTAAATTTTATAAGGAAGCCTCTAGTCAATTCTAATTTTAAAGGAACTCTAGCATTTTCACTGAAATGTCACTAAAATTGTACATCAGTTTGAGAAAATTTGACTTTATGATATTGAGTTTTTGTATTCATGAACATAATGTGTGTCTCCATTTATTTAGATGTTTAAAAATGCTTCTCATAAAGTATATAAGATTCTCCATAAAAAGTTTTACATATATTTTTATAGATTCTTAGATATGTCATTTTTGGAATACCATTACAAATGATATAAATTTTAATTAAATTTTCCAATTGTTACTGATCTAAAGAAATGTAATTACTACAGGGCACCTGGGTGGCTCAGTTGGTTAAGTGTATGACTCAGTTTCTGCTCAGGTCATGATCTCAGGGTCATGGGATTGAGCCCCACATCGGGCTCCTCATTCAGTGGAGAATCTGTATGTAAGATTCTCTCCTTCTGCCACTCCACTTACTCTCTCTTTCTCAAAATGAATAAGTAAATATAATTACTATGTAATTAGTAATATAATTACCATGTAACATTTTCTAATTAGTATATGGGAAAAACAATGGATGGTTTATAATCTCTTGATTATGCAGCAGGTAATCAGCTTTCACCTTGTTATAATTTTATGTATTTATTATCCGCCTTAAAAATAATGTTGACGTTATAAGACTCTCTATCATCTTTGGGTGATATTCACCCTGATCACCCTACTAATACTAGGTATCAAAAAAATTTTTTTTATCCAGAGTGTGTCTCACCAGTACAACCCTTTACAAAGTATTCTCTTTTTATTTTGCGGGGACAGCATCCCAGCTTAGAACCAAATTCTTATATGGATGTCTTATATGTAGTGACATATAAGAGCTATTACTGATATATTTTAACAAATATAGTGAATTAAGTTATTGGGGTTATGTTTATACTTTCATGGTAACCTGCACAACAATTTGTTTAAGTTCAGTGTCTCACTTAATTACATAGCCTCTCCTTAAGAGCAAGTGTACTTGAATTTCACAAGAGAGTGTGATTTTTCTGGTTTGACATTTTTATTGTACGGAATGACTCCAGACCCAGAGGAACAAGGTCATTTCTTTAAAATGTTAAACTCTTCCTTGATCTAAAACTTTATTCTTCTTTGCATTTGTTAAAGGACTTTAAAAAAAAAAAAAATCCAATTAGTACATTTTCTAGAAAATGTCAGATGTCCAGTCTTAATTTACCAATTCTACTTTTACTTCCTGTCCTTGCAGCCATACACCAGCAAAGAGAAATAGATAGCCTTTGTGTTGTCTCAACAAATACAATCCGAGAAAAATATTTGGGGGAAACTTTGATGGTTTAAAGTCAAAAGATGTACCCAAACTAACTTCTATTACTCATGGACAGGCAACAAAAAAAATCAAATAACCAATAACCTATTCTCTTCCTAGAGCTGCAGGCATTTGACTTACATTTGGGTCCAGAAGCCTTTCTTTAGCTAATTCTGTTTTTATTGGCCAGTTCTTTCATTATTTTTATATAAACTAATCAATGTAAGCCCTAGTCTAGACAGCAAAATCAGCAAGACTCCCTTCTATGTTCCTCTGTCTGACATCCATGGGGCTGCTACCCATGTATCTCTAAAGGATACATATTAAAACTTCCTATGATGTTTACCAGAAATAGAAATAAGGATTAAAGAAATATTTTATAGTTTCTGCCTTTTGATACAGAAGTGTTGCATCTGTTATTATTATTTCTAGTTACTATTTTTTTATTTCTTATGTCAAGCCTTTTTAGTACAGTTATAAACTAGGGAACTAATGATAGTTACATAGTGACATATTTTCTAACCCATCAGAACCCATATTTTCTAACCCATCAGAAGAAAAAAACGAAGTGCATCTGATATCCTTTCCTCTACCACCTAAGTCTTTGTTAATAGTCTCCTAGATTTCTGAAGACTTAATCCAGCAAAGGTAGAGGAGCTCCTGTATATTTCCCTCTTTGCCACCATTCTGTGTTTTATATCCCATTTCATCAGGCAGAGCAGGGGAGAAGGGAAGTGTTCCTTCCGTTGTTTCTCCCAGGCCAGATGAAATAAACCTGGCAGGAGCAGATGTTAAATTGAAGCCAGTGAAAAGTTAACACTATCTTCTGTAATTGAAACCTTAGGGAGGAAGGCTTGAGACAATTGCCAATGGACATAGAATACCAATGCAAGAGTTTCTTCCCAGGGTCATTTCTTATACCCACTCATACGTGAAAGCACAGAAACCGACAGCTGGGCAGTGGAGTAGGCACGAAACGGTGGGTCCAAGTGAATAGAAGGCTTCCGAAGATACTCCAGCCTCAGTTCTAGCTGCACCGAACCCCACAGTGAACCTTTCTCAAAGGTTCTCCTCAAGGACCTTTCTGAGATATTTCAGGCAGGAGAACCCCCACCAACTTGCTTCTCTTTTATCAAGTGGATTCCCTTCCAATTTTCCAATTCAAAGAATCTGTACAGTGTATCCTTCATTCCAATGTTTGCCTACATGAACACCTACAGCTTCCATCCAGGCCAGAGCTAATGAAATACACACACACACACACACACACACACAACACAAGGAAACACCAGAAAACACGGGCTTTGACACTTTCTGTTGATTCTTTTGGTGCTATTGCCATAACTTCAGCACTTGGCTTCTCCAGACTCTGTTATGAAGTCCCTCATGATTATGCATGTTGGGTTTGTTTTCTATAACCCTTTCACTTGGATACACACAGAGTGCTCATCTTGCATAAATCACCCTTCTATGTGTTTGTTGCCTGTGAGTGTGGGGCGTTTAGGCAATATATCCCACTTACTATTTTTTAAAAGTTAAGAAGTCATTTGAAGTTATTATGATTTAAGGAGGGGAACTCAGGCGTTAGAATTATTGCTTCACCTCTTCTGACTTGTGTCATCTTGAGCAAACCACTTAACTTCTTTATGATCCAGTCTTCACATCTGTAAAGTGAGGATAATTATCACATCTACCTCCTACTTTTATTTTGATGATTTAAACTGCTAACACATGAAAAGTACCTTCAGCAGTGCCTGGCTCATAGTGAGATCTAAAAACGATTACCTATTGTTTTTATAATCATTTTACTTGACTTGTATAATATAAACACGATATAATAATGATTCTAGTATTTGAAGATTCAGGATATAATGACTCACTATTACTAAAAGTCTCATCTCCACCGTGTCCCACAGAGAAAATGAGAGCAAACTCAAGAGGATTTTGTTTGCTTGTTTCTTTTGTGGAGGGAAAGACTCAAGTTTACTTTAAATATGTAGAGGAACGAAACAGCAGACAGAAGTCCGGGGCAAAGTATAGGGTCAGGATCATTCTCAACCTGCCCCATATTTGTGGGTAACATGTTCCAATAAAAACTATAATGATGTCCAACCACTAGAAAGAAATGACAATTATGTAAGGTGGTAGAGGTGTTAATTATCGCTGTAGGCATTCATATCGTACTAACGAAAGGTATCAAATTAACATGTACACGTTAAATCTACATGATACTATCTGAAATACGTATCAATAAAAAAATGTTAAGTGTGATGACGAGTACTCTGCAAAACATGTAGGTCTCAAAAACAACTGAACGGAAGATCTGCTGGGTGTCCTTGCTCCCACCATCCCTGACTCTGCAGGAGAGAATGATGGTCAGAAGGTTTGCAAACAGATCTCAGGTCTTCAGAGGATGCGAGGGAAGACAGGGCAGCAGAAGATGGAACTGGATTCACAGCAGGGGCTGCGGAAGGAGAGGACACGGCCGGCCCGATGCCCATGTGTTCCAGTGCAGGGAAAATGGCACGAACATCCTAAGAGACAGAGGACAGCTTCTGAGGCTGTTTTCTTCATCAGTGTTTTCTGTATTTCCCTCAGTATGTTTCACCTGTTACTAAGAAATGTCCTGACTCCCCACCGTCCTTCCCACCCACCCTCAGTTTTTACTAAGTCTGTCTCCTTTAGTATCTTTGGTTCCTGCCCATTCTTATTCTTTACCTCATTTGCCTCTTTCGACTTTAATTTTTAGCCTCTAGTTTTGTACCAGGTCCCTTTGAGTGCTTCTCTGTTCTCATGCTTCACCTTAATAGGAGGAAAACGTTGCACAGAAATATTCTCAAAGGTGTAAGTTAAACCCCACTACCCCTCATATATATATTTGCTTTATTGGGTCCTCCATCCTACTAGGAGGTAAGGGCATAAGACCTATTCTTAATCATGGCCCTATTAACAGAGGACTCAGGGCGTCCTCCCAGTTTAACTTTGGCATTCTGTTCTGTTCTTGCAGTGTCACAGTCTCTTTCTTTCTCTTTCCCTCCTTCATTTACTTAGCTGTTGCTTTTCCCCTGAGGAAGACGCCTTTGCAGAGCGAGGGAGGCATTCCCAGCCAGGGGCCAGATCTCTCAACAGCCAGGTGCTTTACCTGAGTCTGCCTGACATGGACCTGTGAATTCTGGGCTAACTGCCCTGCCGCCACCAGCGATGCTCCCACCAGATTTCACCTTTGCAGATAAATGCAGTAGTAGGAATCTGCCTCTTTATACATAAGGCAGAGTAGGGTGAATATCCTGTGACAGATTTTCTAACAGTTGACTTTTCATCCAGTTTTCCTTCCTCATCCACCAGGGGAATAGGAGTTTGGCCTTGGGGATCGGAACAGATTCTTCCAGAGTGCTCCTCCTTTTCCACTTGTGAAAGACAGAAAATGCATTTGAGCAAGAACTTACGACATACAGTAGCTTCCTTGAATTGTAAATAGAAAACAGAGAAGCAGTGGGCCATTGTAGCAATTAATGAAAAGGAGAAATTATTTTTCTAATACTCATAAAACTCGGTTTCCGTGGGGCTGGTGCAGTACTTAGGAAAGATGATTTTGAGGGGTTTTTCACATTTGTATTTTGTTTTTAAGATAGTGGATGCTCGGGGTGCCTGGGTGGCTCAGTGGGTTAAAGCCTCTGCCTTCAGCTCAGGTCATGATCCCAGGGTCCTGGGATCAAGCCCTACATCGGGCTCTCTGCTCAGCAGGGGGCCTGCTTCCCCCTCTCCCTCTGCCTGCCTCTCTGCCTACTTGTGATCTCTCTCTCTCTCTCTTTGTCAAATAAATAAATAATCTTTAAAAAAAAAAGATAGTGGATGCTCTGTTGACGTCATCTTTATCTCAACAACTCAGAAATGTGTGTACTCTTAAAAGTAGACAGTATTTTATTAGTGTAATTGCATTATTTGTAACTAAATACTTAAACTTACTATTTAAAAAAAATTGGAAAAGTCTAGAGATCTCAGCTAGGCATTCAAGAACTCTTTAAATTATCTTTCCAGCTTCTCTCCAAATACTTCTCAATGTTAGCCAAACCAGTTGGCTTTCTTTCCCCATCAGCATTTTTCAAAAGTTATATCCTTATCTTTCGTATTGTCTTCCCACCACTGCCAAAATACTTCTCATTGTTCAACACCAAGTTTAAATCTTGCATTCTCAGTTACCTTTCCTGACCACCTCAACTAGATATAATCTCCCCCTTCTGCTGCTTGCTTAGATAACTTAATCCTTTCTGGAAGTTTCATAGAATGCAAATATTCACAAACTTTGGAGTGCTGTACAATGCAGCTCCCAAGGCCCTATTCCCATGAATTTCTGACTCAATAAATCTGGGATGGGCCCCTGGCATATGCATTTTAACAAGCATACCAAAAGTGTCTGATACAGATCGTGTGTTGAGAAGTTTCATTGTGATGTTTTATGTATTTGTTAGTTTTATAAGCGTGTATGTTTTATTTCCCTTGTTCAATTATATGCTATTTAAGGGCAGGGATTGTATCTTATACTGCTATTTATCTTACACAATGTCTTAAATTTAAACAATATTAATCAATATTAATAGCACTTATTGAGGGGCACCTGGGTGGCTCAGGCAGTTAAGCATTTGACTCTTGATCTCAGCTCAGGTCTTGATCTCAGGGTCATGAGTTCAAGCCCTGCACTTGGCTCCATGCTGGGTATGGAGTCTAAATTAAAAAAAAAAAAAAAATTAATAGCACTAATTTATGTAATTTCCTTAGACATGTCAAAATAACTCTTTTATGCTAAGTGCAATATTAGGAAGAGGGTTGATCTATAAAGTTATTCAAAAGAGAAAAGTAAAGAAAGCAGCAATATTGGGGTTTTTTATGATAGCGAGAGGGCAAGAAGAAGTTTCAAACTAATGGTTATAATTAAATATTGATTTACTTGGGGTCAGATACTCTCCTAATATTTTGGTACACTTCCTTTTAGGGGACACCTAGGATTCTTTATTTTCTAAATGTCATCCCTTGTGGTAAAAGTGAGTACTAAAAACTGAAACCTAAAATTATAAGGCTGCCGTAGGACATCTTGTTGAAGGGAAACCAATTTTCCTGGTGAGAAACTTGGTTTCATTTTTTATTTTATAAATGTTGGCTTAATACTGATTATGTGTCATGGAAAAGCCCCACAACATTCGCTGCATCAAATGCTGTGAAAATTATCCAGCTCATATTATACCTCTAAGCACTTCACCAAAATGTAATAATTTCCTGAAACATAAAAGAAACTTTTCCCCATCTTTATTTTTTGTCAGGTGAGAGTACTGTGTTTGTACTTTAGTTCTCGCTTTCCCAACTAGGGCCACTGGGTCCACTTGATTTCCTTTCCCTTATAGTGAAGTTGAGACACTGGTGACATAAAGCTAGAGCTTTGAAATCTCTGCCCCTGGGATCACTGGTTCCGGCTTCCTGGGTGTTAATGGAGGAAAACCATCTCTGATTGCCAGACAAAATGAGAATCCAAATCACTGACTTACAGAACCAGAAAGTCCAATTTCTGGAAGGTTCAATGCCTGTCTTTCCCTGATCTGGAAAGAATTATGTAGATGCTCTATAAAAATAGCTATAAACTCTCTTCTGGGAAAGATGGTGCCACAGCCTCCCCGAAGCCAGTGGAGAAGGCTTCATGTCGACCCCCGGATCTAGACTCTCTCTCCTAGCAATCACCTCACCTGTAGTGCTTTCCTATTTAAACTCATTACAATGCACCCTAGAGATGTGGGCTAATGGAAGGACTTTAAAATGAATTATCATTCCCTCTGCGAATAAACTGCCAACAAGAGGCACTTGGCAAACATGTCTGCCCACGTCTCTGATGTTCCATCCCTGGGGGTTAGCAGTTTTGACTTGAGATTCCTTGAGGGCTTTTTTTTTTTTAAGTTTAACTCTCTTGAGGGAAGATGCTCTTTGTTGAGAGGTTCGACTGACTGCTACACTTCCTGGTTTGCTGTCTCTTATCATGACTTTGTTCACACACTGCATCTTAAAAGAGTGGAGGTCTATCTGCTATACTTTGGGTCAGATTAAACCTTGTATTGCCTTCCTCAGAGAGGGCCTCACTTTGGTTTCATCATACTTCTTAGGCTTCATAAGAAAGTTCTAAGCCTTTCAGCCACCTCCCTAGCAGATTGCCTGAGGCCTTATGTCCCTGATACCATCTGCAGGTTGAAAGTATGATGATAAAGTCTTTGTTTTACATAGAAGGGGTTAGACACCAGGGTTTCTTTTCCCAAGACTGATGTTCTATAGAAGGGATTTTCTTTCTTTCTCTATTCTTACTCCTTCCTTTCTTTACCTTATTTTCTTTTTTTTCCCTTTCTCTCTCCCTCCCTCACATTCTCTCTCTCTCTACTCCCCCCACCCATCTCTCTCCTCTTTGTCTGTTTGTCTGCCTTTTTCTTTCTATCTCTCTCCCCTCCCTCCCTTCCTCCCTTCCTTCCTTCCTTCTAAAATTTGGAACAAGATTATTTTTGGTATCTCACTTAAGGAATCACAGTTATGAGACACCTGGATGGCTCAGTTGTTAAGCATCTGCCTTCAGCTCAGGTCATGATCTCAGGGTCCTAGGATGGAGCCCCACATCAGGCTCCTTGCTCAGCGGGGAGCCTGCTTCCCCCTCTCCCTCTGCCTGCCACCCTGCCTAATTGTGCGCGCACGTGCGCGTGTGCTCTCTCTGTCAAATAAGTAAATAAAATCGCTTAAAAGAAAAAAAGAAAAAGAAACCACGGTTCTTCCCCTAATCTTTCAATTTTCCACATACATGTAATTTCTACTTCTTATATACCATGTCTTTCTTCCCTACCCCCACATGTCTAGTATCTATTTTCCCTGAAGAGTATCATTTGGTAGTCTTTATTCCTTTCCTTTCTATAGTATTGCCTAATATCCATTCTCCAAAGTGATTATTCTAAGTCAATCATGGTTATCCCAGATTTTTGTCGTTGTGATTGTTGTTGTTGTTTGCTAATGATTGGTTTAGAAATTGGCATGTGACTTCATACTGGCCTATGAGATTGTTGAAGTTCAATGGGGGCTTCTGGGAAAGCACAATTTTGCAGAATTTCTTTTTCACTTAACTGTCTACCAAATAATGCCACATTGGAAAAGACTTCATCATTTTTATTTACCAAAAAAAAAGGTATTTGTATAGGAAGAGTAGCTAATTTGTTTAATTACTTGAATGTTGAGCAATAAACTGCACCATTTAATTACTTCTAATTTTTCACTATTATAAATATTTTTAGAGGATAGTCTTTTAAAATATTATTTAAATTATATTCCTAGAAGTGGAACTACTAAGTCAAAACAAGACAACTCTCATGTTTCTTAGTTTCCAAAAAGTTTATACTTACTTCACGTGCCATTGGTAGTTTAGAAATTTTCAGTCTGTTCACACCTTGGACAGAACCAGGCATCATCCCTTTTTACTAATTCGCTTGAATGTGCTTTTCTTGGCAAGTCGGGACATTTTCCCCTCTCACATCTGTTAGTTGTATTTCTCTTTGGACACTTCCCATCTATTTCCTTTCTGACAATTATCTATGGGGTCTTATTTTTCTCAAATAAATATGCAGGAGCTTTTCATATAACATAGTTATTGGCCTTTGCCTTATTTGCTGAAAATATTGTGTACTTTCCCATTTGGGATACCTTATTTTCAACTGCAGAAGTCTGTAGCTTTCATGTCATCAAATTTGTTTATTCTTCCTACATGATTTCTTCTACTATTTTTCAGTGTAGAGAGTCCTCTCTCAAATCCCCCAAATCCAGGGAATATTAAATTCCTCATCTGGTTTCCCTAACATTTTATTTTCATATTTAATTATTTTATCCAACTTGGAATTACTTTTGACCAGTTTTCGGAGTTTCAAGTCTTGATTTTTTTTTTTCCTGAAATGCTAAGCAGCCATCCAACTACCATTTACTGAATAATCCTTTGCTTCCCTGCTGCTTTGATAAAATAAATCTTGTATATAATAAAGTCTGTTTTGAAGGACTCTCTTCTGCTCCATTTAGCTTTGCTTTGTAGTTCTCAAGACACTTTAACATACATTATCTCATTTCATCCTTCCTACCCCACACTGATTGCCTGCTTCACCCCCCGCTGTTCCTCCTGCAATGCAAACATCAAACAATCGGACTTGTCCCACCTCCCTCTTCTGGATGGAGAACAAAACCCTGAAAGGTGAAGCCACTTATTAACCAGCCCTCCCAGCCATTTAGTATTGGGGAGAAATGGAAAATTTCACTCTTCCTTTAGCCCCGTGCCCTGGGACACCTCGTGCTCCCACTGGGGAAAACGTGGGTCGCCATTTGTTTTGGCTTCAAGATCACGGTGGCAGCCTCCTTTGGGCTTCCCCCCAACTACGAACTACGAACTACGGAGTATTTCACATCCACGCACATCCACCTTGCAGGACGCCTGGGAAGCCTCTGCTCTTCCGGCAGAGGGGAAACAGGCGGTGGGGACAGAAACAGCCCTCTGCGTCTGTGCTTCCCAGCCTGTGTGTGCTTGGCACTGACTGAGAGCTCTGCTTTCTGTCAGTGCATTTGCGCGGTGACACATATTCTCCGGTGATTAGATTAACGCTGGCAAAGCCAATATGAAAAACCCACACAGATTACCACTGTCACCCGCAGTAATTACATTTATTCATTTCCATTTAGCCAAGTTTTTACAAGCCGAGCAAGGGGCCAAATAAGCAATAAACACAGAGGCAAGAAATTAAAATGCTGATCTGTTTGCTGTGAAAACAATCAAACTATCATCTTTCTTTAGGCACCTCATTCATCATCGGATAGGGCCACACTGGTGAAATGGAGGTGGGGAGCCTAATGTTATTACATGTAAATTCACTAACATGAAATTACTGCCCCTGATGTGATTTTACTAATAAATTAGTTCATTTCTACCTTTCCGCTAGAGACTTTAGGGACCGTGGAGAATGTACATGTGTCTTGTAATCTTGCCTGCTTTATTTCAGGCTGGCTAGCTGCTAAATTTCTATTTCTTTTCACTCCCTCCCATTTGATTCTTTCGTTTCCTTGCTATGCCTTATTGGATAAACATGCCATACAATTTGTTGTCTTCACATGTAGTTTGGAAATAAGCAGCTTAAGGACAAATTCTCCTTCGCAGGCAATGAGAACAGCATCGGGAAGCATTATGAATATAATGGGTCTTGCGGCTAGTTGGCAGCTATTATTAATTCATTGTTGGGTGTGGTGGTTTTTCTCATTTCTGTATAAATTTTCAATTTGAAAACAGAATGGAGCCAAACTTTGCCATGTCAAGTAGCTATTGAAGCAAGGAAATCAATCTGCAAGCAGCTCCCTCGGCTCCCTCCCCCTCTGCGGTGTCTTCAGAGTAGCAAAGGGAGCACAGTGCAAGGGCAGCCAATGGCTCACAGAAGACAGATGCGGAGTCGGCCTCCGATCCGTTCCCTCTCTGGGACGTGCACGGTGCTTCCCTTGCTTATTGTTAATGGCCCATGTCTGGATGTAGAATATTTCATTTATTTTTTTAAGATTTCATCTGCTCTGCTGTGTATCCCCAACCCCAATATCACAATTCATTTTTGCAAGATTACGAATGGCTTCTATGAAAATGATTTTGATGCTACCAAGGAAGGAGTGGAGATGCTAAGAGAACTGGAGAGGGGGGAAGTGAAGAGGCTTTGGTGGGAACTCCCACCCCCTCCCCATTCTCCTTCTGCCCCCAAATGGAGAGTCTGCATGATATGGCTCAATGTGAAGCCTTAGGGAGACATAAAATATGCACCATAGTATATTCATGCTTTGTACAATAAAAATGTGTTAAAAAGAGTTTCTTTGATGCAATGGTTCAGTGAAAATCTAAAGCTTAGAAATGGTAGGCATCACACATTACACCCACCTCACACATGATCATTGAATAGAGTTCCCTTATCCTTCCAATTAAGAAAATCGGCAGGACTCCTGGGTGGCTCAGTTGGTTAAGCAGCTGCCTTCGGCTCAGGTCATGATCCCAAGGTCCTGGGATCGAGTCCCGCATCAGGCTCCTTGTTCGGCAGGGAGCCTGTTTCTCTCTCTGCCTCTGCCTGCCACTATACCTGCTTGTGCTCTGTCTCTCTGACAAATAAATAAATAAAATCTTAAAAAAAAAAAAAAGAAAATTGGCATAATGAGGAAGAAACCAATATGAACAGGAAATAACTAACTTCCATACCTTTTGATTTGAATTTAACTTTGCACCATATAAATTATATAACGAGGGGCGTTGTGCGTGTGAATTTTTTTTCTTTTTTTTTTCTGGGAAAAGTAAATAAGAATAAGTAATCTGTTTATCTAGAATGATTATGTAATTGGCTAATTGACTCTTTTCATTAATAAGTGAAATAGTTGGACCATCCATTTGAAAATAATTCAATACATATCTATTGATTAATTACTGTATACGGAACCCTAAACTAAATGCTATGCCAAAACACAAAACAAAGTAAAAAACAAAACAAACAAAAAGTAAATCCTGTTTTCCAGGATTTAAGATAATTCAGATTCTTTAAGTTTCTGAGGTCACCATAAGGATCCACATCTCATTGTACACCCAAAGAATCTTAAACTTTTCCTTCATAGTTCTTACTACACAGTTTGACATTTTATTTTGTTTGTTTGATTATTTCCTTAATATCTCTCTTTCCAATTAGAGTATATTGTCCAGTGGAGCAGGGACTATTTTAGGGTTTTTCATAATTGTATCCTCATCGAGCTCATACTAAATGTTAAATAAATAGATATTGAATAAATGAATAAAAAAAATGAACTATTCCACCCTGTTGAGACAGAGATCGTGTAGAAGTTGCTTTAAATCTCTATTTTTGCAAGACATCATGTAACAAATATGTCCATAACTTATTTACTGAGTATCTATTACGTGTTAGGTGCTCTTCCAAGTGCTGAGGATACAGTAGTGAATAAGACAGACACAAACTACCCTTGCAGAGCTTGCATTTTTATTGAGTGAATAAAATAAGGAAGATGTTTCAAGTCGGAAGTGATATTTTGTTATGTATTTACATAAACCCCTATCTTAGATATTGATCTTATCTTTTGGAGCCAAGCATTTTTTCTGTCTCTGCTTTCTTAAAGCAGCACTAGATATAGGAAGTTATATATATATATATATACATATGTGTATATATATATATATATATATATATACACACACATATATATGCTTATATGGAATATATGCTTACACATGAATATATATGAGAATACAATATTATATATGTGTATATGTATGTACATGTATATATTCTCATAGTTAACAAAAGGCCCTCAACTATCACTCTAGCATTGAATTTCTTCTTGCGTAACCCCACCCCGTAATCTGTCTAATCCTGATTCTTCCACACTAAATGGTGTTGAGAGTCCTTCCTTCCTATCCTAGCTCACCCTATTTGCTTTCATGGATTTGTCTTCTGAGATGTGGACACGTACTGCGATGTGACTGTGAGTGTCCCAAAGGTCCATCCTGGCTAAAGGAGCACCTCCACCGCCTGCTGGATGTACTGCATCCCTTGCCTTCTTAGCTTTGCTCATGCTCACTCCCTCCCTTCCCTGTTCCCCTCCTCTCTGAATTGACTCACGCATCCATGCTCACTTGGTGCACTGCCTTCTTTAAAAAGGTGTCTCTGATCCAAGCACCAAATCACCTTTCATGGCTCTAGGTTTGTAGCTCATGTGGCAAATAATCCTAATCGGCTTGAGATAATCCCACATTGGCATCTCTATCATTAGCTCAATTTTGTTTTTACTCTTTTCTTGCACTTTGTGTTTTTGCTCTGCAGTCAGAATTGGATCTCAGGAAAAATATTTTCGTTGTCCCCAGTGCCTGCTCCAGTACTGGGCCCGTGATAACCACTCAATACACTTTTGTTAAATGTACAAACAAAGAAATGAAGTCCTGAAGTTTGGGTCCTCCTTTTGAAAATTTCCATGAGAACTATTGATTAAATTGCCATCATTCCATATATACCAACAATCTCTTAGTCCTGCTTGCCCTTCTCTTTTCTGCTGCAGAGCCAGAAACCAAAGGAAAACTCAATCATATGATTTGTTAAATTCTCTGAAGTACCCCATATGGATGGGATAGGTGATTGGACACCGAAAGAATCACCTGCATTTTAAACCTTCTCCAAATGACAGGATTTTTTTTTTTTCTTGTTCTCTGTCTGCATTAAATTTCTGATTATTGAATGTTAATATATCCCCACTATTATAGCAATGTAAAAGGCAAGCGTTGCTTTAAGAAGTAGTACTTTTATATTGTGGTAAAATGGATGTATGATAAAATTTAACATTTTTAACCATTTTTAAGTGTATGGTTGGTCCTGTGGCATTAGGTGCATTCATATTGTTGTGCAACCATCACCACCGTCTACAAAACTTTCCCAGCGTCCTACCTTGAAAGTCCATACCCATTAAACAGTAACTCCCCATCTCCTTCTCCCTAGAGAATAGTACTTTTAATCATTGAAACACTGAATGTTTGTGCTTTACTGAGATCTAAATATCATATCAGTGAAGAATATTGACTTAGTTGAACGTTGGCTACTTCCACAAGAAGACATTATGGAATGTTGTAAGAATAAGAATGACCATATAGAGACAAAAATAACTCACGTAAGGGAAGGAGAAGCTGTTTCCTGTATTTAGTACATAATTTCCCCTATATACTTCAAGGAGTTCTAAGAAGGATTCAAAGTGCAAAACTTAGCAGCCTCAGGTTTTATAGATTCTTAGGAAATAAAGACTTACGAAGTATGACATACCCCAAGTAGTGGTATTTTATCCTGCTTTCATTCTTTGGGTGACATATCCCTTATTCTGAGAGATGTTTTTATCCTTGATCTTATCTGATTATTGAGAATAATTTCTCAGAATGTATAGTTTTATTTTCTACCATCTGATAATTCCATTTTCAACTGAGTCTTATCTACTTATAGGGCATTAGTTTTTCTAACTTTATGTTATACAATGAAGACTTTAAAAAAAAGTAGAAAAGTAAAGCATTAGTATAGAAAGATAGATTCTGCTAGTAACTCAGTCTCTGTCTTGAGCTCACTCTGCCCACTGCTATATTAGTAGGAAACGATGTCTTTTATTATTTTTCCCCCTCAGAGAATTGATGGGCAATCCATGTATAGAGATGGGGAAAGTGGAATGCATAATTGGAAGAACCAGCATTTACTCCCCTATTACTCAAATGGGCTGTTGAGGGAGATAAGTGACTGCCAGGAACAAATGAGGCCCAGAGAATAAAACAAAAAGATTCTGCCAGTGATCTATATCACTAAAAAAGCCGACCAGTCTCAACCATTAAGAACTCAGCAAGGAAGATGGCCGTCACACCAGTAAGCATGGAGACACAACACGATGTCCTGAATCAACTCTGGCTATTCATGCTAGTTTGCAACTTCGAGCACCAATAGTTCTAGAACAATGATGGATAGTGCTATTCATGGAAAAAGTTAAATGCATGTCTCGACGTTTGTGTTTTCTGTGTGCATCTTCCCCTGTATATATATAGGAAAGTATTTGGACACAGCTGCCTAAAGGACTACAGTGAAGTTTTCTTAAAAGGAGAAAACTGCCGTTTGCCAACAAGACACTTTGAACAAAATAGATGATGTTATCTGGAATCTCCAAGGATTAGTCAATTAAGTACCTGTGTTGATAAATTCAAGGTGTTACTTTCGCTAAGTCGTGATTTGCGAGGAAGTGTGATAGGCTCATACTAAAGACTTGGGAAGATGGGGAGCTGCGGACACGTGTGAGCTCATGTTGACCCTTGGAGCCTCTCCATGATAGAGGAACTGCATCATTCCTCTGTCCTTCTCCAATGTTCTGTAAGGGTGAGTACCACTACTTCCACAATTTCCCTCCTGATCCATGGCTTTCTGGGTTAATCATGAAGATTAGTAAATGGCTGCACAAACTCTCCACACATACAGTAGGCAAAGGTGTGGTTTGGTGTTGGTTTAATAATAGAGTGTTATCTTGCCCAACAACTGTAATTTCCATGTTCTTATTGATTGTAATTTATAACATCATTAGCTTTCTAAACTGCCATTAACTAATGATGGACTCTGTGGGCTAAACAGCTCTTTGAAATCAGTTACCGACAAGTTGGCCCCAGAAGCATTTATCAAAGGGGTAATGGATCCCGATTGGAGTGACAATAAATTAGGTTATGCTCTTATCGAATTAAACAATGGATGAAGGAAAATTAGCTATCAATAAACATCTATAAAGCCTTCCCGATTATTCCCAGTCAATTATATCAATTAGAGATCAAACAGGGGACCCCTGCCGTACGTTAAATAGGACTAACCAGAGCCCAAAGAGGCCAAATTGTGTTACAAAATGCAACCCCGGGGACAGCTGCAAGAGAGGTCATCATTACCGCCATTGACAAAAGGGCTGCTTTATTAGAACACGGGGTATCGCCTGGAGGCTTGCTTCTGGCTAAAGGACAAAGACTCCCTAATAAAGGCAAAAAGAGGGAGAGACGCGGGAAAGGAAGAACAGGAGGAAGGAAAGGGAACGTTGTGTGAGGCAGAGCACACAGTGGGATGAGAGGGAAGGGCAGAGTTGTTTGTGTATTCACGGACTATCCTTCTTTCTGATACAACGAAATTAAGGCTTTTGGCTTGTAAGGATGTTTCCCTTGCTCTGTGCAAAACAATGACTTTTGTGGAGGCCATTATCATTTTTAGGAAGTCTTAATCATGCGTACATATATACGTATGTATGGGTGAGAATAGACGAATACTCAAATAGGTACATAGGACATACAGACAGATACATAAATACGTGGAGAGACACATAAGTAGATACATAGCCATACTCCACTCCATTTCATGAGCTAAGTGTCTTAATAATCTCGAGCTGATTTTCATTAAATTTCTTTATTAAATTAGAAAGCTTAAGATAAATGGAACAAGATATGATCTTCAAGCAATTTGAGATCACTGTTGAGGTTCAAGGGGAACTGGAAACATGATTTTTTCTAGGGGTCATACCTCAATTTCCTTATGCTTTGTACAGTAGATTCTCAATAAACATCTGTTGTTCAGATCTGACAAAAGGCCTGAATTTCACATGTGGGGAAGAGGAGCTCACAAAACACAGAATAGGTCAACCGTCATCCGAGGCTGAGAGCCCAAAGTGCTTCTGACATAGGTGCTTTTTGGTCTTGCTGACATTTTTTATAAAGGATGCCTATCTTCTTGCTCCACGCCTTTGAATTTTATGGACATTCATCATGTGTGTTAGACAGATTCCTCTTTATTGTTGTCTGTGGAAAATCGCTCACCAAGAGTGACCGCTGATGTTTCGCCTCTGCACATTTTCAGCCCTTCTAGGAACCCAAGGTGATACCAACCTAAGGACCTTAAATCACCTATTCCCATGTATGAGCTCTGTTGGGGTTGGCTTACAGTGCGCAGAAGCTAAAAAGACCTAAGTAGAAGCTAAGTAAAGAGGAGAAGGAAAGGCCTAGGGGAGTCAGCATGACTTGCGGCAATGGCCTGGGAGCCAGGCAGTGAGTCCTGAGCTCGAATTCCATTTCTGCCACTCGTCAGCTCGGTTTTCAGCTGACTTGCTTAACTTCTCTCTCCGTATTGGTAAAGTGGGGATGAGAAATTGGACCGTGCAAGGCCGTCCTGACAGTTGGAGGTGATGTCTGCATGAGGCCTTTCTTGGATTCTCTCAACTTGGAGCTTTCAGCCTCCGCATCTGTGAAGGCTTGCTCTATCTGTGAAGTAGAGCAAGGATCCCTGATATCTCACTGGGTTTTTGTGAGGCTCAAAAGTGATAATTAGTCGGGACAATCCTATGTCAACTATAAAGCACTAACCAACTCCTAGCTGCTATGAAAATCATAATTACCATTAGTGCTATCTCTCAGGTAGTCTTAGCTTAACACGAGAAATGGTTCACTCACCTAAACGCACACTTCCATAAGGCCAAGTATCTTATTCCTTTACTATTTCAGGAAAGACAGAATTTAGGGAAAACGTCCACTGCTGCAGAAAATGAACTTGCCAATGTAGGTAACTACCTAAGACTAGACTCCAAAACTAAATGTGATGCATTTTAGCTTAGGAAAATGTGTGATTTACTTTCAAATATCTGAAAAGATGACGCAGTGTGTAATTACCCTTTGTAGTATAAAGAAAATCTAAGGGTTGAGTTTGTACTGTGATTAAAAAAAAACAAGTCGGGAAAGCTAAGTCTCATTGTTCGTGGTGCAAGAGGGTCTTGGCAAATGCTTGGTGGCTATGGTCTTTCCCAGGGAAAGCCATAGTGCTCACGTGTGTGTGTGTGTGTGTGTGTGCGCGCGCGCGCGCCCCCACGCATGCGCCTGCCTCCTGTGCCTCAGTTTCTCCACCTACAAAAAGGGTCAGAAGATGTTGTGACAATTAAATGAGATGATACAAAGTGATCCCCGGACACCGTAAAGCCTTCATAAATGCAGGTAACGTTTTTATTGTTACTGTTAGTGAGTTAACACGCATCAAGTTTCTACTGTGTGTTAAGCACTTTACTTAGATACTTTTCTTTTGCAAACCCTCTGAGCCTTTGTTTCCTCATCTATAAAATGAGGATGGTAGTACTTATTTAAAAGTTAATAAGTGCCGGAGCACCTGGCTGACTGAGTCAGTTAAGTGGTTAAGCAGTTAAGTGTCTGCCTTCTGCTCGGCTCAGGATCCCAGAAGCCCCACGTTGGGCTCCCTGCTGAGCAGGGTGTCTGCTTCTCCCTTTCCCTCTGCCCCCTCCTGCCCCCAACTCATGCTCCCTCTCTCTCAAATAAATAAATAAAATCTTAAAAAATAATAAAAGTCAATGCTAACGTCCTAAAGATGACACACAGTTTGTAAGTGGGGAACCCAAGATTTACCGACTGCCACACTCTTTCTACTACAACTTGCTGTCTTCCAGCAAGGTCTGCTGTGAGTCACATCTTATATATATATATGTTTTTTCTTTCATGTATTCATTACTTTTACTAAAACTTGGACCAATCCCTTAAAGTTACTTTATAGATATTAACTCAAAGGAAATGCCAATTACGCTTAAGAGGGAAAAGGAATGTTACTCTTCATCCTTCTTGTTTTAAAAATGGGGAAGTACACTTCCCTGCACATAATGGAGCCATTCTTTTCCAACATTTATTCTAAGTCTTTTGTCTTCATGGATGGCATAGCACAAGCCCGTACTACCAATAAGTGTAAATGCATACTTGCAAGCTCACAAGCAGGATAAATAAATTGTAGAAAGGAATGGCTTTTCCCTGAAAAAGTGTATAACTTAGTTGTAAAGCTGCCTGAAAAAGAATGGCTAGTCTTCACTCTGGGGATATGGTAATCTTGTAGTGATAGGAGTGTGCCTATGTCTCTGTATAGAGGCCAGAATGAATGGGTGTGCATGCACACACATACACATAAATCTAAGATTTATTTTGTTTCTATAAGCAGTGATTTGTTCAGATTATTTCTATATACATAGAACTGCTTTATGCACCAGAAGATGTCAGTGTGGGAAGGGATGATATGTCTGGGGGATAGTGGGAGGAGGCAAGAATCATAAATAAAGTTCTGATCTGAATTTGACAAGCTCGCAAGGGAGAAAAAATGAGCATACATTGAATACAGGTGGAAATTTTTTAACATTTTATCAAGTTAGATAGGTTATAGGACAGTAAAGAGTAGAGAAAGGGATTATAATGCATATAAACTCTTCAAAAATGTGGGGGCACCTGGGTGGCTCAGTGGGTTAAGGCCTCTGCCTTTGGCTCAGGTCATGATCTCAGGGTCCTGGGATCGAGCCCCGCATCAGGCTCTCCACTCAACAGGGAGCCTGCTTCCCCCTCTC
Organism: Potos flavus; assembly: GCA_028534135.1. NCBI lineage: Eukaryota > Metazoa > Chordata > Mammalia > Carnivora > Procyonidae > Potos > Potos flavus. Next base: position 89,777,575 of record CM052886.1, read on the forward strand.
TCTCTGCCTGCCTCTCTGCCTACTTGTAATCTCTCTCTCTGTCAAATAAATAAATAAAATCTTAAAAAAAAAAATCTTAACTCTTCAAAAATGTGTAGAGACCCTCTGAGTTACATTGGACTGACTTGAGTCTATTTGCCAATAACATCCTTTTTTGTTTTGTTTTGTTTTTGGCAACACAGCTGCCCTGTCTGAGTGGTTACATGTGGATACCAATTGCAATATTTTCAGCATCTTTCCCCAGACCACATTTTCTTGCTATTCCAATAGGGAAAGAGAAATAAAAGGAAGAATTTACCGAATTCTTATGAGGCCTTCCAGTCTGGGATCCCCTCCTGACTCATTCCATCTGGGCCTAAGCATGTGAGGCTTTGCCTGGTGGATGTATGATCTGACAGGACAGCCTTTAAAATATACAAAAGAAAAAAAAACCTAGTTAACACAAATGCTTCTTAACGCGTAAATATGTATTTAAGACATTTGTAGTTCCACATTACAAAATGCATATTAATGTTAGCAGTAGACAAAATGATACACAATAAAATGCAGATTTTAATTCAATACAATGTCTAAAATTAGCGAGTTAAATTAGCTACAGTAGTTAAGGTTTATAAATTAGCTTCACTGAAACTACACAAGATTTCTGAAAGAAACATTAGCAGTAGAACGTGCGTTTATCACTCTGAAATAGACACACTCTGCCACGTTGCTTTTGAAATCATCTGGGCAGCCTTGAATGAACTTGTGGCAGTTTCATTAAAGGCTTGCTGGCATCATTTGATCTGTGATTTCAATTTGTTCAACTGGCTACTTTAAAGAAAGTTAATTTCTCTGCATGCTTAAATTTACTGCCTGGTGCTCCCACATTTACGCATCAGATTTCTATGAACAATTTCCGCCTTTGATCCCTAGGACTTTCCTCTAGATTCATTTAAACACAAGTCTATTAAGCACCTACTAAGTGGTGGGTATGGTTCTCGGTCTTGAGGCTACAGCAGTGAACAAAGCAACAATACGTGACCTTATATGCTTTTGTTCTGCTTGAGGGATACCAATGATAAAGATGTAAAATATAAATAATTTTATGCTTATCAAAATGTCTATAAGAAGAATAGAGCGGAGGTCAAGGATGGGGATAATACACAGTCTGGGAAGGGAAAAGAGATTTGAAAAAGTTGATAAAGACCAAGGAGGACCTCCCTGAGAAGATGATACTGAAGCCAAGACCTAAAGGAAATGAAAGAGGAAGCCATGTAAATATCGAGGGAAACAGAAGATAGGAAAAAAATGGCGAGTGCAAAGGCCCAGGGGCAGGAGAGTTTCTGAAATGCTTAAGGAACAGCAAGGAAGCCTGAGTGGCGTGAGTAACTGGGAGAGTATAGGAGCTGAGGTCAGAGGGGTAAAGGGGAACAGACTAGCTAGGAACGTGTAAGCTGTGGTAAGGATTTTGGCTTTTACTGTATAGGAGATGGAAAGTCATTGGGGGGGTTTTGGACAAAGGAGAGATGCTTCTGAGTGCCTCTTAATCTTTTGAACCAGAGATCAGTACATACTCAGTCAGATGACTGAACCAAGTAGTTGCTACTCTGATCATAAAAAGAAAATGAAGTGTGGTGAGAGGCAGTGATAATAAGGCAGAGACCTTTTTGCTCTCTGCAATTAATACCGATGCTCGAGTATAACCAATAACACATCTCCCCTCCTTATCTCCTAACTCCTTCCCTAAATCATCCAGAATTTAAGATGAAGCCAAACAGCAAAAAATCCTTATCAACCTCCATTCGCTGATTCCACTAATTCCAAATGTTTTATTGAAATAACATTTTGCTTAAAAGAATACAGAACTGAAAACGACGCTCTAAGAAGCCCCAGTTCCTGAAAATAAAAGTCTTTCTTAGCAAATTCCTTGATTTTTAGAACCTCCGCATGTTTTCTTTCATATCACTAGCTGCTTCACAAATGGGCACATGTTATTAGTGCATGCAATGTTTTAACAACTCAGCTTGCTGATCACTCAGGAGGCATCTAACCATAAAAAAGAAGTGACATCCCTACTGGCTAATATTCACTTGGTATAAATTGTTGCTATCTTAGGCAAGTGGCTGCATATCTCTTTGTAGGACAAGATTGTGCACAGAAAGGTTGATGGTAAATTCTTTTCTTAAAGCATGGAATGTATGAACTCAATCAGGTCCTGAAACTAAAAGGAACATGGTGTCATAGAGATGACTATGGGGATTCCTTGGCTCTCTTACCACTACTTGTGTGATGACAGTAAAGCACTCTCTGATTTTTGAAGAGGATGGTTTCCCAGAGTGTCTTTTTATCCCATAATTTGGAACTTTAAAGACATTTTCCCTGAGAAACAAGATTATTGATGGTGTTTGGATTCCCAGATGAGCTCCCGAAACCTCCTTGGCCCAGAGGGGGTTAGATTATAGCAAAGATGTGATGTCTGGGAACGCTAGGTCAGGCAAAGGGCAGGAGGGAGGAGAAGGAAGAGGAAGAAGAAGAGTTTCTTCCCTCATTCAGTCATTGAGACAAACCCAGGCAACATTTAGAGATTGATGTGTCAGGTATCTCCTGTCTTCCAATAGACACCTCTTTCTCTTACCCAGTAGCCCCCTCTTCCCTGTCTAATATCATGTCACCCTCTGGCTTGCCTCTCCCAGAAGTGAGCCACAATGTCAAATGACTCATCTCACCTCCCCCTCAAACAAAACTCCACCATCTTCAAGATAGCTAGTGGGAGCGACACATGGGGAGGCACGGTGAACAAACGACTTCATTCCAATGAACGAACGATTGATAAAGCAGTAATATGTGAAGTCTCAAGAAAAGAAAAGAATTTATGCTAATAAATTTAGGGTTGGTAGAATTTCTGTCAGTATGGCCACATGAAGGGAAAAAACAATCTCACATTAGTAGAGAATGGAAGAAGGAAGTCCGCCGGAAAGTTGTGCCCAGAAGTGGTGTTTTCCCATGGGCCTCGCTTTCCTCAGAATATCCTCTCTCTCTAATTTTGAGCCTCGGTCTAGGGTTCAGTTTTCCACAAAGATGCAACAGAGGTGACAGGGTTTATGGTGACAGATGTGGGTTCCATGTGCCTGGGAATGTGGGGGAAGAGCACTAGAGGGCGAGAGGTGGAGGGAAAGGTGGTAATTTTTAATTTCAGTGTCAGCTTCAAGGGTAAGCACCCCCACGTCCCTGAGAGCCATTTATGCTCACTTACGTTCACTTTACTTTGTTGTTATGTTTTTTTCAAGCCCGATGAGTATGAGTTTTGAACAAAATAAGCTGTTTTAAAGGCAACTTATTTTTATCCTCATAAAAACAAAGCATTACAATAACTTATATGAAGAATATAAAGCATCTCTCGCATCTTCTATCATGTCTCGGTGTCTGCAAGCTAGTGATTTTATGACACTTTTCTTTTTAAGTAGAATATTACCTTTCAGCTTGGAAATGAATAGCAAGCCCCAGAAGTTTTTGCTCCATGGAAAAAAATAAGAATCATGCCTAAAATAAGAACCTAGAATAGTTATCACTTTTAAAAAAGAGCCGCTGAGCCACTACCATAAAACGAGACTAGAAGAATTCCAAAAAGTAGTCAATTTATAGCTGTGCTCAGTGGCATAGTTTAAATTCCTGAGCCTCCAAGCATATTTTTGCACAGGAACTTGGCTCTACTTTCTCCTCCTTTCTTCTCCATGCACCCCAACCTGCACCCCACCCCCGCCCCACCACAAACAAAATGCCTCCATTGTAAGTCAGAGGGCTGTCCCACTACCACAGCCCCTTACTAACTACTGGGAGCACCCAGGCGAGGAGCGCCCATAGCGGGGAGCATTGCGAATGGGGTTGGAAAGGAAGACTTGGACATTTTATTGACGATTCCTTCCCTCCAATTTCCTACTATCTTTTGCATAAGTTGCTAACAACAAAATTAGTTAACGTTCAGGCCCCCAAAACTTGCGAAGTAATCATTCCTTTCCAAAGAGCACAGTGGGGGTAATTCTTCGTTTTATTTGTTTTCTTTTACATTCACTGTATCTCTCTTTTCTCCTACCTTAATTCATGCTCCTATGGTTTTCCCCTCTGTGCCTCAGCTATATATTGCTTTGAAAAATCAATAAATCCTTTGCACATAATAATGCTTACCTACTCTACCTCACAGGGGTGCTGTGATGCGTAATTAATTAATGTGTGTAAAGAGCTGGGGGCTCGCACGACGCGAGACACCCTAGAAGCGGGAAGAATCATTATTAATAAGTGTTATTACCCAATGCCTCTAGATGTCAGCAAAACATCTTTTTAAAAAATATAATTGGGCAGCTAGTTTTGAAAAGCCTGAGTTCATTCTTTCTCCCGTGTAGGGCAGACACAGAAAGAAGGGCACCAGTAGCAATGCTGGTGGAGCCTTTTCTTTTGGCTAAGGGAGGCTCATTTAATCTTAGAGTATGAACTTTGAATAGAAGTGAGCACTGGAACAAAGCCGCACTTGAATGCCTCGAGGTCTGAATGGGTGGCAGGCTGCGTCATTTTCTGGACAATCCGTATGAAAGATCAGTCTTTTCTCTAAAAATAGCATTTCATTTCCTCATCTCTGAAGCAATTGGTGTTGGCAGTGAATGGACAGGAGAAGAATCTATAGATGTATAGATATATAAATAAATGTCTCTGTCTCCTGTTGGTGCATATTTGAATGGGTGCACATTTTCTCTGTCCACATCTGTGTACGTGTGTATACATTTATAGATAGTGAGAGAGAGACACAGAGAGGCAGACACACACACAGACACGCACACACACAGAGTAAATGACAGAAATAGGTGTGAGCGATTCTAACTGTGCTGAATCCAATGATGGCTGCTGTACTGGCTTCATTCCCTGACAGAAAGGTGAACATGAAAATTAGGGCAATTTTCCACAAAGCGCAGGCAATGGCAGCCCAGACTGATTTTCAGAAGAGAACCCAGACCAACCTAAATGACCGGTTGTTGATGCTTATCTCAGCGACCAGTTACGTCTCTGCTTTTTTTTGTCCATCATTTGGTCCATCCAGCGGGGCGGAACTGTGGGCTGTGTCTCAGGAAGGGAAACCAGAGCCAGGGAAGCCTACGGAGAGACCTCTCAGCGATGTGAGTGCTGCGTGGTGGCAAAGTGTGAAGGAAGACAACTCAGTTGGGAAAGAGCATTCCATTAAACGTTTTTTTTTTTTCTTTCCCAAATACTTTTATTTTATTTTTTCAGTGTTACAAGATTCATTGTTCATGTACCACACCCCGTGCTCCATGCAATACGTGCCCTCCTCGATACCCATTTAATTCAAACTCAGCACACCTTGGTTTTGTAGTTGGGTGCAAAGTTTAGAGAATTTAACTTAGCAAGTACTTCTTAGAGAGGTAAAAGTTTTATTTCAAATTTGCCTACAATTAAAAAAAAGATATATTCCCTACGTGTTATGTTTAAGTCAGTATAGGAAGTTTCAAATTATTTTTCTCCATTACTCAGTATCACACAGACTTTATTTGTCAAGGGAGCTTCACAAAGAAGAGGTTGAACTGTTTATTCTGGTTTTGTTTTAGGTGACTGGGAAAGTTTTTTAAAGAGTCTGGCTTCCCAGGGCAGAGCAGACAGCAGCCCGTGCCCCGGGCTGTGCACCTGTGCGCTCATCCACACCTCTTGGGCAAGAGTGGAATTGCCCTTGACGAATCTGGGAGAGCTTTCACCAGCTAGACCTGGAGGCTCCGCCCACTGCGATAGGCTGGAACAGGGTCTGGGTTTGGCATTGACAGTGAATGTGGTCATCCGCTTTACTTAATTGTGCCTCAGTCCTGTGGCTGACAAGTTTGAGCCCCAGAGAGGTGACCAAGGAGAGAGAGAGGGGAAGTATAGCAAGACAGTGAGAGGAAATACAAACATTGCTTAATCAGCATTTTCTTTCCTAAATTTAAACTCGCATCAAAAAAGTGAATCACATAGAGCATTGCTATTATTTTAGAGGGACAAACATAAAACTCCACAACTCCACCAGAGCATTTCAGAAAGACTCAGAGATGCAAATTTCCTCCAGGTGTGTGGCTGGTGGCTGGTGGCTGGTGGCTGGTGGCTGGTTAGAAAGTTTCAGGGCACATCTGCCATCAATCCCCTTCTCTATTTAACCTCCCAGCCTGTCTCCTCCTGCACTATTGCCCTGCTCCTCCTGACAGGTCTCCTTACCTAGGCAGAGATTAAACCAATCTTTCAGTTTCCAGGTTCCCCTCACGGGATTGTCATAAGGCTTAATTAAATAGTGTTCATAAAGCATTCGGCTGTTCAGGTGTCCCTGGATAAAATGCAAAGCACAATATTATTGTGATTATTATTAATTAGGATGATCCTGTCTGAGGCAAGGGATGTTTCCTGCCAGCTTCGGAGAGTTCTACCACGGCCTTTAGCTCTGCAGAGAGGATTTGCAATTCAGATGGCTGAATTTGTAATCCTTGATCTTAGAAGAATCCTAGAGAACAAGAAGGATGCCAGAATGGATGACCTGGAGTTGCCAGGGTACTTTTTAAGAGGAATAAAAGAAAATTTGGCAAACAACCTGCTAAGGCCCTTAATTCTAGTATTACTCCTTCTAGAAGCATCAAGACTTTTTGCTAAAGGACTGGCTTAAGCATCCTGGGGAATGTAGTAGTGATCATTAAGAACCAACACGGGGTCACCCAAAACTAGCAGTTTCTACAGTCTCTAGCGCTTCCTTCAATAGGATCCTGAGACCAAGAATGAGGGAAATGTAATCGAGCCTGCTTCTCCCTCTGCCTCTGCCTGCCACTCTGCCTGCTTGTGCTCTCTCTCTCTGATAAATAAATAAATAAAATCTTTAAAAAAAAAAAAAGAAAGAAATTCAGCATGGACAAAAATAAAGCTTTACACATCAAAGTGTCAAAGGCGGGGCAGGGAGAGACATGGCTAAGCACAGAATATGTGAGTTCGGACACTCGGCAACTTGGCATTAGGCTGTGGCCACCAAGAAAGCAAGATAAAATCCAGACCTCATCAACCAAGTATGTTGTTGAGTGCTACGCAGAATACAAGGGGAATCCAACAATTGGGGCATGGAATATACAGTCTTTGAGGAGAGAGGCTATGCCTTATTCAGTGTGATATCACCACAGCCTAGCATACCATCTGACAGAGTCAAGATTCAATCGATGTTGAATGGACACATTTAGAATTTGGAAACATGCCATACGAAGCAGGGCTGATGAGTTATTGTATTTAACTTGGAAAAGAGAAGACTTGGAATAATATGATCACTATCTCCAAGTATTTGAAGGAAGGTTGCCATGAGACAGAGGGACAACATAGGTCCTAAATGGCACAACGGATCACACAGGGAGTAGGGCACCCAGGGCAGCTCAATTGTACAATTTTGGTGGTAGCATTCACATAGGAAATGGCTCAGGAGCCCTGAAGATGTGCAGTGTACAGCCTGCACATCTCTACAAGCAACCCTGAGAGTGTGTAAGCTTGAAACTTCTTCCTATATTGAGCCGAAAATCAAAGCAAGCTTTACAAAGATACTAGGAGCTGCCTTCAGATCTAGAGATATACTGTTGGCTTGGTTTTCCAAATCATGGGGTTTGTAAAGATGTTCCGGGAAATTTCTGTTTTAAAAGGTGGTAATGATGTCAGTTTCAATTTCAATTTAAAAATAATTATCCAAATGTTTTCCCTTAAAGAAGGAGGATCCTGAACACATGCAAAAAAGGACATAATTTTCATGCTGACTGATTGATTCTGAGTCTGTATGTGATCCAGTCACATTTTATATGTGAACCGTTACACATTTTAAAATCATTTTTACTCTTAGACATCAGGATATAATTTATACAAGTAATAAACATAAAACACTGGTGTTTTAATTTTAATTCAATTTAGTGAGGAGACTATAAATTATTATTTAATATCTATATAGTGTGCACCATATACTGGGCACTATTCTAATTGCTTTAAAAATACTAATTAGTGGCGCCTGGGTGGGTCAGCTGGTTGAACGACCGACTCTGGATTTCGGCTCAGGTCATGATCTCATGGTCATGGGATCCAGCTCTGCATCAGGCTCCACGCTCAGTGGGGAGTCTGCTTGAGATTCTCTCCTCTTCCTCTCCCTCTGCCCCACCCCCCCTAAAAAAAATAAATCTTTTAAAAAATAGTAAAAAAAAATAAAAATACTAATTAACTTAGTTTTCTAAATAATCTCATAGGGTGGGTGGGCACTATTATTATCCCAATTTTACAGATGAGGAAACTAATGCACAGAAAGGTTAAGTCACTTGCTCGAGGTCACACGGCTAGAACGTGGGAAAGGTGGATTTAAATTCAGGTGCCTGGCTCCAGGGTCCTCTTCCCAACATCACGTTGTGTTAGCTCTCCCTGAAAAGGCTTCCCAGAACCCGCAGGGTATTTATCTGATCAGAGTTCCTACATTACCTTGTCTCCAGTCCTCAAAACACATGTTGGAAACATAGCACTTATGATCAATTTGGCTGTTCATTTGTTGGAAATAAAGAGTATCCATATCTAAGATGTATAATTTACAAAGACACAGTGCAAATAGTAGCCCAAATCCTTCTCCATTATCATTTCCTTTAGAAGCACAAGAAAAAAAAATCTTAAAAATAACAATTACTTTAGAATAAAGTGCACACATTCCAAACAAAAAGTTATAATAGCATTTTTAAAAGATTTTAATGTTGTAAAATAATTAATTTTTAATGCATATTTTAACACAGATGCCCCCAAACCAAATTCAACACATTTTTTAAAAATTAATTTGTACACAAAAAATGCTTTTTCTTACATAATTAAATAGTGCATACGTGTTAAATGGGGAAAAGTAAAAATTAACTCTTATATGTCGTAAATATTATTAAATAGTATATTGGAACGTATCGGACAATTTTGAATTATAGACTGTCCTTAAATGAAATATATCTTATTTTTAAAATTTCCTTCTCCTGTGCCATGCAACATTGATGAAATGATGTATAAACTACTCAGGGGGTTCTCAAGGTTATGTTTTTGTGAAAAGGATTCCCAGTTTTTAAATGAAATCCCATTCTAGACTAATCAAAAATAGAAGAGAGATTGAAGTCACAGAATGTTGAAGGCCTTCCTCATTCTGCTATTCTATGATGTGACATCACCAAATTTTCACTCGGTTTGCTCAGGGGGTGAGTTCATGATATTTATAGGACCCTATCAGGTTTATTCAAATAGGAAAATAGCCAGGACTTTGGGAATTTTCTAAAAGACAGAGCCAAGTTAGCTCCCAAGTTTGTGGTTCTGGAAGGAGGGAGACATTTTAAAATGGCTTCTTCTATCTATAACACTTATATACTCATTTTTCAATTCCCAAGGATAATTTCACCACAGCCAGTCCATTTCTGATTACTCTGGCCTCCTTGATCTTCTTTAGGACTTAACCTGGCTTTTAGTCACCTGGTGACTTGCATTGTTGTTAAAGCAGAGACTACTGCCTATCTCTTATAATCTCCTTAAAGACATTCACCATCCTCGGGGCACATGGGTGGTTCAGTTGGTTAAGTGTCCAACTCTGGATTTTGTTTCAGGTCATGATCTCGGGCTCTTGAGATCCAGCCCCACGTAGAGGTCCATTCAGTGCGGAGTCTGCTTAAGACTCTCTCCCTCTCCCCCTACATCTCCCCTACCCCTACCTAGGCACCCACTCATGTGCAGTGTTCTCTCTCTCTTAAAAAAAAAAAAAAAAAGAAAGATATTTGCCATTCTCTCTGTTATGGTTTTAAATTTAGGTACCTGCTCTGGGGTGTCCCTCCTTTTTAACATTTTTTGAATGTTTCCTTTGGCGTATGGTCATATATCAGTGCTATGCACATAGTAAGTGATCAAGGTGGTTTTGGCCGTCAATTAAAGACTAGATGATATTCCTTAATCCTTCGTTTCCTTACCTTACCTTGCTTTTAGCGCCCGTAACAAAAAATAGAAACCACCACCAAAAAACAACAGTGAGTACTTGGAGATTCTGGACACTGGCTCTCTGCTGGATGGACTGAAGTGGAAATAAGAAGGCAGGCTATGTGCCCGAAGATTGGGGGGCAGAAACCCTCTCCTAACTGTGAAGATTCCTTTGGGTCTCTGCAATTCGTAGTGCTAATTTATTGCCCAAAGTATTACCAGAACCATCTAATCTGTTTAATTTCATAAAGTCTCACTTCCTTTTCTTCCATAAATCTCCTCCTTCCCAGTTTTATGCCAAGGATGACTCTGTGGCTACATTAACTAAAAGAGTAATGGGAAGTTAGAGAGGAACTAATGACCCCAAGTTTCCTGGGAGAACTTTAAATCACAGCCCCAAGGATTGAATTTCTGATCCTGGTGCTCTCACTGTGTTTCAAAACCCTGGCCCTACAAATGTCTTCTTCACTTGAACGTATTTCTGTCCCACTTTGGTTAGAAAATTATTTCTGTTTATTGAAAAATAGCAGCGAAAATCAGAACATCCTTAAAGGAGAGGATGGAGGTTGGGGATGGGAAGACAAGAACAAAGGAAAATGCAATCGAGCAGCTGCAGAAGTAGGACAGAAAGAATCTAGAAGGTATAAGTGGTCCAGTGATCTCTCTCTCTTAGCCTTTTTTTTTTTTTTTTGCCAATTTCTGTGTATGCGTGTGTGTGTGTGTGTGTGTGTGTGCACGCATGTGTCTCTCAACAAAAGCCTAAGCAGTTAAAAATGGAGACACTCTATGCCAGTTAATAGCATCTCTGTTGATCTTTCTCCAGTAGGTGTAAGTTCTGAGAGCAACAGCACCTCTTGTCACCAGCTGCGGATGGGGAGTGGCTGCCTCAGGGGGATCTGAGCCTAAAAAATCCACCACTGAGAAAAGGCAATAACAGAAGTCTGTTGCTGTCTAACCTGCCATATAAATGAAACAATCAAACAAGACAACAAAGGAAACTCCAGTAACCACCAGAGGCAAAAGCAGTTGGTGTAATATATCCTGGCTTCAGTGACTATTTTTAGTGTCTTCCCATCCCCCTCCTTTAAAAAAACCCTCTAATTTAGATTAACTGGGGAAAAACATTAAATAATTCAAGAGAGTCAGAGGGGGGCACGCATGTGAACGAAATAAAAAACCACACTGATACCTTGAAATGTACATGTGAACTTGCTTGTAATCAATGGATATTGGAGATTGTTTAAGAATCAAAGGAGAGGCCGCTCATCAGTTTCATCCTCTGTTCCTTTCTTCTCATTCGGGACTCTGTACTCTACATACACGGAGTCCACTCGGAGAAAGGATTTTCATGAATGGGGGGAAGAAAAATAATCATTTATCCCAATCATTTTTATTAGCTGACTATTTTAAGTTCCCTCTGGGCACATTACTGCACATGTTGGACCAGAAGATCCGAAACTGTCTCCCAGAACTTTTGCAGGAAAACGTATGCAAAAGTCACTAAATCACTCCTTGCCAAAGCACATGTTTTTGTTTGTTTGTTTGTTTGAAGATTTTATTTATTTATTTGAGAGTGAGAGAATACAAGCAGGGGGAGGGGCAAAAGGAGAGAGACAAGCTGACTTCCCACTGAGCTGGGAACTCAACGACAGGGGGCCCGATCCGGGGACCCTGAGATCAGGACCTGAGCTGAAGTCAGATGCTTAAGGGACTAAACCACCCAAGTGCCCCAAAGCACATGTTTTAATACCACTCGATCCAGCACTCTGCTGTCAGTGGGCAAGGATGATAACTGAATTTTCAATGGAGCTGTGGAGTCTTCTGGACTCCAGGAAGATTTGAATACTTCAAACACAAATCCATGGAATTTCATATATATAATTATTTTAAGAGAACTCTGGAAATGATCTTACTGGTATAATTAACATCTGAGAAAAACTGAGACAGAATGAAGCTTTCTCAGAATATCATCTCATTATATCTCATTTACTGCAAAAAGCCCCCTCCCGAGAATTAAGTCCTGATGCAAGAGCCCACTTACTTTCTCTCATGCCGAGGTGACATTTGTTCCAAGAAGAACTTCCTCACACTGTACCATTTTGTTCTGTCTGGTCAAATTTTATTTTATTTTATTTTATTTTATTTTATTTATTTATTTTTTTTGTCTGGTCAAATTTTAAACACTTTAAGGTATTGGATCCCCTTTCGCTAACATCCCCTGCATGTTCATTAAGGCTTAATTAAGGGTACTTCTCTGAGAGGCATTTACATTGAGACTATCTGATGGCAGGATTTCAGACAGCAAGTCCGTTGAACACCACGGGGGCGGGGGGCGGTAGGCTCAACAGAGGTCACCACGAGGACATTGGCGGAAGGGAAGAGAACTTCAGAAGTAAAGAGAAGGGTTCTATGTTCAAGAAGGATCATCTTTCAAGAGTGCAGTCTTTAACGTGATGGCCATGAGCCCAGGGCGATTGCACAAGGAACTGGAGGGAGGCTGTCTCAACCCCCAAAGTGGAAGCCCTATATCTGGACCGGGTCAGGATACAAGCATTGGTTGCAAAGAGCCCACAGAGCATGAGAAAGAAGAGGGAGAGCTAGCTATCTAGAAAATAGCGATCCAGGGACCCATGAAACACTCCCTCCAAGGAGACTAGACAGAAAAAGGTCCCAGGAAAGAGGACCATGACTATGTGAGCAGATTTGAGCAGGAGCCGGAATGGGGACTCCCAGGACCATAGGAAAAGGGCTGTGGCAGATATAACAGAATCCTGGGGTCTTTTATGTGGCAGGGAGGGAACTGTTAAGGGCAGGGCTCTGGTTTAGTGACCAAAAGCGAAACAAAGAGGGATGGCATGAAGGGCTTTCTGGAGATCTAAGGCATATAAAGCTTTTTCTGGAGATCTACGGGAAGTGCATTTCAATGCATTTCCATAATTTTATTGCATTGCGTAAAGCCATGCTCTCTTTAACTTGGGCTTATTTATGTAAGGGCCTGGTATGATGACGTATTCGTGTAATACATAGAATTAGCCTCCATTCACAATCATGTCAATTCTGTCCCTGCAGGTGGTCAAGCACCCGACATAGGACTCTAGTCTCTGTTGGCTCTGAACTATGACAAATGATCATTTGCAGTGATAACCTCCATGCTTATTTTTCTGGAATAATATAAAGTCTACCCTTTCATCTACCCAGGACTGCTTCTTGCTTAGTCTGTGTATTACTGTATGCTTTTGTAGCTCTGGATTTCTATTTGTCTGTCTCTGCCCTTCTATTTCCCCCACTCCCAAATGCCTGTGAGTTTTTGTTTTCTGTTCATTTATTTCATGTCTGTTTCCTTTACAGATGATACATATACAAAGTTTTCAGACTTAAAGCTATTCCCACTTAGCAGTAATCATGCTGATATTTACAGATATCGTGGACACTTAGGGACAAATAGTAATCATAGCTGACATTTATAAGTCGTGTTTAGTTATGTCATGGACATTAATTCTTTCACTCATCACAATGGCCCTATCATGGTAATAAGTAGGTACCATGACAAATGAGGAAACAGAGTCAAATGTGTTCAAACCAGGAAGTGGTAACTCTAGGATTTGAGCCCCAGCAATCTGCTCTGAGCCCACGCCCTTAACCTTTACACAATATCGTCCCCTTTATGAATAGCATATGTTCAAAAATAGCCCCTTGGGGAACATGACCTTAGGTTTATCTTTAATGCTTCACAGCTCATAAAGTTCTTTTGCATACACAATTTCATCTCTGCATCCAGGAAAACATCCAGGGGGTTATTAGAGGAGTGGAAAGACTTTCCAGGATTCTGCAGAACCAAGGTCTGGATTCAGTTGTTGTGATCTGAATTGGGTGCTTTTTCTACTTTTCAACCACTTTAACCACAGAACGGACCTGACGCTGGCAAGATTCAGATGGTCATGAAGGCAGCGTGTATGATCTGGGTGTGTAGAAGGAGGTAGAGGGATAGATTTAAAAGAGGGCATAAGGCAGATAGAAGAGATTTGGTAGAGGACTGTTTGGGTCCAAGAAAGTCCAAGAGATTTGAGTGTAGAATTCATTTTTAAAAATCCTCTTCTCTTAAAAAGCATCCTTTGGGGCAGGTGTGTAGACCAGAGCAGTGCTTTTTAAAGGCTAATATGCACAGGAGAATCACGCTGGGATCTTACTGAAATGTAGATTGTGACTTAGAAGAGCCGTGGCTTGAGACTCTGCCCGTCTAACAGGTCCCCAGGGATGCCTTGCTTGCTGGTCATGGACCATACCATGAGAGGCAGATTCTCCCGCCCCAGTTCTCTGAAACCCATGCATGTTTTCTGAATTCCCCACCGGTCTAGCATCTCCTTTAGGTCACAGTCAGCCCGCCCACCTCCCCCTGGTAGAAGCCTGCTAGGCTAAGGGGGACCTACTTCTGAAACTCCAATTACAGAAACAAACTACCACTTTCGCCCAGGAAGCATCTGAATCACGTGGCCATTCGTCTCAGGCACCGAGGAAATGCTTCCATCTTTCTATGAGTTAATGAGGCAAGAGCATTTACTGACAAGACTCCCACCCCGCCCCTCTCCAAAAAGGAGAAGTTTCTGGAAGCTCTTTATATGCCAGAGGACACAACCCTCCCTGAGTGACCTACATTGAGGGAGCCAGGTGAGCTAGGCAGGGACCCCCAACCCTAGCGCAAGCCCTTCCTCTCCACTGGGTGCCCCCAGTTTTCACTCACAGATCACACAGGACTGAGTGGCGCTCCTCGGGTGCCCTCCCCACTCTGACGCAGCCCTTTGAAATGATATTAGCGCTGGCTAATGGTCTGTAAATGTGTCAGAATGATGCCACCTAGTGCCACGGATGCCATTTTCCCTTGTGAAGTCACACTGGCTGCACCACAGCAAGCCAGAATATAATTAGTGTTAATTTGGTTTTTCACTGAATGACTACCGCATAGCATTCATGGTCTCTACTCTTTGCTTATTTGGGGGACTTTTTTTTTTTTAACACACTGTGGGGGTGAGGCAGGAATGTTAGGGTGGGGGCACGGCATTTTTGGCTCCCTTTTTTGGCTGATGTCTTGGAGGTCCTTGATCAGTATAGATTAATGGAATGTACAAAATTTGGTATTTTTCTCTTGCTTTCATTTTGCATTTAGTGCCTTCATGTATGTCTAGAAAGAATCCCAGGGGGACAGATATTCTAGGTCCCCATTCTGTCCCTTTGGGCAAAATAGCACCCCCAAATTTCCAGGTAGACCAGCACCTATTAGGTTTATAAAGTAGTTCAAAAAGCCTTCAAGGCAGTAAATATGCTTGCCAACAACAGAATCTGATTCATGCAATAGTGCCATTAATTTGAAGTACATTTCGAGTGCACTGAAGCCCATGTTCTACCTTCTTTTTTTTTTTTAATTAATATTACATTATTCTACTTGGTTTCTTTAAGATCGGATTTTTTTTTTAACAATTTCATCGATGGTCTAACTTATACAGTGTTCTTATATAACCCTGTAAGGTCTAACACCCTCCACAAGAAAGCTCGTCTGAAAGTACGGCCTTCATTTTTGCTATGACCTGGTTTGCCCATTTCTTCTTATGTAGGTGTCAGGAGAAATAGAGACTATCCAGGTCCATGACTCCAATTTTTCCTATCTAGTGATCAGTCTATCCTACCCAGGCTTTCCTCAGGTTAGCGTGTGATGATTTGCTTGTGGAAATTTCCCAGGAGTATGTGTCTACGTGTTCAAAGCCTTGCAAATAAGAACTCTCTAGATGCTTTGCTGTGTTTGGTGGGATGCCAACCTCTGGGCACCACTAATCCTCCAAACAGCAGAAGTATATCTAGGATACAATCATCCATAGCCAGTGGTGGCTACTTGGAAATACATCATAGTGAGTTCTAAATCTTTTGCCTATGATTCTCAAAGACTTAATGAAGGAAAAAAAATACCTGGGAACAAATCTTTTTGACTTTTTGCACTCCAGATTTTATAGCTTACTATGAGGAAAGGAATATTGTGTGTCACGATGGGGATCTTTGGACAATGGTAGGGTTAGATCGGGTCAGACATGGTTGCCCTTTCTGAGGAAAGCTGGGCTCACAGAACTTTAAGATTTAGGTTGAACTGTCAGCTGAGAGTGGCTTTTCTCATGGTGCTGGGTCACTGTCTCTCTGAAAACACAGAATTCCCTCACAAGGAGGGACCCTACTGGTGCTGTAGTTGCTGCATCCTTTTCAAAGGACTATTGCCTTGTTAATGGGGAAGGCAAGTCCCAGGAATCACAGCTGCTCCTCGTCACTAAAGGTATAACAGTCAGAAGTTCAAAGCTTCATTGGCCAGGGGGGTCACGGCAGAAAATCCAGATGATAAAGAAACCTGGGGAATTTAGGCCTGAGTGCAAGTTTCACTAGGGGACTATTTTGGTGACTAAAATTCCTGAAGAGGAATTACCCTACCAAGATTTCCAAATGAATGAGACTTCCACAGGTCTATGGAAAGGAAAACCCAGTGTGAAGAGAGACCCCTCAAGTCATACCTATGCTTTCCCTGTCCTCTAATATGGCAATTGTGGATTCTCTGGATTTGCATTTTCCTTTTTTTTTTTTTTAAAGATTTTATTTCTTTATTTGTCAGAGAGAAAGCAAGAGAGAGCACAAGCAGGAGAAGTGGCAGGCAGAGGGAGAGGGAGAAGCAGACCCCACGTGGAGCAGGGAGCCCAACGTGGGGCTCGATCCCAGGACCCTGGGATCATGACCTGAGCCAAAGGCAAACGCTTAACCAACGGAGCCACCCAGGCACCCCGGGATTTGAATTTTTCTAAGGAGCCAATGGAGTCTAGTTCCTGTGAATCCAAAGCATGGACCTCCTCTATGGCATTCCCTATAAGTGGTTGTCCATCTCCCAGGTGAATTACCTAAGGGATAAGAGATTCTTTCTCGGGGTAGTTCACTTCCTTCCTATCTCCTAGGATAGCTGGAGGCAGCTGATATAGTGGGAAAGTTCAAGCCCTGACTCAGCCCTGCAATCTTGGGCACGTCTCTCCCTCCCTTCCTCCCTCAACATCCCAGCATACTTTTAGCTGAAGTGAAAATATAATAAAGAACATCCATTAGTCAGTCTCTTGCAAAGTGTAAGGAACAGAGACACACTCAGGCTAACGTAGTTAATGATGGCGTATGGAAGGGCAGGCAACCACCTTGCAAGCTGCAGGGTGAGGCGTCCCAGGAAAGCACTGGACATTCCAGACGCTGCAGTGTTTTGGCAATCTGAGAATTTTGCTGTCTTCCCAGCAGCTCATTTCCACTTCCCTCCACTTTGATGGGCCACCAGTATAGCGACATCACTTCTATCAGTGCTTCCAACTCCCCTGGTGCTAACTGACAGCCTTACTCCCAGTGTCTCAATCCACAATGAGCCAATCCGATTGATGGGTCCAGCCCGTCACGATAGAGTGACGACAGTCCTGGACCAAGTGAGCTTTCACTGGGGGCCCCTCACAGCCAATCAGCCTTGGTTCCGATATTCACAAGGTCACTGGCAAGTATTTCCTGGGCCCGTGCTACATGTCGCACTCTATTTTAGGCACTAGGGATTCAGAGGTGAGCAAATTGAAGTCTCTGTTCTCTCAATGGGGAAGAGAGACAATAAGTGAGTAGACAAACCAGTAAGACAGTTTTAGACAGCAATGCAATTTGTGAGGAATATAAAAAAGGGATAGAGAGGAGAGGGGATGGGGGGGTGACTGCTGAGCCTCAGATGGTCAGAAAAGAGTTTTCTGGGGGCTGAATTTGAGCTGAACCCCAAAGGAGGGGAGGTAGCATTCCAGGGTCGTGAAGAAGGGCACTTTAAGCCAAGGGAACTGTGAGTGCAGAGGCTCTGAGACCAGAAAAGGTTTGGTGTGACTGAGGACAGAAAGATGGTCGAGGGGTCTGAAACGTTAGAAACTGAGGAGAGAGTGAAGGGGACAGACAAGGCAGAGAGGTGACAAGGGACTGGCAGGCTGTGACAAGAAGTTTGGATTTTAGGCTCATTGCAATAGGAAGTCATTGAGTCATTTAAGGAGGAAAAATTCTGTTTGATTTCGCTTTGAAAAGATGAACAAAATATGAAAAAAGATCCTAAGGATTGGGAATGAATACCTAAAGGACGCTATTGCAGTGGTTCAAACAGATGCTAGTTTTCCAACCAGAGCTGTAGAAGTTGCGATGCTAAGAGGCATTTAAAATGAGGATTTAGAGGTGCCTGGGTGGCTCAGTCGGTTAAGCATCTCCCTTCAGCTCAGGTCATGATCCCAGGGTCCTGGGATCAGTGAGGAGCCTGCTTCTCCCTCTCCCTGCTCTGCCCCTTCGCTCGCATTCTTTCTCTTGCTAACACTCTATCTCAAATAAGTAAATAAATAAACTCTTTAAAAATAAATAAATAAATGAATAAATAAATAAATAAATAAATAAATAAGGATTTATTTTGGAGCTGAGCCAAGAGAATTGTTTTTGGTTCAGATGGGGAATACGAGGGTAAGGGGGAAGCAGGATGACTCCCAGGATTTTTATTTAAGCAGCTGGGTGGTTAATGGTACTGAGGACGGGAGAAGCACAGCTGGGAGCGTCAAAGACAGTAAGAATTCTGTACTGGCCACGCTAAGCTGGAGGCCTGAGCAGAGGTGTGAATTCCGCCGTGGGACACGCACACATGGTCAGTCCAATAGCGACCCCGTCTTTGGCCCTCCGTCTTGTTCATGTTTGCTCAGTGACCTCTCTTGGGTTACATATTCCGGGCTCCTTGGAGATGAACATACATCCCTTAGAAATGCCTGCCAGGGCCAGGATGGGGGGAGGACTGTTTTGGCCTCCCCTGAATGTTAGCGATTGCATGGATTCCCCTTCCCGATGTGCAGGCGGTGCCATGAGATCTAACTAAAGATCAGCTGTCACTGAGGTATGTGCAAGCCCTTTGAGGTCCATGCAAACCCTCTGATCTCACTACAGTGCCCTTCTCTGTGTCCCCTTGCCCTTTAAAATCTGGGGCTAAGGTCTGAATTTTGCATAGCATAACTATGGATTGTCCTCTGCCCGATCCGATCCCCCGGTCAGTAAGTTAAATAAAACTGAATAAAACTCTGTGTAAACTGGATAGAGTAGCCTGTTTTGTTTTCTGGTCTCAAAGAGCCGTCTCAATGTGGGGGACACTTCACTGTCTCTCCTCCACCTTCCAACATGTGTAATTCAGGGGAGAGGTCAG
>CM052886.1:89797305-89868769 GCA_028534135.1 Potos flavus
GGCTGTAGCCTCCAGCCTGGGCCGCCTAGGAAAGAGAGGGAGTCAGAAGCTGGCGTAGGCTTCAACATCAGGTAAGTTTCACCCATGCAATCCCATCATTTTTATTTAGTTTTGTTTTGCTCGTTTCTGAGTGATATAGGGTGAATCTTCCACCCGAAGCCATGTATCATCCGAGCAGCCAGGGAGGCCGTGGCCAATTAGAACCCCGGAACTTGTTTATCAGTCAGTCAACAACCGTTAGCAGAACCCACTGGGATGCAGGGCACTGTGCGCGGCGTGTAGCTGCAGTTATGTTGGAGTTAGGCTGAATTAGTTTCATTTTCACAAACATATAAAGTCCCTAAGAATCCTTCCAAACTGTTAATTCTACTCTTGTTTTACGAGTGGACTCATGGGGCAAACAGATGTAAACTACAGCCGACTCTAAAGAAAAAAAAATAATAAAGTGATTGTGAATTTAGCACAAATACTTCTATAGAGGGTGCCTGGGGTGCTCTTGTAAACTCACTCTCAGAAGGCAGCCTTCAAACACTGCCACCTGTCAAGTATTAACCAGGCTAGTTTAAAAACAGAGAGCCCAGTTACAATTCTAACTAATGTAATATTGGGGATTCCCAAGCTGCCCGGTGCTATGAAAAAAACCTAGAATCCTGGGAGGACAATAGCACACATTGGAATAAAATGTTGCCACCTATGGTTGTCCAGGGTATGACTTCCCTATATATATACAATTCTTTATACAAACTGTTATATTATAGATACCATTGTAGCTAATCTGCACCCAGTGAGTCAGCTTTTACAGAGGCAGTGAGAAAGCCCGGGGAGTCAAACCCTTGTGATCAGAGGTCAAGGCTTGTATTTTTCCACTTACTTACAAGTAATTATTGACTATAAAGAAGGAGATGAAATGACATCCTATGGAAGGTGTTGTGTCCCTGAGCCTGATAATTCCAAGTCTTTCTCCAGAGTTGCTGACTTGTGGTTTCTTGCTTAGATGACCTTTTTCCCTTAGAGCTTTGACAAAATTAGCACGTGGACTATCCCATCTCCTCCCCATGTTTTTCTCACGTGACTCTTCGTGTCTTGGCCTGAAGGATTTGGGGCTTGTGGATTCATCCCTGCACCTGCAGTTTCCCCTTCTTTTCCTGCCTCCGAAGTGCCATCAGCTTCTCATGGTTCCATGAGCGAAATGTTCCAAGAGGATGCTCCGAGTTCCAGATGCGGCAGGAAACACTCACATGAAGCTTTAAAAAGTTCTTGGCCAAATGATAAAAAGGAGACACCGTTGTTACTCTGAAAATCAACAAGAGGTATTGGAAATAAGGCATAGGATGTTGATGACTGACAAGCAATGCAGGCTTTAGAGAAAGTGTCTTGAGGAACGTGGGACTCTGCTTGACGTGTACTGGATACATACAGCAAACAGGTGCTGGGTCCTGGGTACGCAAATACCAGCAGAGGACACAGGCCCTGTCCCGGATGAGTTAATGTGTGTGTTGTAGAGACAAACATCACATGACTAGCAAACATTGACTTTCAGGGTTCTGATGTCTGCTCTAATATTGGTATTCTCGGTGACCCTTAGCTTTTCCCTTAACACACGCAGTTGTTTGTCAAAGACAAAGTAAAGAAGCTTGCTGTGCAATCTTGGGCATGGCTGGGTACACTTCTTAGAAGTCGCTCAACTCCTGGGGATGACTGTGGCTTCAGGAATGAAGCACCAGACTTGCCCGGCTCTCCCTGGGCAACGAGCTATTCTTGCTGCTCTGCCTGGGATGGGGTCTCAGGAGGCAGCCTGTTTGGGGTGGGCAAGGGTAGCCATGTAGGGGGGAGAAACTTCATGGGGCTTCATGGAGCGTGGACCCCTTGGAATCCATGGAGATTGAAAGTTTCTGAAGAGGACTTCTGATAATAAGGGTGAGATATCTATGAGCCCTCCAGAAACCGTGGAACCGGGGTTTTCCCTATATTGAATGCAAGTGGTGAGAGAGAGCAGACTGCTGTGGCTCTGTCTTACCCCTGGGCTGGCACGTCCTAGAGAATGTGTGCTATTGAGTGAGGTTCAGTGAGTGAACCCCCCAAATCATGTCTAAGTCTAAACATCCAATTATTTTCCTGAGTTTAATCATGCCTTTCTCCTCCCATGGCTTCCCACAGCTCTCCAACACCATTCTCTCTCTCTTTCAGGCAACCTCCTCTTTTGGATTCTGGCTGGGAAAAGAATTCAGAAGTTGCACAAGGCTAAGTCACGATAAGTGCACTCTCCAAGGACGGAGTTAAAATATAGACTTCTCCACAGCCCATTCTCTTAAAGCTTCTCTCTCATGATCCCTCGTTTTGTGCATTAGGGTTCCAGATTACCACTCCCTCAGTGGCTCTTTTTTACAATTATTATGAACAACCTATCCTCAGAATTACCAGAATGAAGAGGAGATTCTAGTTATGGACACGAGCATGGGCTTCCGGAGCCAGACTGCTCATCCTTCCTTAGCTATGTGACTTGTACCCACCTTCTTAATTTTTGAGCTTTCATTTCCTTGTAAGTAATAAGAATAACGGCAACATAATATCAACTTTATAATATTGAAGTGGGGGTCAGCTGTATGTAAAGGATTTATTAGCCTAACCCGGTCGTTTTTCTATGACCGCAAGTTCTCTTCTATCCTATTAAAAATGGGTTAAAAGATATACTGGAGGGATGGGGTGGGGGATGGGCAAAACAGGTGAAGGGGAGAACAGGCTTCCAGTTGCGGAACCAACAAGTCATGGGGATGAAAGGTACAGCGTAAGGACTAGAGTCAATGGTACTATGATAACTTTGTATGGTGACAGATGGGAGCTATACTCGTGGTGAGCGTAGCATAAGGTACAGAGTTATTGAATGACTACGTTGTACCTCCGAGACTAATGTAACACTGTCTGTCAGCTATAGTCAAATAAAAAAATAAAACAAAAGTCAAATAAAATATATACTGAGTGTTGGGCGCCTGGGTAGCTCAGTCGGTTCAGTGTAGGACTCCTGATTTCGGCTCAGGTCATGATCTCAGGGTCCTGAGATGGAGCCCCGTGTCGGGCTCTGTGCTCAGCAGGGAGTCATTTGGAGATTCTCCTGCTCCAACCCTCCCCTGCTCCCCTTCTAGAGTGCTCCCTGTCTCTCTAAAGTCAATCAATAAATCTTAAAAAAAAAATACACACACACACACACACACACACTGGGTGTTTCATAACTCCTGCAAAAAGAACAAATGATTAGGTTTTTCCTCCCTGATAATTCCCACAAATCAGAGGGCCCCATGTCTCAAGGTAGCTGTCACAGTTTCATGCATATGGTGTACTCACAGCACGTATTTCGTGAATGAGTGGATGAATAAAGTATAAAATGTGTTGCAATATTAAAAAATGCAAGTTAGATTTCGAACAAAACCAGCAGATCCTAACATGGACTTGCTTTACTCTTAGACTGTTTTTAACGTTTAAGAAGTTACAACAATACAAAACGAAACAAAATCCCACAGCCTTATCAGGCGTGAGCTCCCTTGCTGAAACTGTTATCACTGTTATCACAGAGGTGAGGAGGGCAGGAGGCTTGGAGTGTTACCTGGGATGGGCAGGTGTCGGGCTCTCGGTCTGCTAGGTGAACATTTAGGACATAGGAGTGATAATACCCCAGATTGCCCTAATTGACTAAAGGGACCATTCAGCTTTCTCAAGCACCTGGCTTATTGCCAGGGAAGAACTTACAAGACCAGCTAACCTGATTCACTATGTCATTATCCTCTCTGCGAGGGACTGCTTCTATCTGTAGCCATTTTACAGAGCAGGATACTGATCTGATGATCTCTGGAGTCACGCCCTAAGTTAGCCATGAACTGACCAACGAGCTCTGCAGCAGGATATCGGCTCGATAAAAATATTCAAAACGATACCGTGATTTATGTTCAAGCATTTATATGTGGATCGTCATGGTGAGTGTTCAGTGCATAAGCAGCAGTCAGGAAATATTAGAGGCCACATAATACAGTAATTAAGAACGTGATCCATAGAGTCAGGCTTCCTAGGTCTACAGCCAAGCACGCCCTGCGCTAGCTGCATGACCTTGTACTATGCTGACACTCCTAATGCTTCAGTTCCTTCAGTTATAAAAGCCGTGTAATGAAAGTACTAACCTCATATGATTGCCCTGTCAACTAAATGGGATAAAGCATCAAGGGGCAGGTGGCTCGTAGAGATCATCTAGCACCACATAAACCAAAGTGAGTTCTCAACTGCCCACTCGTTCATTAAATAGTAACCTGTGTGATGGAAAAACAGTTCAGGACTTGAATAAATTGGATGAACAGTGCATTAAATCAACCACAGATAAAATAAATGTTAGTAATCCTACAACATGCATTTCAGGTGCAGTTTCTAAATTGCTAAACTCCTTGTCTGATAATTACACTTATCAGAACAGATTCCCAAGTAGGTGTTCAGCAAATAGAGTTACCGTACTTAGAGCTACAGAGCTTTTTTTTAAAAAAAAGAATTTTTTTTTAAAGATTTATTCATTTGAGAGAGAGAGAGAGCATGTGGGAAAGCACAGGGGGTGGGAAGGGGAGAGGGGGAGGGAGAAAGAGAGAGAGAGAAGCAGACTCCCCTCTGAGTGTAGAGCCCAGACCCCGATGCAGTAGCCCCAGAACTTTCTGAGGTACCCCTTTGCTGGACTTGAGGGAAGTGGCTTTAGGGAATAGCATCATCCTCTTACACAGGGACCCCCAAATTGCCTTGTAACAGATGGAAACTGCCTTTGGTGAATGGCTGGGTCAGAAAGCAGGAGAAAGAGATGGGCCCATCAAACTTCTGGTGTCCTCAACTGTCCCTGGAGGAAGCAAACTCTTTACCTCAAGTCACTGTCCTGACCTACGAGGATTCCCGGGAATGCCCCTGGGACATCCCTTGTTAATAAATGGCATTTTATTACTTAAGTCAGAAAAGTATACAGCCCACTATCTCACCGGTGGTGGATTCTCAACAGCATATGTGATATTTTTCATTTTCTACATAGTTTACCGCATAGTATAGGTCTAATAAAGGTATTCATTTGAAGGGTTATTCCTAGAGAGGTATAAAAGTCAGTTAAAGATTTGCTAGAAAATGACACGAGAAATATTAGATTGACTTTGAACATTATTATACTTAAAGAATCCAGCAAAACTCGGTAGGTGGAAAACTTAGTACATGGGCTGCCGAAGCAAACCCAGTAGGTGGAAAATTTAAATCCTCAAGTAACTTTTCACTCAAAGGGAATCTAGCGATTCATAATGTAGATCATAATATCCATATAATCCTCACATCGCCATGGTTTAATCTATGCTAATATGTAGTAGTCCTGGGACTTAATGCAAGTCAAACCTGTCACTGCTTTGTTGGGTGTCTGTACACTTGCTTTCATGGAATGCCTAATTCTATGTGATAATTCCATTTTGGATCATGTTTCAAAACCCATCTCACAGCGCTGCTTTAAGAATCAAATAAAAAATTGATAGAAAGGCATTTCCTCCCTCCCCTCAAAATGACAGATTGTTTTTCATCTACAAAGCCAATCTACATCTCTTGCCCTCAGAATAATCCTCCCAATCCAAGAGTGGGATTGAGCCTTTATTCCTTTGGGTTTCGAAGCTGATACTTCACATGAGCAGATGCCTTCCTCTGCATTGGTTGACAAGAGATTTAAAGTGGGTCTTAGGGTATGTGGACACACGTCTGTGTTTGGGATGAACTGAGAGGATGGCGTGTGGAATGATGCTGGAGGTGAGGCTGGGAGTGCAAGCGTGAGCAGGCTACTGATGGTTGAAGGGACCACCGAAATATAAAGCACTGGTTAGGGCTGCTTAGTTTTAAGTGACAGAAAATCCTCACCCTCTTTAAACGCAAAACAAAAGGGATTTATGAGTTCGTATGACTGGAAATTTCAAGGGCCATTCAAAGTAGAGCTTTATCTCTCTTTCCATCACTTGGCTTGTCTTCTCACTTTATGTTGACTTTATTCCCAGGCAAGCTCTCTACACTGGCAGAAATGCTTGGCTCTGGCAACCCTAGCAACTCATGACCTGAGAAGAAGAGTTAATTACTCTCTCCCATACAAACTTTTGAAAATTCTGGGCAAGAACTCCCATGTGCTGAGCTGGGACTCCATTTCCAACCTCAGACCAGTCACTATGCTCTGGGAAATAAAATACTATAACTGATCCAGTATTGGCCAATTGCAGGAGTAGAGGACAGAGAAAAGAATGATGATGGTAATTGCCAAATTCACCAGATCCCCATGGAGAGGAGAGGGGGTGCCTGGGTGGCTCAGTGGGTTAAAGCCTCTGCCTTCAGCTCAGGTCATGATCTCAGGGTCCTGGGATCGAGCCCCACATCGGGCTCTCTGCTCAGTGACGAGCCTGCTTCCCCCTCTCTCTCTGCCTGCCTCTCTGCCTACTTGTGATCTCTCTCTGTCAAATAAATAAATAAAATCTTAAAAAAAAAAAAAAGTGTGCTAGGCGTGGAGTCCATATTCTGACTAAAAACCTATGTGTAATTTTTCAGGCTCGACCGAAGACAATGACAAAGGCTCTACCTAGCAGATCTCATGGAGAATGCTGCCGTTCCACACCAGACTTGGTGCACAGCCAATGGATGGCAGTCTGAAGGGAGTTACCGTCAAGGACTCCCTCCGCTGGCTAGCCATACTCTTCGGCATATCTAGATTCCTTCATTCTGTCCCAGGTCCACAGAAGACTTTCGTTTGAGGATCCTTTGGCTGCAAGACTATCTCCATGTCTGTGCTGATGCACCTGATCTTTTACCGGTGACATTCAATGGCAGGGGTGGCGGGGGATGAAATATGGATGAGTCGGCACTTTCTCTGGTTTAGTCTCTTGTTGATGCTATTGTAGTGAGTGATTAAAGTCTTCACCGATACTTTCATTTTGGCTTTTTATAGTAATCAGCTACTCCGACACCTGGTAGTTCAGCTGTCTGCAGCTCAACTGAGCTCCTGACAAATTGGCACAATGATCAGAATAGTTGATTAGGCACAGTGCCACTCTGGAAAAACAAAAAGCATGAAAAGCCCACAGGCACCTTTGGGAAGTGCTAGCGGAGTCCACGGGGCATCTAGAGGGGTGTGGCCGATCGTTTTCAAGAGTCTGAGGTCCTGTAGGGTCCTCACCAGTGGGGCTTGGGAAGTGCTCGTGGATCCCGAAAGACACTTGGCCACCATGCCTTTGGATCTCAGAAAGTGCCCCTGGAAACTTTGGGGCATTAGTGGTGGGTGCTAGTGGGTTGTAGAAACAAGGTTTTTAGTCCTGAGGGATATCACTGGTCCTCTCTTTTGGCCCCTGACTCCCCACCTGAACTCATTAGGTAGGTCAGATGAGAGATCCAACGGAAGAGTTTGGAGAAAGCTAGGGAAATAGTTTCTTTCCTAGCCTGTGTAGGGCCCTCTGGTAATGGGACCAGAGATGGTCAGTGGGGCTCCTGTGAACTGAGTAACTCCAAGCAGGCTCAAGACACCAATAAACGCCTGCGGTATAGCAGCACATGCTAGAACTTTAGAGAAAAAGGAAAAGGAAAGGAACAAATCAACCATTTGGGATCATGTTAGCAGCCTCAAAAGAGACCTTAGAGACTGAAGTAGATCCCCTCTAGAGGTAATCTTTTTACGTTAGTAAAAAGGGAGAGAGACCGAGAGGTTTGGACTGAAGCCTCCAGAGCAGATTCTCTTGACCTCAAACTCAACAGTAATATTTTAGGACTATATGTCAGAGAATAAGGGAATGCTGACCGAGCCGGTGGAATGCAGAGTGAGGAATAAGAGACTATTAGCTCAGAACAATTCTCAGATGATTCTGTAAGTGATTCGACTGAGAGAAGTGCCCACCTTCTTCTTAAAAAGGGAAATTTTTTTCCACGGGCTCATTTCTGAGATCTCCAAGTTTAGGTTTATAATAGTCAGCGGAAGCTACTCAGAGAATGTCCACGAGTGAAACGGTGTTATGTCTTAAGCAAGCTCTACGCTACATTTTGTAGCTTGTGGAGACACTGATCAGAGGAAATAAATACTTTAATCCCAAAGAATTAAGAACTGTTGGTCCTATAGACCCAACATAAGTATTTCCAAGGCTTCCACTGTTAAGTTTCTTGAAATATACATAGTGTTTATAAAAACATAAATAATTTGGGGTGCCTGGGTGGCTCAGTGGCTTAAAGCCTCTGCCTTCAGGTCAGGTCATGATCTCAGGGTCCTGGGATCGAGCCCCGCATCGGGCTCTCTGCTCAGCAGGGAGCCTGCTTCCCCCCCTCTCTCTGCCTGCCTCTCTGCCTACTTGTGATCTCTCTCTCTGTCAAATAAATAAATAAAGTCTTTAAAAATAAATAAATAAATAAATAAATAAATAATTTGGAAAATATTGCTTTCCTTACTTGATGTATTTAATAAACAGATAAATATGCAATTCCCCTCAATGGACTGCACCTTCATAATTGATCAATGAATTATTCAGTTGTAATGATTTGCTTTTTCCCTCGCTGAATTGTTCTAGACACTTGAAGGGGCTAAAGGAGCTACAAAACATAATTCCTCACCTCAAGGGTCTTAGTGTTTACTTGGGAATAAAAAGAGGATAGAATGTATGGAAATAGAAACAAGAGATGTTCAGTCTGTAATGACCTGCCAGTGTGAGTGATTAAGGTCCTAAAGGTTCTAAGAATCCAAAGAGGAGAGATCAAAGTGGAGGAATAATCAAGGAAGATTTCCTCTGCCATGGGCTCACTTCCTCCTGCTGCCTCTGACATTTTACTCCATCTACCTTCTCTTCTCCACCTCCACCAGCTCCCCTATATGAACCTGTCCTCAGCATACAAACACTGAAGCCGACACTTCTGTTCTGTATCTTCCCTTCGCCATTCTCTATAGAGCAAAAGCCATCTTCGAACAGTCTCCATTTCTTTGTCTCTTCTTGATATTTTTACAAGCATAAAAATGGTTACTTTCACATCTAACAATTACATGTAGCAATATGCCGCATCGATGGCTTGCTCATCTCTGTCTTCTGTTGGGGCAGTGGGTGCAGTAGTTGAGCGTGGACCTCCTGGAGCCAGTCTGCTGAGGTTCGAACCCCGGGTCTGCAGGTTCTTGCAGCGGGAAAGTTATGTACCTTTCTTGTGAATCAGTTTTCTCAACTGTAAAGTAGAGGATAAGAATAGTACCTAACCTGGATTTTTATAAAAATGTATCAAACTAGGGTCACCTGGGTGGCTCAGTCAGTTAAGCGTCTGACCTTGATTTCAGCTCAGTTCACAATCTCAGGGTTGTGAAATCGAGCCCTGCGTGGGGCTCTGCATTCAGTGCGGAGTCTGCTTGATATTTTTTCCCTCTGCCTCTCCCTCCCCCTTGGCTCCTCCTTCCACTCATACTCTCTCCCAAATAAATAAATAAATAAAATTTTAAAACAATTAATTAAACTAATAATGTAATCACTCAGAACTGTGCTTGACAGAGAATACTCAGTAACTGTTAGCTGTTATTATTATCCTTGCCTTCCGCCTGACCACTTTTCTTCCTGCTTAAGAATATCATTTACTGGTGGTTTGAGTGAGTTTGTGGTAAAACTTTCCAAGTTTTGTATGTTTTAAAATGTTTTGTTTTTTTTTTCTGTCCTCAAGCTTAAATGATAATACATTCGAATATAGAATGCTTTCCCTCAGTGGTTTGGAGACATTATTCCAGTGGCTTTGACATTTATTGTTGCTTATAGGAAGTCTTCGGTTACCCTAATCTTTATTCGTTTTTAAGCAATAGACGTTTTCTGGTAGCTTCTGAGAAGTTTTCCTTGTCTTTCATAGACTACACTTCCACTGCAATATGTCTAGATGTAGTTTTATTTTTATTTATCCTACTCAATGACTGCAATGCACTTTTGATTTAGATATATTTTTTTTATTTTGGAATATTCCATAGTATTTATCACTTCTCTGTCATTCTTGGCATTTCTTCTATGGGAAGTCTTATTAAGTAATTGTTGGAGCCATTCGATCTTTACTCAGTAAACAGTAACTGCCATTTCATATTTTTATCTTCTTATCTCTTGGTGCCAGTTTCTGTGTTAGTTCTGCATTAGTTCTGTGTTAACTTTGGTATAGTTATCTTTTTTTTATTCCAATCCAGAGTTCATTTTATTTATTAAACTTTATTTTTTATTTCACTGCCTATATTTTTCATTTGTAAGATTTCCAATTGTTCTCTTTTCATAACTCATTTTATTTAATTTCTATCTATTTCCAGTTCATTTCTTGTTTATTTTTTTTTTTAAGTAGGCTTTACACTCAATGTGGGACTTGAACTCATGACTCCGAGATCAAGACTTGTATGCTCTACCAACTGAGCCAGCCAGGTGCCCCTTGTTTCTTTCTTTTTTAATGGCAGTTATACTTTAATTTTTGTCTTTGAAAATCCCAAACATGAATTTATCTGGGTTTAATTTTTTTGTTTATTAGTACTTGATTTTTCAAGTTTGGGAACTTTAGTTTGTAGGCTTATTTTGAGTAGTGTGTCTTCTCTTGTTTCCCCTCTTCTCCCTCTAAACTACTTTCTTCTGCTACCTTTTTCCCCCCAGAAGTCCCCTCCTTATCCCCTTTTATAAAATGAGATCTTATAAATCCGTTTTGGAACTCCTATGCTCTTGGTTTTTTCCCTCACCAATTTATTATCTGAATTGTTACCCAAGTTGGTGTAACATCCCAATTGTTTCCTTGCCTTCAATCTCATCCTTTCCCACCAGATTCTCTTCCTCTAAGTCTTATGCTTTCTGGTGTTCTCCGCCCTTCTATCGAAGTGAATTTTCTAAAAAAAGGAAATGTGATCACAATACTCACCTCCTTAATGTCCATCAGTGGCTCTTTGTTGCTTTCATATTTCCAGAATAATAATTTTTGTATGACTCATGCTTTAAGTATTTCTCAGTGGGTTTCTTGCCATCTTCACCAGCTTCATCATTTGCTGTCCTCCTTAACACCATAACTCCCATACTGAACATCTTACAATATCTTAATGTGCTGTATTTTCTCAGAATCTCTGTTATTTTCCCACTCTAATCTTTCTGATTATGGTACTGTGCCCAAATCTCCCTCGCTCTACTCTTACTCTCTGTCCAGTTGATATGTACTCATGCATCAAAATACTACTCAGGTATGACCTCTCCCGGGAAACTTTATAGATTTATCTTCCTACTTATCTTCTGCCCCTTAGTATAGGCTTTATAGAAATTTGTGCCCAACTTACCTCCATTATCATGTTTGCTTGTTGTCTTTCCCCTTATGTTTGCTATTTCTTTCCCTTATCTTTTTAAGCTCTGTATTCCCAGCATCCAGCATAGCACCTACCCTGGAGCAAGTACTCAATATTTGTTGCATTAATATGTAAATGTTAAAAATGTTAAATACATAAATGAATGAATTGAAACCAGAGCCATTCTGGTGTCTGCTACATTAAGGACAGAAAAACAAGGAAAAGCCAGGTGGGGACTGAGAAAGAATCCTGGAACTTACTCACAGAAAGGCCGTTTTAGAGTTCCTGGACACCAACATTATTGACAAGGGACAAGTAAGGGGGATTCACCCTCATATGGAGGCCTCATATGGAGGCCCACACATCTCCTGACAGACAGTATGTGCCAGGTTCCACCATAAATGTTGAGACACCAGCATGAAGGAGTCGAGACCTCCCTGGAGGGAACTAACATTCTAGGGGGGAGATACAGATGAGTAAAATGATAATGCCAATACAACATGTAACTGCTAAAATGGAGGAATGAGTGGAATGTAGAGAGAACACAGAGGAGAAAATGAATGACTGCTTATGGGAATCAGAAAAGGCTTCATGGAGGAGGCAACATTTCAACCGAGTTTTCAAGGAGGAGCGGAAGTTTGGACAGAGAAGTAGATGAAGATCTTGAAGTTGAGGGAGGGGCGGAAGATGGTGTATGAGAGCTCATTGAGCTAAACACATTGGGAAATTTTTAAAATTATGAGATACAGAGTGGTATACCACGGACTCCCAGCTTTAGCATTTGAAAACCTAGGCTCGAGTCCTGGCTTGCTCCTTGACCAGGAATGTTACCCTGTAATAGTTCTGTCAAGCATGATACCAACTCCGGCAAGGCGCTTACGATTTCCGAGTTCTAGCTTCCTCCTTTGCAAAAGGAGAACAGGCATGTTTCCTGAAGTGATCGGAGGCATCAAATTAGTTAAAGGTTGTCAGAGCTTTTTATAAACTATGAAGTTTTCTTTATTTTGATGAGGACAACAAATATTTAACTAGATAAATGATGAAGTCATTAGCTTTAGCCAGAATGCTGATTGGTTCCATAGGCCACATAGATTTTAACGTGCCGCAACCTAGAACCAAAATAAAAATCACAGTAATCTAAAAGCGAAATCCCTCAGACCCTTTCCCTTCTCCCTGAGAGCTGAACAGTCACCCTTTTTTTCAGCGTTCTGATCTTCAACAGAACTGGTAGTGCTTCAAGGCCCGGTTCAGGTGCTTCTGAGTTCAAAAGTCTCAGCACTTCTGCAAAGGGATGAAATTTCCATTTTGCAAGCGCCATTGTGCCACAAGGGGGTAGGGGTGCTCTGTGTAAGGCTTCGCCATGCGCTCTCCCTCACCAAACCTTTTGATTCAAAATATGATTTATAAAAATTGGATTTTAATAGGTGTCTTCTATACCACATACATTTCTACTCACATTTTTTCTTATAATTAACATGTGTCCAGAGACATCAGCAAAGACGTCAGAGGCCAGCCTACTTAAGGTCTGTCTTTGGTCTAATGTTCAGCAGGACAGTTGTAGAGAGGCCAGAGACGGTGACCCTAGGGTTGGGAGATTTGGTTACAAAGGCCACCTTTCATTAATCCGAACAGATAGCCACAGGGCAATGTGAATCCTCCACAACTGGATTTTATCACAGCAAGTTCCTTTCGATGTGCTCACATTAAAAAGAATGCAATAATAATAATAAAAAAAAAAACCTTGTTTTTTTTTTCTCTTCTGTTCATTACGCCGTTCTCGAATGAAGAGGAAAATAAAATGATTAGATGAAAGAGGAACCGACTAATCCCTTCAAGTATGCATTAAAAAACTGTTCACAGTGTGTTTGCCTCTTAAGCAACATGCCTAAAAAAAATAACGAGTTGAAACACGCAGGAGTAAGGCTATGACATCATTTCTGGATAAGGTGTCTTTCCTCTGTACTGAGGTTGTCCAGGGCATAAATCCACAGAGGTAGTCTGTGTGGAACAGGAAAACACAGCTGGGACCCTGGGGAATTTCTCCCAGGATCCACAAAGCAAGTCCGATCATTTACGTACAGTGTTATGGAGCTAATGGATTCCACCTGCCCCACGCTGGCCATGATACCCCCTTTTCTTCCAGGGTTCTGAAATGCTGAATCCCTAGCTCCCACCCTTTCTTTGTATTTCTTACTCTTTAGCTTGGGATACTAACCCATCTGTACCTTGGGTTCAGATGGTGTCATTTGTTTGGTGAACTTCAACATGATGTCATTAGGAATTTGCATTGTTGTGTTTTAAGGGCTCGGAGAGGAAAAACAAAGCTCTGTGTACCCGATGGCTTGGTGGAGATGCGGGCGGTCACAGTGCCTCCCCATCCCCACGGGGGCACACAGCCGTTCTGGGCCCACGAGCAATCTGTCTATAATAAGTGACAGATTCCGCCTCCGCTAAAGGAAAGGGCCAGAGGAGAGCAGCGCAGACCAGTACAATAGCGAGGCAGGTGCTCCGGTCAGACCCCACTCTACCAGGAAACGCTTCTGGAATGCATGACCAATTTGGTTTCAGAACAGAATACTCTCTTTAATGGACAGAAAACACTAACCTTTTCTTTTTCCTTTTCCCTTTTCCCTCATGGCCCCACCCTCCTGACTCCCTACTTTCAACGAGCCCCCTTTCCACTTAACCCTTTCAAAGGAGAAAGGGCCAGGCTCCAATCTGCCCACACCCATCCATCTATGTGTTGCTTTGAGAACAACCCAGGAAGAAGAGTAAAAATTCATTAGCCGGGAGACCAAATCCGTTCTCGGCTGAGGAGCACAGTAAAATGACGGGGGTGGGGGGGCCTGAGGGTATTACTAACTCGGTAAAACCAAACTACAAAAAGCCTACAACTTTCACTTTTACTTCTGATTCTCATCTGTAAACAACTTCAGGAAGCATACTTTAAGAAAAGTGGCTAGAGTATTAGAAATCTGGAAATAAGGGCTCCGAAAGGAAGAAATGCACTATTAAATTTGAAATGATCAAAATCACATTAAAAATCACACGTCCTTTTAGGGATCATGTAGCATTTGCGTGAAATAAAAAAAAAAAATCTCATTTTAAGGAATCTCAGGTGGGTCAAGTCGGCATAATAGTGATTGAATCAGATAATAATACTGTTAGCATCATGACTTTGGGATTTGCTCGCACGTACGTATGCGTGGCATCACTGGACTGTATATTATTCAATATACCTGTTTCCCAACACGCAAAGAAAAATACCATAGCTTGGCTGGGGGGATAATTATCCAATTTTCCATTTAAATTCTTACATATGCATACCCTGACTCTATTGACGAAGGAAGATGTAAGCAGTCTTGTATGGTTTCTTTTCCATGCAACCGCATTTGAAATGCAATGATAGAGAGTAACGTATATTAACAGTAATAAGGGTTTCCCCTCCGAGAGTTATTGTAACTTATCTTTGAAGTCAAGCTCATTTATCATGGGGAGAATAGACCCCAAAAAGTACAGCAGCCGCGGCATCTTGCCCGAGGCAGAGTTAGAGATTTCCAATAGCTGCTGTAAAGAAACATTTTGAAAATGCGTTCACTACTACACCAATAAATCTTAAGACAGAAGAGTTTTAATTACAGAGGATGGCAAAGCCCAGATTTTTCAAATGAACCCAAAAGTATGACTCGAGAGAGCCTCCCCACATATTACGCAACCTTTGATAAATTTCTGTGTTCTGCACCTGGGAACAAAAATCTGCTTTTTAAGCAGGACTTCTGGAGGATAGTTTCATTTGTAACATAGTAGCAGGAGAAACAACGGAAGTGAAATATAGGAAGCCAGTCTCTATGCATGCATGGGGAGCAAAGAACATGATAGGTGCACCGTGAACTCTTTGGGGTATACTGCAGATCATATGTACAGAAGAACGTGTCATGCATGTGTATGCAGCTGCCTTGTGTGTATATACGGACATGTGTTCCTATATGGCTTGATCCTCAATAGACTGCTTCTTTAAGGAAAGAAAAAAATATTAGTGTCATCTGTGTCCTAGTACCAAAAATGAACTCTTTTATTTCTTAGGGAAAAAAAAAAATTAAGGCTAATGAAATTAGGGGTTGTTTAAATCAGACGCAATTAAAATGCACACATTTCTTTTCCTGGAATCTGCAATTGTATTCAACGTTTGCAGTACAACGCCTGCCTGTAGGATAAATAATTTAATGGGTTTTGTGATTTGGTACTAAAAGCATAACAAAATCCTACAGCTGTAGCGTCATTTTTCTCCACACTCAAACTGTTCCCTTCTTAAATTGCATATTTTTTACAATTTTTTTAAGAACACAAAGTAGGTTCTACATCTTTGAGAACCAATTTCCGACATAATAGGTAATTGTGCATAATTACAGGAGTTTCAGAAATTGAAACGAGAAAAAAAAAATCTCTCCTCACTCCAAACCTTTCTTCTTCAAGATCGGAATTAAATCACCATCTGATTCTCTTCAACTTTGTCTGTCCTTTATTACAACAAATGATGTATGCTGAGAATAGCCCAAAGTGAAAACTACCCTAAATGCTTCTGTTTTCTAGTCATCCCGTATTAATTTAGAATTTCGATTATGCAAACGTGAGGACAGGTTTTTATAAATTGCTTCATTTTTACATGTTGTGTGCCACAGTGCAAGGGAATGTGGTCAGTTTAAGGCTTTGGAACAGTAGGAGCTGCATTTTTAATTACATTGCTGTTTTCCCCGCATCCACACTTTGAAGTGCTTCCTGATATGCGTTAACCCTCACACACTCAGGAGACCTGGGACCGAAGGAACACCTGGCTTCTGTGGCCCCAGAAAGATGACATCGAACTTCCCAAAGAGGATATGGCAGGCAAGTATAATAGTGCACAAATGAACTCTGTCTTCCCTCATCTTTTCGTATTTCTTCTGGGTTGGGATTGAAGTGGAGTTGGGACCTCAGGCAAAGGTAAGGTGTCCCTCCAGGGCCTTTGTGGGTGTGAGAGATTCATAGCTGGAAAGCATAGCTTCTGGGGGTTTCTGCCTGCTCCTGGGAAGTTGGTGGCAACCCTCTCTCGCTGCCCCCTTTCCCTGACAGGAGATTGTAGATGAGAGGCGGAAAGAGGACTTTCAGAACTTCCTATCTTTTCCTACCTTTCTAATTAAAAAAAAAAAAACACATCTCATTCAATGGGTAGGTAAAACTCGCCAGATTGTCTTTTGAGTATGTGTCGTGGCTATTAAGGGCCGCCTAGTGGCTTATAAACTGTCCGCTTCTCAGACTCCATGAGGAAGAAGTGGGGAGGGGACTTTAGTCTTAGAACCCAGAAAATGGACTGAGTGTTACCTACAGGGTGCATCTTCAACTTATTTCTTTATCTGCTATGAGACTCAAGTGTCAACTGTGTGGGAGAGCTCAGGTCACACTCTGTAGCCAACCCCGGGAACATTATGGATACTGGCAATTCAATATTCATCTCTTTATGCAGAGTTAGAAGTGAGGGAACAGGTCTGTGGGCTTGATCACGGGGACAAAATTTGGGGATTCTAATCCTCACTGATTAGTAAATAATTTCACAATTTAAAAAAAACCCAACTGACACAACAAAACCTGAAGAGGCAAGGAGTCAGCATTTCCAGAACAAATCAGCTTCAACCTCTAAACACAAGTAAGACAAGACTGTGCATTCCTCCCATTTCGCAGGTCTGAACGATACAGCACAGATGAGAGCAGGTCGGAGATAGGCTCGGAAGATACTGCTCAAGAGAGGCAATATGGGGGAAAGACGTTTATCTTACTCTTAGAGAATCTGAAGTAACTTCCTTAAATAGGGACTTTGCAAAAGTCTCTGCACCTCACTTCTCTCGACTACAAATGGGAATAGCAATAAAAATAACGAGTCTATAGGAAGGCAGGGATAGGACCACAGAATGCCTTTAGTATTTGTCATGCAGTGCTTTGATTGTTGGCATGTCTCTATCCTGCTACACTGTGAGGTTTTCATCCATGTCTCCCCGACCCTTCCAGAGTGTCTGGTGCAGAAGCATTCCACAGTAGTTGACAAATGGCTGAATGATGGCAGGGTTAACTCTCTTGAGATCCCCATCCATTTTAGGTCTGTGACCTTCTGACAGTCCATTCAAGAAAGCAGAAGTCAGATAAGCCCTTTTGTTTTGCATAGGATCTTACAATTGCTTCTTGCTGAATTCCCCCAAGGCACCCCATCCCCCAAAATGATTGAATTATTGGATGTGGTGAATTTGTCAGGCATTTTCCTTATACTCCACATGCCTTCCACAATTTAGGAACTTATTAAATACATGTTGAAATGAATAGTAAACCTATATCTTAAGGCAAGGTTGGCAAAGCGGGCCAAGAAGGCTTAGTGCCTATTTAAAAAAAAAAAAGCTTTGTTGGAACACAGCCACACTCACTCACTGATGTTTGTTCATGGCCGTTTTTGTGCTGCAATGCTCGAGTCGAGTTGTTGCGACAGAGACCATATGGCCTGTAAACACTGAAATATTTGCTATCTGGTCCATTCGAGAAAACATTTGCTAACTCTTGACTTAGAGGATTATCTGCTTTCTCCACTCATATTAATTCACCGAGACTGTGAATTCTGGTCTTTCATCTCTGATCAGAGAATCAGGATCAATTATATTAATAGTAATGTGATTAACAGGAGTTACTCACCGTGTCCCTGCATAGACCCTTAAGTAAAAGTAAGCTAGTGTTATCGTATGCTCCTCTGGCCTCTCAAGGAATAGAGGCTCCTTTTTCCATCCTCATCAAATAGTTCTCAAGAAACACCTCCTGGTCTCTCACACACGTAATTTTGTGACATAGCAAGTTTCAGGCTGCTGATGTATAAACTCTTGTAAGATCAGATAACAAATATTTCTTAGGCTGTCATAGCCCAGACATGGATGACTCCAGGAGGAGTGAAGAAAGATTAGTTTGGGGAACACAAATAAAGGATTTAATAATATGTGCATATATATGTTAAGAGAATGAAGTTACTTTTCATCACGCTGAAATCATCTTTTTTCTCCAAATAATGTTTATTGTTCTCAGACTTTGGAAAGTGATATATGTAGATTTCAGAACGGAAATCTGAAATATGATTGTGTTTATTACTCTACAAAGGCATTTAGGGTGTCATTTTGGACTGTGTAGGTTGTGGTTTA
Organism: Potos flavus; assembly: GCA_028534135.1. Taxonomy (NCBI): domain Eukaryota; kingdom Metazoa; phylum Chordata; class Mammalia; order Carnivora; family Procyonidae; genus Potos; species Potos flavus. The sequence continues at coordinate 89,815,819 of CM052886.1, forward strand.
TATATCACAGGTAAAGCACGTGTGTATCTTTCGGAGAGACACACGAGCTACGTTTACACTATGTGGGTTAGGGTTAAGTATTAAGATCGACATTTTAGCTAGTATTATAGAAAAGCTCTTATGTCTGTAATATGCGGTTGTGAACCCATAGAATATATTTATTGGATTAAAAAGAAGCAGGTAGCAATATTTCAGAATCCTCCTTAAGATTAAACACACAGTCAATATCTGGGGCTAACGGGTAGAGATCTTGCTGGATTTACATAAAGGGAGTTGATACAGTGAAAAAACATATTTTGGCATACTTTCTGAATGGAGAGGTTATGTTCACAGTTAGTATTCATACATTCTGACCTTCAGTCCTGGGTCTCTCCCTTAGACTATGTGTGACTTTTTGCAGGTTACTTAACTATTCTGTCCCTCAGTTTCTTCATCTACGACATGAGGATACTACTAGTGCCTCCTGGTAATACTGTCTTAACAAGCACATGAGCTGATACAGGGGAAGCTCTTAGGAAGTGCTTGGCTCAACAAATGACAATTACTATTTCTGGTCCCCAATCCAGCATGAGCCTGTCCTTTCTGAACCTCATTTATTTTTTCTAAAATGGAGCATATGGAAGAATAGTTTATCTACCTTATGACTTTAATTTTTTCTTATATATTTCATGCATCCATGGGAAGAGGTCTAAGGAGTAACAGAAGGTGATAGGGAAATTGGGACAGTCAAAGCAGAGATTATAAAGATAGTAAGTAGAGCCGAAGGTCTGCACAAGCACCTGAGTGTTAACACACGCATATGGACACGAATGCTCACATGCCCACACCACACACACTCACACTCACACCTACAGCCCATGTTTGGCATCAAGATTTATCATATCAAAGAAACCTTAATGTTATAGTCATTAGACACCAGCTCCAAGGAGTTGTTTCTCACAGTAAATTGAGGTTTGTTTTATTTTCTTACACTTGTTAAAAAACAAAACAAAGCAAAATCTTTTCTGAAAATATAACAACCACAATTTTCCATGCCAATAAGATTTTAGGAAATGGTAGCTTTTAGCAAAATACTTCAAGGCAGAGGTGAGAAGGGAGACGTGGATTCCAACACATCTAATCTTGTCTGAACATACAGAGAATTCAAATTTCTTTTCCCAGGTAAGTGTAAAATTAGACCATACAGAATAATCTTAAGAGTTACTAGAAAAACAGAGGCACCTGGCTGGTGCAGTTGGTTAGGCACCCAACTCTGGTTTTGGTTCAGGTCCTGACCTCAGGATCATGAGATTGAGCCCCATGTCAGGCTCCGAGCTCAGTGCAGTGTCTGCTTAAGACTCTCTCCCTCTCCTTCTGCTCCCCCTGCCCCCAGCCCTGGTGCACTCACCTGCACACTCTCCCTCTCTCTCTAAAATAAACAAATAAATCTTAAAATAAAAGTGTTATGAGAAAAACAGTCAAGATTTTAGATTGAGTTTTTGACGTCAAAAGAGTCAACAGAAGACCAAACTCTTGAAAACATTTTGCAGTGAGCTGCATTTATCATTGATTAGATTCATCTCCCAAAGGTGACTGGATGACTGGGTGATATATTTCCCACCACTGTTTGAAATGAAAAGTTACCACACCCTTTGGGCTTTTTAAAGAAATTGCAATTTAGCACCCCCCCCCCCAACAATAAAGGTTTCAAGGAGATGAAGATCTTTGGAAACCATAAAATTTACACTATGATAGTTTATCTCAAGATGAACTATTTCAGTCCTGTTGGAGTATTGGAGTCAAGATTGACCACACAATAACACAAAATTGGGAAAAGAATTTGCCGCAAATGTGTATTTTATAATCACGCCACCCACTCCTAGTTATGTTACAGGCACCGTGTTAGCAAGGTCACGTTTTTAAATTGATGTCTCAGCTCTACCACTTACTATGTAATCTTGAGCAATCATTTCATACTTGTGAACCTCGATTTCTTTACCTATAAACATAATATTACTTCTCTCATAGCGTTATTATGAAGACTAACAAAAATACTCCACAGGTATTATTTATCTATGTCTGTGGAACAAATTACTCCTTCCTCTGAAACTTAGTGGCTTCAAAACAACATGTATTTTATATCACGGTGTCTGTGGGTCAGGAATCCAGCCATGGCGGCGGAGCTGTGCTCCCTTACTCAGAATCTCTGACAAGGCTGCAATCGAGGTGTTGACTGGCGCAGGGGTCATCTCAATGCTCAAATAGAAAAGGATTTACTTCTAAACTCACTCACGTGGCTATTGGCAGATTGTTAGACTGATGACCACCTCAGTTATTCACTGGATATTGGTCAGAATCTACCTCCAGTTGCTTGCTCTGTGTGTCTCTTCACAGGACCATTCACAATATGGCGGCTCCCTTCATCAGAGCGAGCAAGCGAGAGGCAAGAGGGCAAGCAAGACGGAAATCATAATCTTCTGTAACCTAATCTCAAAAATGCTTTCCCATCACTTCTGCCATGGTATATTCATTAGAAGTAGATCACTAGATCCTGCCCATTCTCAAGGGAGAAGGATTTAAACATTGGCATTAATACCAGGGAGTGGAGATCTTTGGAAGCTGTTTTAGAAGCTGTCAGATCACCTCAAGTTGGAGCACAGAGGAAGTGCTAACCATCTTTTTCTCTGAGTTAGTCTGTATTTCTAAGAATTTTGCTCTAATGACAAGTCTAGAAGCACAAAGAGTTTTGAGGTCTGCTTTAAAACTAGGCTTAAGGTTCTTGTAAAGAGTCACAGTTTCTCTGTGACTGAATTTCTGGATTTGTGCTTCAGTTTCTCCCATACATTCATGGAGAGTATAGAATGATTACGTGAGCTAAAGTGAGTGGGATCGAGTCACTCAGAATTTACCGGTAAAGAAAAAGATAAATATCGGTGCTCTTCTTCCTAATCCTCCCAATCCAGCTATAAGGTACATGAGCTGAAACCAGAAAAAGGAGAGTTCCATGTGTCCAATTTGCTTTCCAAACTTATCCTAATGCCTGATGCAGGCAAAACAGGACACTTCCTGGTGTTTCAGTGTAAGAGTAATGTCTAACCTACATCTCTGAATGGCTCACGTAGATTTTAGATTTTCACTACATCGCTCCTAGTGCCCTGACTTCACTTCTTCAGACTCAGTGACCTTCCTACTCTATTTCCACAGATGCCTGAATGTCTACGTGTCAGACATCATCGCTCTGCACCTCCATCTATATGATCGTAAACTCCGAAATACCCCTCCCTGAATATGCCTTTTGCACTCTCTCACTCCCATTAAACTCCATCCTCACCCTTGCAGAAAGCCCCGACCACAGCACATAGTCACTCAATTTTGCCATCTTACTTTTTCTTGATGTTCTTCCATTTCACAACCTGGGAACAGCCATTTAAATCGCTAGATTTTAATCATTTAAAGCCTCCACTAGATTTCTCAGTTTCCGAATTTATGCCATTTTCCTAATCCCAGATTAATCCCCTAATTACTTCCTCTGCTCTAGCTTCCAGGATACTAAGAATTATTGATGGAAATTAAAAAAAAAATGTTGGGGCGCCTGGGTGGCACAGCTGGTTAACCGTGTGACTCTTGATTTCATCTGAGGTCATGATCTCAGGGCCCTGAGATCGAGCCCCATGTAGGGCTCTGCGCTCAGTGCAGAGTCTGCTTGAGTTTCTCTCTCTCCCTCTGCTCCTCTTTCTCCTTCTTTCTCTCTCTCTCAAATGAATAAATCTTTTTTTAAAATGTTGATTTGGTCCTCTGCAGTTTTTTCTGCTTAACTTCAGCATGATTCTCAATATTACATAAAAGTCCATACTTTATAGTCAAATAAACGTGTTTAAATTCTGGGTCTGCCATTTTTTGGCAATATGAGCCTTAGAAAGTTATTTTAACTCTACATCTCGGTTTCCTCGTTTGTAAAAGGGAAATGGAGGGGCGCCTGGGTGGCTCAGTGGGTTAAGCCTCTGCCTTCAGCTCAGGTCATGATCTCAGGGTCCTGGGATCGAGCCCTGCATCGGGCTCTCTGGTCAGCAGGGAGCCTGCTTCCCCTTCTCTCTCTGCCTGCCTCTCTGCCTACTTGTGATTTCTCTTTCACTATCAAATAAATAAATAAAATTTAAAAAAAAAAAAGGGAAATGGAATACAACTAGAAAACAAAATAAAAAACCACTTTCTATGCTTTTTTTCTACTTTAAATTCTCTGAAGCATTTCATTATTTTGATACTGGCTCCTTTATCGACATCTCTTTTACTTTTTGTCATTTGGTACTATCCTGGTTCTTCTCCTACCTACATACCAAGCCCTTGTAAAGTTTTTGCATAACTTTTTATAATTTGTCTTATAATCACGGCCGGTATGTTTAACTTGGTCTCTACTGATCACAAATGCCCCCCCAAAACACAACGATATTGACCCAATTTCGCTGTCGTACATTTGGCATGGTGCCTTGCATATCGTTAGTGCTTAATCAATGGTTTTGAGCAGGGATGGATTTAATATTTAAGAGGCTTGCCTGCATGCTTTTTAAATTTTGGCGCTCATTGTGTCTGTAAAACAGAAGAACAATTCTCCTGCCCAGTTTACCGAATGCCATTCTCCAGGCTGAAAACTCTGAGGACCATGCTTAATGTGACGTTCATCCCTATTTGGGGATGTTGCTCTACTTGTGAAGAATGTACCAAAAACCAGACGGAAACACCAGGAAATGAGCTTACTCTCCAGGTACAATGTGTTCCAACTGCCACACTGATAGTCTCAGATCACAAGATCCTAAAACGCAAGGAGTTGTGAAAAAAAAAATAATCACGGCATTTTGCCCTCCCCACCATGAGATTAGAGTAGTTCTCATTTAAAATTGGGAAATGACACAAAAGTAAAACTAGGAAAGGTGACTAAAAATATTCCATTATCTAATATCAAGATATTACCTTGTTTGTAGATAAACGGAGAACACTCCAGCAAGCGAACTAGATATCTCATTTTGATATCTTACATTGTTGAAATTCCTTCCAGCCAGAGCTTAAAAAACTAATATTTGATCATTTTAATTTTCAAATGCTCTGACACCTCTCTGCACCTTTGGAGTCAGCTGTAAACTTATGAATCTAGAAATGATCAATTCATATTTCTTTCCTTAGTAACTTCTTATCAGAGCTCGCCCGAAGCAATGTATCTTCTTTAGTGCATGCCCGGGAAGTCTGAAGTATTTTCTCCTTTGTGACCCAGATTCTCTGATCTGCGTGTCTATATCTAGCTTCCAATTATGTAGAGCATCTCTTTGTACATCGTGTGTAGTCCTTATTAGTAACTTAGAAAAACAAGTAGCTAAAATATGATAGGTTGTATTCTCCAAAGGACACTTGAAGGGAACATGTGATTCAGGATTCTTTTTTTTTTGCCATTTAATACTTACATATCAAATATAAGTAGCCAATATTTCTCTGGCTATTTCTCGCGCTGTTCCCTGTAGAACACACACCCATTCCAAAGTCCCAGTTTTCCAGTAAACTCGGGAGTTTTCCGGGGGTGTCTCACCTGTGCCAGCAGGGAGGTGTCACCCACTGCTCTGCACAGGTCCCACCGCCACCCCGTCCAGGCACCTGTTTGTCCACGACCCACTGTCGCCTTCCTCTGGACACCACAGATTCCTCCTGGGTATTGCTGCCAAGGCACAGGAGATCTAATGGTGTGCAGGCTGCACGAGCCCCGGAGGGGAAGGGGAGGGAAGGTCTCTCATACCCCATCGATGGCGTGCTCTGCTGACAGGCTGCCGGGGCTCGGCCGCTTTGCATAGAGTTTTAGTTCAACCGGCTCTTCTCAGTCACTGTCATTTCTCCTGCTTCCCCGCAGACCACTGTGGCTTCACAGGATTCAAACAGGACTCCGTCGTCATTCTGGCCCAAAGGCAAGGCTGAAGGGCAACTGTTCATATTCAGATGACCCAAGCTTTGTTCCTTGGTCGAGTTGTCTTGACAAACCCCATTTTTACGGGGTGGTGTTCTTTCCCCCGATGTTTTCTCAGCCCTTTGCGCCAATAAACTTCTGGCAGGTTGGCCCTGCCATTTCACCAAGCCTACCTGGGCACGTCGGGGCTCCCCAGTTCAGCTCACGCTGCAGCCCCTGCGTGGACTGATGGGAACCGAAGGGACTTGGCACACAGGAAATGCTGAGTCCAGAGCGGGTGCTTAGGCAGTCCTCTCCCCTTGTGCAAATATTTTAATCACAAGGACTATCGAGCTCTTCAAAGAGCAACATTATCAACTGTGGGCTGGTCTTGTTCCTTTTTACAGAACCCTTGATTTTGGCGTGAGTCAGTGTGGATAAAGAATGTGTGATTAAATAGTTCAGTCATTAAGTTTAGGGGGCATCGGGGTGCCATTTGTAAACGAAACTCAAAGATAGTACAAAATGGTACCCTGAGGCCCAAGAGGAGTGTGTCACTGAGTTAGGGGCCTGTTTTTATGCTGTGATTCCCTGGAACGTTTTATTCACCCCAGAGCTGTGTCTTTCAAACCTTTTTGCGTGAGATTTTCAATAATAAACGGATTTTTGAAGAATAACCCAGGACACCTCCCACACACGTGGATCTTCACACAGGTATGTGTTTGCATGTCTGTAGAACAAAAACATGTTTCACTAAACAACATCCACCCTCTTTATATGTAACATATTTTTTCTGTACTGTGTTTTTTTCCCTCTTCTCCTTCTTCTTCTTTTTCTCTGTCTCTGTCTCTGTGACTTTTCACTGCTGCTAATCAGATCCATCGATGGGCCGCTCCTGCTGTTTTGAAAGTACAGCCCAAGAAGAGTTCAGGATGCCTCAGAGCAGGTTAAGCCCATTTGGGAATTCTGGGAAATGAATAGCGACCTCCAAAAGTTTTCCGTTTAGAAGCCAGGTAAGGAATCCACAAACGAGATAGCCTCCAGTCTGACTCCAGCTCAATCTTATAAGCTCGAACATCAAGCCAGGTGGGACTGGGGCTTTTTAAGAGTCTCCTCATTCGGCAAAACATGGTTCAGGGAAAGCACAGGGATGAGACAGTGGCAACTGAGACTTGTGATAAATGCAACCCCACCTCTCAACTTGTTTGGCATCCGTGCTAGTCCTCACCTTTGAAAGTACCGGTGGTGTCAATAGGGAGCCTTCTCTCTGCCTGAAAAAATGAACAAGGAGTTCGTTAGTCCACTATTTCTCTAGTGTTGTGAGTCAGTGGGGGAAAAGCGATGAGAGAGGAGAGAAGGCCAATGAAGAAGCTCTCTAAGAGCGCCCTGGCGGCTCAGCGGGTTAAACGTGTGACTCTTGATCTTGGCTCAGGTCCCAATATCAGGGTCGTGAGTTCGTACCCCACATTGGGCTGCATGCTGGGTGTGGAGCCGACATTTAAAAAAAAAAAAAAAGAAATTCTAAATAACTGTTCTGTCCATGAGTTTCTGGCACTCCGTAGTTGGTTCTTTTTCTTAGCCGACGTGAGAAGGGAGGCGGTTCAGGGAGTCTCCTCATTTTGAAGCTCGTATAGTAGAATTCTGTCCATCCCCCACCCCTCATCTTCTTCACAATAACCTTAACCAAGATTTACACATTCTAAGATCCATTTGTGTTAGGGGCAGGAGTCTCATTGTCAACCTACCGATTCTCCTGGGGTACCTTGGAATGAGCCCCGCTGCCTCCCAGAATCTAGGAGGCAGGAGAGAAGGAGCGGTCCTTCTGCCGGGAGATCAGAGGGCTCAGTGCCTGCCCTTCCTGAACCACTGGTAGGAGAAAATGGGGGCAACCCCATACGGTTGTCTAATACCTTTAACGGAACCGTTCTCTGTAGTGCTCTACAGAACCTACATTCATTCTTTCCATTGTTCCCCTGGAGAACTCCCCCTGCAAACTCACATTTCTCAGACCCGGAGGTGAAAAGGAGATCCCATTACTTGTGTGCACGTGGTACACACACGTCCGTGGAGTGAAGGTGAAAAGCGTTGCTCAGGTCTGCTCAAAACTGAGCTTTTATTCTCATTGAAACTGTTACCATTATGATGGTTCTTGGAATAAGATGGGATGGCTGGGTGGAGGAAATGGCCTCATAAAACCCATTTTAAGATGTGTTTTTTTTTTTTTTTTTTTTAAGGTAAGGGCACATGGACATGATTGCTTTGGTTGCAGTGCTCAGACGAGTCAAAGGCCTCACACTCAGCACAGAGCAAGGCAGACAGTGTTTGCATACGCAGCGCCCTCCAGAAGAACAGGCGTACCTCCGATTCTGGAAGCATGAGATGTCACGCGGGCCGCGCGGTGCAAGGAGGGGTCAAAATGGAGATTCCCATCTCGTGGCTGTAATGGTGTAAGTATATGGCGCGCTGACTCCACCTTGTGATGTCTCCTTGTGCCAGAGGGACCCCAGCCCCGAGATGTCTGGATCCCCAGCAACCCGCCCCTATCCGCGGGCTTCCTCTCTACTCCACGGGACGGGACGTAAAAGGGCCGCGTTAAGCATTGTGCTCTGCTCAGCAGCTCACACGTCGTGCGTGCTTGATTAGAACTGTCGATGCAGCCCTTTCCCTGGGAGTCAAATGGACAGACACCTCGTGAGAACAGGACCCTGTCAGGCCACTGGGGGACCATTCCAGAAGTTGCTGCTTCAGTGTGCTAAATGGTAGCCTAGGGCCTGGCAGAGATTTCACGCTGCTTCCTAAACTGCCTGGTGAACACCCAGGGAGCAGGTTAGGTGAGAAGCTGCTTCATTAAACAGAGAAAGCTCGGTTTGAAATAATAAGACATTATCTTTCTTATTTTAAACCGGCTGCTTCTTTCTAAGTGTTTTACAAACAATGTCTCTGTCACCCACGCAACATCACCATGAGGGAAGACAGGGAAGGGTTCCTGTCTCATCTGAGAAATAGCAGAGAGCTGGCAAATGACTCTTTGTCTGACAGCAGCCGCAGAAGAAAATAAAGGTCTCTTCCACCCACCTCCAGCTCAGCTGGGCAGACTGGCCCCCCACTCCCACCCTGGGCCCACCCTCTGCCCACCCTCTGCCTCCTCCGCTCCAGCATAGTGCCTGTGCAAGGCTTTCCCCCGCCCTGCCCTCTTCCTCCAACCATGGGCCTTCTCTCCACTCTATTTGCATAAAGCTTTTCAATCCTTTAAGGCTCAGATCAAATCCCACTTCCTCATTCAAGATTTTCAGGAGCCTTCCAGCTTGGAAATTCACCTTCCCTCCTCTGACAATGTTGCATTATGTTGCAATGCACTCACTTCCTCTTCATGTGGTCACGTTTTATCTTCCCAACTAGAAGGGCAGCTTCTTCAAGGCAAGGTCGATCTTTGAAACGCCTCCTTCTCTTTACCATCACGAGGCCCCGAGCAGAGCTCTGCTCATGGCCATCTCCCAGTGCAGACATGTCCGCTCCTCCCATGGTTACCAGTTCATGGCACGTCACCGACTCCAGAGAGAAGCTTATGTTCAGGGAGCTCGGATATACCGAACACTCATACTGTTAGATGGCCCTGCCTTCCTGAGTCATACTTAACTGCTCAAAATAAGGGGTTCCACTCGGGATATGGGCCAGGCCAGCCAAAAGGCTGAGGAATGTGTGAAGGGGCAGATTAATGAGCAATCGGACGGGAGGCTGTGGATGCCCATTCAAGTTCTTGGAAAGCGTCCGTCTGTGGTGTGATGAAAGGGGCCCGAGGGTGAGAGCGGCTCCACATGTCCCCTCCCTCCTGCTGCTGGAGGCCCGAAGAACAATGACGAGTCAGGGAGACAGTGGCACGTGGGAGGCAGCTGAGTCCAGCTGATTGAAAACAGGCCATTTGTCCCGTTCAATGGAAATGCGGGCGGGGGTCCGCACGGTAGGGGCTGCGAAGCGGGACAAGGAGGAGGTTGCATTTATGTGTGCATGTGTGTGAGAAACGAAGCCCTCCTTCTTGGCTTTTTCATTCGGGTTTTCTCTACTCAATAAATGGCCAATAAGAATAGCCCATGATCTCACCAGTTTGTCTAGCTGGTAGAAACATAAGTGCTGTAGGGGGAAACAACAAAAACAAAAACGAAATAAAACCCTTGGGTTTGAAATCTCGAGATTGGTAAGGGCCCCATCAGGTATTTCTTTCAACCCAAGGGAAGAAGGGTTGATCAGGAGTAAAGAGCGCCAATTAAAGGCACAGCTGAATACTCTAATTGACTGGATATCGGTCCTCAAAAATATTGCTTCATTAAGTGGGCATTTGGAAGGCTTAGAAATCTCTGAGCTATATGGAGATTTCTTTTTTTTTTTTAAAGATTTTATTTATTTATGGGGCGCCTGGGTGGCTCAGTGGGTTAAAGCCTCTGCCTTCGGCTCAGGTCACGATCTCGGGGTCCTGGGATCGAGCCCCACATGGGGCTCTCTGCTCAGCAGGGAGCCTGCTTCCCCCTCTCTCTCTCTGCCTGCCTCTCTGCCTACTTGTGATCTCTCTCTCTATTTATTTATTTGACAGAGAGATCACAAGTAGGCAGAGATCGTGACCTGAGCCGAAGGCAAAGGCTTAACCCACTGAGCCACCCAGGTGCCCCCTATATGGAGATTTTTACTGAGGTGATATTTGCAGCCTGATAATCTGATCAGTAATAGTAACTGTTAGGGGCCATTTTCTCAAAGTCAGCTGGTCACTGCCAGAGGAGTCAGCCCCCCTCCCCAGGCCCTGGAGGGATCCAGTATAGTCAGCCCCCACCTGGCAAGATGCTGTCCACAGCCAGACTCCTACAGGCAGATTCCGTAAACTGCTGCTTTTTCTGTCTTGTTTTTGTTTCGTTTCGTTTTGTTTTGTTTTTGTCTTTCAGATTCCTTGTACGAACGATGTCAGGGCGGTGTGCGCCCGCCCGCCACACCTGTACCGGCCGTTGGTGGTAGAGGGAGGGACTTATAACACCTTATCTCTTGTCTTTCACAAAGATTTGAGAAGGGATCTAAGCTTTCACTCTGGCACCATGGAAAGTCATCTGACGAAACAACGTGGTCCACCCTCCTCATTTCCCGGTAAGAGGTAACCGAGGCCCAGGTGAGTTCAACGGCTTGTCCAGAGCCATTCGGGGGCGTTTGTCCCTTCCATCTGTGCCAAACCCTCGGCTAGGTCAAGGACAGAGCTCAAATCTCCCGGCCTCCAGACTACCACTTTGTTCCCCTGTCGAGGCGATGTAACCCGACAGAGCTCGGCAGTTGAGAATCTGCCAAAAGGAAAGAGCCTCTTCCTTCAGGGGCAGGTGTCTCTACTTGGGCAACAAGTGCTTCGGACCCAAATGGCCAGTTATCCGCTGGCGGGATTTATACGAATCATTGATCCCTGTCATTGGTCTGGAAGTTGCGAGGCGGCGCATGGGTATGGGATGGCCACGTCCCGGCCGCCGACGAGGTGTGCTGTAGAGGTAGGACTGGAGGGTTTTAAATTGCTTCCCAGGGCTGTGAGGCAGCCAGGGCTGCTCCCGGCGTCCCTCCGGCTCCCTCCAGCAGGGGTTTTCGGCTCTTCCTTTTGTCTTGCTTTTTAAAAAAAATCTCCTAGAGCTGATTGTGAAAATATTCCCTTATTCTACTTCAAAATCACTCTAAAAAAAAAAAAATTTTTTTTTTAAAATAAGGACAGCAGCTTTTCTTACAGAGTCGCATCTTGGACCAAATACTGTGGGCTAGTAGTCTCTGATGTTCCTTCAGGAAAACCTCAAAATTCAGGGGCGGGAGAAATGTCCGGTTTGTTCCGTTTCCCTTTGTGCTCCATGCTTTCAACTCAAGGCTGCGACCAGGAGGGGATTTGGGGGATGCAAAAATCGGTAAGACATGGACTCACATGTTTCGAGAAGTTTCTATTTTAGTATGGGAGAGAACAAAAGCAAAAAGCTAAGTGCAATTCAAAGTAGAAGAATATAAGTAGGGGCACCTGGGTGGCTCAGTGGGTTAAAGCCTCTGCCTTCAGCTCAGGTCATGATCTCAGGGTCCTGGGATCGAGCCCCGCATCAGGCTCCCTGCTCAACAGAGAGCCTGCTTCTCCCTCTCTCTCTGCCTGCCTCTCTGCCTACTTGTGATCTCTCTCTTCTCTGTCAAATAAATAAATAAAATCTTAAAAAAAAAAAGAATATAAATAATATGAAAGGCACTGAGGAGGATCCCATCATTTCCTCGTGGAGCCCTTAGCTAAGGCTTTGAGGAAGAGGTAATATTTGAGTTGAGCCGTGAAGCACTGGGAAGATATGAACATCCAGCCAGGCTGGGGCAATCATTTCAGAAAAGGTGTTAGAGCAGCTTCTTGGTAGCTTTTGGCATTATAGAACTCCTTTTCAGAAGACTGAAGCTTCATTGTCTTCCTAATTCTTCCAAAAAATATCCCTGCCTCAAATCCTTAGTTTCAGATACCCAGCCTGAGTCATGCCGTGTAAAGCATACACTCAGATGGGATTCTAGTCCATCACCACGAAACACAGGCGTGGGCTCTAGGAAGCACACACTCTAGGTCTCTAGTGAAGTAACGATACTAGAACATTGTCTGGCACACGGAAACACTCAAAACAGGATCATATTCCTGACTTCTCAGTATGGCCAGGCCCTGTTTTCAAAGCCTGACATCCGAAACTAAGGTAACGTTGTATATTAAAAAAATTAAATTAAAATAAAATGAATAAAAGCTTGACATCCATTAACTCCTTAACTCCCATAATAATGGAGGGGGATAATTTTGAGGCAGGTTTCTCTTTTTACCTTGACTTACAAATGAGAACACCGAGACGCAGAGAGTATCAGTAATTTTACCAAAGTCAGTCATTAAGTGTTTGAGCCAGGATTTGAACCTAGGCAGTCTGACTGGAGAGTTTATGCATATAAACACTGTATCAGACAGACCCTTCTCCATATAAAACCAATTGCTTACTGAATTATTTTATTTGTCAAGTTTTTATTGAGCAACTACTATCTTCTAGGCACTAGGTTATGAGCTGAGAATAAGAAGAGAGCAAAGAAGTGCTTTGTCACCTTAAATCTAAAACCTTGGAAAGGGAAGCCATTATTTAAAATGAAGCCAATTGCTAATAAAGAGAGGACTGGAACTAAAGTCTTCGGGCTTTATCTATCAGGTCATCTATTAGAAAGGAATAATGCTAAAAGCCACAAAAGAGGCACTGCTGAATCTCAACAGCTTAGCATAATATAAGTTATTTCTCACTCCGTAATCCAAAAGGATGTTCCTATTTGGGCAACTCTCCAAGTGGGGATTCAGGGACTCGGACATTTTCCACCCTGTGCTTCTGCCATCTCTCCAAGCTCATCTCAGGGGCTCATCCTTTCCTGTCAGCTAGAAGTTGTGAAGATATGGAGAATCATGCATGGGAGGATTTTACGGGACAGGTCAGGAAGTGGCATAGCTCACAGGCACTCATATTCCACCGAGTAGAAGTCAATCACATAGCCAAATCTAGATGCTATGGAGACGGGGAGATACAGGCTTATTGGGGGCCCAGAAAGAAGGGAAGGTGGGTTTGATGGTCACCTAGAGGTCTACAGGACATACCCCTACACCATCAACTTTCCAATTAATTGAATTTCCAAATGATACCACTGTGGCGTTTGAGACTCTATGTAACTTTTAAAATCCAGGAACATTATGGAGATAGAGTAAGATCTATCCTGTAATCCTATAATATCTTTCTTGTTATTCAGTAGAGAGTTGGTAGTCTATAAGGGACAGGAAAGACAGGACATTTACTTAACATAGCTCCAATTCTTGATTCTTTATCCTACTACTAGATACGGACTACTGTGCAAAATACTGAATAGAAATTCAATTGTTTGTGCATAATTCCACCTACTTCAGCTGTTCTAAAAATGTATGCCAAAAATATATCATCAAAGGTATGGGGGAAGATGCAAAGGAGACTAACAACATTTACTGAGTGTTCACCAGGTAGCACTCTTCCAGGTCCTTTGATGTGACTGCTTTGAATTCTTATAAGGTGTCACCCTTAGACCTATTTAATAGACAGGGCTCATTATAGGCTACAGCTTAAGTGACATGCCAAGGGTCACATACACATAAGTGGCAAAGCCGGGATTCAAAACCTGTTCCAGCTAATCTCCAAATTTTTATTTGCCCTGGGAGTGACTGAATTTGTTCAGTCTGAACAGGCAAATGCAGAGAAATTCAATGGGGGAAATAACTCAAAAGGTTTCAATTTACAAACCTGAAGTACCCGAGTAATGTCTACCACTCTCCGATGAACTCTACCCAGACAGACAATAAATGTTTATGATGCAAAGTCATCTGCAAGCAAAGGAATCATAGTAACTCTGTGTCTCAGGAGGCAGCTCACCGCAGATTGCGCTCATTAATTCTATCAACATATACTGAGGGTGAATTGTATGCTACTCACTCCCGAGCTGGCAGTGATGATAAAAGCCACGGTTTCTCCCTCCAAAGGGCCCCCTCACCAAATGCAGGCTTAGGTGCTTTTCCCAGGAGCAGATCTAGAGTTACGCTACTGTTATACTTACGTTATGTGCTTCCCGCCACCAAAGATTTTATTTATTTATTTGGCAGAGAGGGAGAGAGAGCACATGCAGGGGAAGTGGGAAAGGGAGAAGCAGACTCCCCGCTGAGCAGGGAGCCTGACGAGGGCTGGATCCCAGGACCCAGGACCCCAGGACCCCGGGATCACAACCTGAGCCAAAGGCAGACGCTTAACCCACTGAGCCACCCAGGTGCCCTGTCATGTGCTTTTGTAACTGCTGTTTTATTTGACTATTTCCTATATTCTATTAATTCATGGATTTTGTGATTTGCTCATGACCACTCCAGCACCTCATCTCATTCCTCACATACGGGTGTTCAGAAAGTGCACTCTGCCATAAATGGATTAGTAGATGGGTATAGTTCTGGGGAAGGTGATCAGTAAAAGCAAAGGCATTAAGACATAAATTAGTGAAGTCAAAGAACTAGGAGAAATTCCTAAGTGAGGTCGATGTGGGGAATAGGAGACATGAAATAAGACAAGACAGCAGCCAATCTGGTGCTAAGAATTGTGGGCTTAATTCAATACATACATCACTGGAGGAAGGAGTTTTTAATGTGCTTGATTGTTTGAAGATAGTAGTTGAAGTGCCAATTGGTAGATAATGATTGCTTCAAAACAAACTTTTTCTTTCACTATTTAATTGCAGACTCCAGTTTCAATGAGAGGTCATGGTTAAAGGCCAAGAGAAGGCTTTATTTTGTCGGACTGAAATAAAGGTGAATTATCTGAAAACTTATAATCTTTCCAATAAAGAGTTCCAGTGAATTTACTAACCTTTTGAGAGTGGATTAGGATTCTGTCATAAAGTAAATATTCACAACCAATAAAAAAAAATAATATATGATCGTTTAGTTCTTCATTGCTGGTATTGCCCGGAGCACTGTTGGGTAAACACTTGAGGAATATATTTTGAGTGTGTTTCCTGTTCAGATGTAAATCAGAGTTTACATATGATGGGGCCTGAAGGAGGAGGCAGAAGGAAGATCAAGTTAATGGTGGTAAGTTAGGAGAAGTACTGGAATGGAATTTTAAGATTAAGGAAATCAGGCCATCCTCAGAGTCCTGGGGAAAACAAGCAATTTATTCCACCAGGTGGATAAAACTTAGGTTGAGTGAAGGCCAGGAAAGTGCTTTGTACTCAGAATCAGGAGAATTTGTTCGAGATCTAGCTCTGTCACAAATAAGATGTGAGATCTTTGTCAAATCACTTACCCTTTCTGAGTCTGTCCCCTCATCTGAAAAATGAGGATTTGAAATAAGACTATTAGACCAGATAATCTAATAAACCGTTTCCATCCTTAAATAAGGTATGAAGTTTTCAAAGCACGTAATTTAATTTTTTTACCTCAACTCACAATACAGTCTTTGAAATGATCTAGCATTACATCATTAGCATTCAGACCCCTGGAATTGGAATATGAAAGACAAGCAGGTCCTACAGTCCTAGATTTCCAGGTTAGTGTTGCCCATCGGCGGAATTCAAGAGAGAGAGTCTTCAATGTTCTACCAACTTCAAGGTGCAGCGGCAGAAGCTAGTGGGAGGTCATACTGGCAGATGAAATTGTGAATTGGGTACAAAGCCAACAGACGTAAATGTAGGAGTGGGTGTCATATATAGCAGGTGTATTAGTTTCCTATTACTGCTGTACCAAATTAACCAGAAGTTTAGTGGATTCAACAATACGAATTTATTATCTTACAGTTCTGGAGGTCGAAAGTCCAAAATGGATCTCTCTGGGCTAAAATCCAGATGTTGGCTGCATGTGTTCATTTTCTGAAAGCTCTAGGGAAGAATCCATATCCTTGCCTTTTCCAGTTCCTAAAGCCTGCCCACATTCCTTGACTCACTGACCCCTTGTTCTATCTTCACAGCCGGCCACATTGTGCCCTCTGACCCTTATTCCGTAGTCACACCTTCCTCTTCCACTTTTAAGAGCCTTTGTGATTTCATTAAGTTCAATCAGATAATTTAGAAAAATCTATTTTAAGGTCAGCTGATTGGCAACATTAATTCCATCTGCAGCCTTAATTCACCACAGCTACGTAATCCAACAGTCCCAGTTTCAGGGGTTTAGGACATAGGCATCTCTGGGGGGGGCCATGTCTTTCCTATCATGCCTGTTCAACATGAATCTAGGGGAACATGAATATCTGATTGCCACATCCCTACTTGGTATGCTCCAGGGCTATAGCCAGTGTCTACTAAAATGTATGTGTATTATTTAAAAAACAATACAAAACAAAACAACTAGACTTGAAAGTTCAAAAGAATTAGTTTGAACCCTTGGACTAATTATTGAATATTTTATATCTGTAAAGGGACATAACAGTCCTTATATAGCAGGGTTGTTTTGAGGATTAAAATATTTGGCAAATTGAATCTAGTTTCCTCAGATGTTTCTATCTATAACAATTATGGTATATATAAATGATTGTTTTGTTTTTATTTAGCTTATTAACTTGTTTTTATTCTTCAAGACTAACACTTGTAAAGTATGGTACAAGTCTTGATAGTTCATTTCTTGGTTGTTAGAAAGCCACATCTAGTTCTGGTTTTTGATGCACACAGGAAAAGAATAAGCTTTTAATTATCCTTCTGAGGAAGAGCACACTCTCCAGACATTTAATCCATCACAGTTTTTCAAAGAATATAAAGGTTTATTAGTTCAAGCAAGCCCTAAACATTTATATAAATATATAAGAAGCCTGATGAAGACTAAAATAAATCAGGCTCTTGGCAAAAGGCAGTTGTATTATACTAAAAATAAACATTTCAACTGGAGATCAGAGCTGATTTTTGTGACTGGCACTAAGTCTGGAACAGTGATAACGAACATCTCAGTGGCTTTCAACTATTCGGCATTCCTATCCAGGAGATCCAAGGACTTCTGTGATATTGCTCAACTATCTTGTTGATGAAGAGACTCATCGTGTACAGAATCTAACACAATGATCAAACACCGAGAATTTTTCCAACTCCCATTCTGAGCATTCTTGGCATTACTGAAACATGAACTAGTTTTGTTTGGTCAGTCAGTCGATTAGTTTTGTCTTTGTGATTTAAAAAAATGTAAAAAGCAGGCAATTTTCCTCATGCTTTCATTTCAGTGACCACACTTGTTACTGTTCCATTGTCCACTACAGGGTATCTTAGGTTGGCAATGGTACAATGTGTGTGGCGACCCCCAGTTCAGTCACCAAATCAAAACACAGCGGTGTTGGGTCAAGGTCTAGAGCAGGTAGTGTGGTGAGTGAAAATGTGAGCCACATATCCGGTCTGTGGCGGCCATTTTGGCTGTGGCTGCATGTGTTGAATCCTCTAGCCTTCACTCCTTTGGCTATGTTGAAGCTGCCTTGCTGGCAATTTGCTGTGTGTTAATTATAGTATTATGCCAACATATCTTTTGCATGTTCAAAGGGTATAAACACTAATCATTCATTTTCCTGCTAATACTTGACCTAGCTCCCTTCATCTGTTTCACTGGTGATGGCTTTACTCGAAACCACAAATAAGCTTTTCTACCTCAATTTTGTATTATTATTATTATTATTATGCTACCTACTGGTGTTAAATCCTAAAATCAGTAAATATATTAAAAGTCTACTACATACAAGTATGGTAAAAGGGACCGTGTAAGATTATAACGAAAGCTAAAACAGAACTGTACCTTTAGGGAGATTACACAACTTTTGCACCATTGTGTAAGTACGGAAGACATTTCTTAGGAACTGAAGATGGACGACTTTGGAGACATACACAATTAGGAACTACAGATTTGAGAGTAAGATCAAGCTGATCTAAAGTCTCTGTTACTCCAGTTTGAAGAAAGAGAATTATCTCATTTTTAAAATGTTTATTCTAAATGACTGTGATGCTTCCAATTGCTATCAACTGTATCACATACTTAATGTGTCCAGAGCACATTTAGACGGAACACTGTCACCATGCCTAGACAGAGAATGACACTGCTGTAAAGAACTCATTTGGATTTATGTTTAAGGATTTGTTTATGGACAGGCACTTGGGTGGCTCAGTGGGTAAAGCCTCTGCCTTTGGCTCAGGTCATGATCTCAGGGTCCTGGGATCGAGCCCCGCATCGGGCTCTCTGCTCAGCAGGGAGCCTGCTTCCCCTTCACTCTCTGCCTGCCTCTCTGCCTACTTGTGATCTCTCTCTCTGTCAAATAGATAAATATTTTTTTAAAAAAAGATTTGTTTATGGAAATTTTTAAAGGAAAGATAAAGGCAACTTTGGTCTATTTGTCAAAGTGATCTGTAAGATTAGAGAGTTGCCACAAAGGAAATCTTTTATTCATTGCTCAACAAAAATGGATTACAACACATGAAAATACTTTAGGTAAATCAAATATCAGAACCGTCCTTTGGGGAGACTCTGCCTAAATCCTTGTTGACAACGCCACTCTACGTTATGAGATGTGCTTGTCCCCACTCCTCTCCTTCATCTGTTGACCCCTACCAATTTTAGAGTGAGTTCCTACAAAAGCAGTAATTTCATCCTATTATTGTCTAACTTGGATGGGGAAAAAAACCAGCAACAACATGAGAACAAATCCTTCATATGGCACTAGGAAAAGGAGAGCAGTGATTTTCAGGAATATTTTTATCTTAAAGAATTGTGCCACAGAGGTTGTGAGCATGGGGGTGCCCGACACTCTTCAAGAAGATATTTCAGTGCCAAGAGCCTCCTTTTGGCACCCCATACTAAAGGCAATCCACTTACTATACACAGTCTTGTGGCTAGTTACGGACTCTGGAACACCAATGTAGGAGAGTCGTGAGATAAGTCAGGCAAGATACCACACTTGAATTATTTTCCCTCCATCTTATATTCTGTGATAATAGCACTTACCACTAGTGAAAAATGGTTTGGAGCTCTTATAATATTAATCAAATAATAGAATCTTCCTGTAGGAAAGAACCAAATGGCCATTTAGTTTGTTCACTAAAGATCATGAGGAGCCTCTGGTCCTCTATTGTCTTGGCTAGATGCTTAGTTATGCAGCCAAGTTTTACATCTCAGTGGTGAGTTATAACTTGACATTGCCTTTCAAAACTGTCTTTCCAGAATTTACTTCAGTAATAACTTGAAAGTTCTTCAACTGAGGAATTATTTTTAGGTCATTTCATTTGGTTTTAGGGCTACTTTCATTTGTAAATATTTTCTTCTTAGATGTCCTATTTCCTTTGAAATTTGATCTCACTATGCTGAATTTCAAATTTTTTTATTCCCTCAAAAATATTCTTAAAAAAAGAAAGGTGAGGGGAGCCTGGGTGGCTCAGTTGGTTACATGTCTGTCTCTTGGTTTCAGTTCAGGTCATGATCTCAGGGTCGTAAGACCAAGACTTGTGTCATGGAGCCTGCTTAAGATTCTCTCTCTCTCCTCCTCCCTCTACCCTTCCCCGCTCATGCATGCTCTCTCTCTCTCATTAAAAAAAAAAAAAAAAGAAAGAAAGTTGAGAAAAAAGAAAAATCCCAATTTGGGATTTTAGTAGGTATTAGAGGCCTCCTTTGGTTCTTTTATTAATTCAGATGTTGTTTGTGTGTGCCTTGGCCAAGGTACCTTCCGTGTCTCATTGCACTTTGTGCTACTTTAACAAAATATACCACTTATGTTTGCTTTGCTTTGATTTATGTATTTATCTTCCTGGGCTGCTCTGTATCACGATGTATCTTTATGCAGGTACCCAGAATCATGGTCAATATAGCAAGAAAAATTCAGATCCCAGCCAAACTAGGTTTCTCAACCTATGTCCCACATACACTAAACTCTGGAGTCACAGTCATATGAGTGGGTGGGCCACTCACCACTCCACAGACAATATGGTATCTGGTAGCATACTTTCCTTCAGCCCCCACAGTTCCCCATTCCAGGAAATATGGGGAACTTCTGTTTAGCTTGTTCTCTGCTAGCTTACTAGGTGACGTAAACAGCAGTACAACCTGGCAAGACCAGATGGGGACACACAAGTATTTTTTGTTAAGAATAAAAAGCAACACTAGCCCTTTTGCTTATAGCAGCTAGCCTGCATAATCCCTTACCTCCCGCTTCCCCAGTTTTGTAATGAAGTGTTCTTAGCTTGATTTACTACTAGGGATGGGTTGGAAAAAATGGGGAGTTGAAAGGGTAACCTTTATCTATCCTCCCCCCAAAACCTGGATTATGGAAATTTCAGGCTGCCTAATATTTTTGCTATAAGCACTTAGACCAATGCAATCCCACACCTGTTTCAAAACTCATTTGTGTCCACGTAAGGCAGTACGGCTGGACCAGACCCACGTGGGGTAAAGATCAGTGCTCACTTTATGTACATCAGTTTGCTCAAAGCCATTGTTTCCTTCCGCTCAGTTTCATCGTTCCGTATTTCTCCAGAAGAACCAGTTGTCGTGCAGGAGGCTCTGCTCTCTCATGACTCACAGAATATTCCAAACCGAACTTTTTTTTTTTCCTGCAAGACTTCAGTAGATTTCATTTCTAAGTGTGGAGTCATTGCTTTATGAATTGCTAATACCAATTTGTCTTTCTTTCTTTCTTTTTCTTTTTTCTTTACTGGACAATAAAGGGAATGGTTAGAGCTCTAACAACCAAGACATAAATAAGAGAAACAGCTCGAAAGCAGAACACTGTGTGCCTGTTAAACGATCAGCCCCTTTCAGATCCTCCGTAAGGATTAAGGACTAAATGAATCTTTTCACATATTGTTACTCGGACACAAGGCACAGAATCAACTTCATTCTTCTCCTTTGAACCAAAACGACAATCATACTGGGAAGCCCCCCCACAATCCCCTGAGTCAATTAAAGATCCTGTTACTGGAGTTATTTTAAATGGGTGTGTATAAAGCGCTAGGGGACAGATTGTAGGATATAATCCTCAACTGACAGAGGGGAATGTACTGAAAGTCCCCCAGGAGATCACCCATCTTGATGTTTGTGAGACACATGGTAGCAGAGATGGACAAACCAATTTGAATGAGATAAGAAAAGCCAAGCTTTTTCTACCCTTCCCCCAAATCCTCAGCCACCTCACAAGCTGAACCTTTCAAACACACTTAGTGCTGAGGCAATTTGACATGGGTGGTAGATTAGCACACCCACACAATACAGACAGGGAGGGCACCCCCTTTATTGACGCCAACTTCGCGGAATCAGCTGCTGCACGTAGGCCAAAAGCCAGCTCGGAAAGTCCAGAATCGTGTAGACTTAACTCTGTCTGTCTTCATTTTCAGGGCTCGGCTGGGAGTCCGGGAGAAGAAAGTTCTATGGATTCTTGAAAAGTCCTGAGATGGACTAATTTTAGGAAGGAAAAAAAAAAATCTTCAGAGTATGGCTTTTTGGTTTTTTGTTTTTGTTTGTTTTCGGATTTTTTTTTGGCTAGGTTGTGGTGGTATTCAGGGGCCATTGGTGGGGGAGAGCTGAAGGGGTCAAAGATACCAGGATTCACCCACATCCAGATATAAGAGCAGAAGTCTTGCACATTTTTCTAATTTCTACATATCGTCTTATATTATTATTTAGAGCCCCCCTATCGTTTTTGTACCTTTTCTCTGCTGGTTAAATCATAATGCTTACAGGAGGAAACGGAGGGAACCTATCCCCACAGGCATACACCATCACCGGCTTCGGCGTCTATAGCCCTGTCCCCATGTCCCCATGTCACAGTAAGGGAAGATTCCCCGTGTTTCTGCTGAAAGGAGACCACATGTAAAAGCAGAGGAGTTTGGCACATGCCTGTGTTAATAAGACTGTCTTGTTCTTTGTTTTAACCTCTCGCAGAAATAACGGAGTTAGGAAATGATTTGAAAATGAGTTGCTTAGAGGCCAGTTTCCTCTCAGGCTAACAGATGACTATGTACGTTCGTTTCCAAAGGTTTCACGTATCCTAAGCCCAAGCACACACTGCAGTCCGCCTGCCCACTCTGAAATGTTCCCATCCCACTAGGCTTTATCTTCTTTACCTGACATCTATTTCTTGCATATGCCCACCAAAATGAATCAGTGGACAAAATCTTTTTTTTTTTTTTTAAGGTTTTATTTATTTGTCACAGAGAGAGAGAGAAAGAGAGCACAAGCAGGGAGAATGGTGGAGGCAGAAGCAGGCTCCTCACTGAGCAAGAAACCCGATGTGGGACTCGATCCCAGGACCCTGGGATCATGACCTGAGCCAAAGGCAGAAGCTTAACCAACTGAACCACCCAGGCTTCCCAGTGGGCAAAATCTTAATAGCCTCCATTTGAGACATTACCATAGGATGTGGAAAATGAAAAGTAAGAATTTTGTTTTCTTCCCCCACCAGATTTTAATATTTACTTTGATTACTTTCAGCCCTATAAAGTTTTCGAAATCGTGGTGTTAAATTTTCTGTTGAGTGACATTTAACTCACTCATGTGTCCCACAGAATAAGTTGGCTTTTTTCTTGATATTATCAAGATTTTCATTAAAATAGAGAATACTCGTGACCCAGTGGTGAAGCCAAAAGACATAATGCAGCTGAGAGGTGTAAAAACATACGAAGTGGTGAAAAGAGTAAATGCTGAACGTGAATACGCCCAGTGTCTTCATACGTGGTCCTTTCAAGTGTAGTTGGACGAAGGAAGTTAAAAATAGTGTTTCCTCAGGAAGTAGCCTCTGCAGAAATGGATATGAAGTTTTGGTCAGGGTATTGGTGTATCCACTTTATGGAAAACCCAGATTTCATGAGAGCAGGGATTTTCCCCAGGAATTCATGAACATTTTTTAGAGATGACAAAACTCAAATCCAGAAATGGAGCTGATAATCTGGAACCAATAGACATACTAAAGTCACATAAGTCCTTTCAAAACATGGTGCAAAGCTACCATAAAAATTTTTCAGCCTTCAGTGGGAGGGGGCGGGAGGGCGGGGTGGGGAGCTTATGCAATTCCCTTATGGAACTATTTTGTTCTGCCCATCTGCATTAACTCATGCTATTGGAGTAAACATCTCAAAATTCCCAAGAACTACTGCCTGATAGCTCCACCAACCATTTATTGGTTTCTTGAAAGAACCTTTGATTTCACAGAATACTACTATTTCAGCACATTCTCTATCTTTCCTTTTTTTTTTTTCATATTTTGCTTATATCCTACAGACACAAGAACATCTTATTGAAAATAATCACGTGTTTTCCCATGGCACTGACCAATTATAAATAACTTCTGAAGTGCAGAAAAGAGGGACAAGATCTTTATTCTCAGACCTACTCTCGAACTATATATTAGCTTATAAATTGCTTAATAACAATAACATTAAAACAATTAGTGTGAAACATGTTCAGAGATGCTTTTAACCATCTCTCTGAGTAAACAAACACTAAGGAACTCATAAATCATGCGTACTCATGCACTCATTTGCCGAAGTGATAGCCCTAAATATGTATACCAACTATTTTCGTATCCATTTTATGGGTGTGGTTCTGTAGAAGAATATTCTTGTGCCTTTAAGTTCATTATTCTGATGGTCTTATATGCTGAATATATGTGTGGCTCAAAAAAGCTAAAATTTCCTTTCAAGTATTCATGATTCCTTTTTTGTCCTCTCTGTGTGTTATCAATTAATGATTGTTAGCTCCCTTTGTACATTTATAAGATATTGGTCTGATTTCCACTCTATGTCATTAAATTACTAGGTTCACACAGCCTGCCAATGTGCCTAGCACAGTGCCTTGTACAGAACTGATGGTAAATTCAGTTTGTTTAATCATGTGTCATCTCTTCTTCTTTTTTGCTTATTCTTAAAATCTGGTAGAGAGTTGAGGAAGATGAAAGATCCATCCTCCAACTGTGCTCAAGGAGTCTGCTGTGTTTGAATGGTCTAGGTAAAGGGATCTCTGATATACACAGTACAAAATATGATAGCACACTTTCCCAATTATGGTCTCCATCTTGTGTCTAGTATCAAAGAGACCGTAGGAAATCACCTTTCCTAAAATAGCAGTCAAGTTTTTTTAAATGTTTTCCTGCTTAGTAGGCAGAGACTTTTTTTCTAACTACTAAAAGTACAAAAAACAAAACAAAACAAAACAAACCCCAAACCCAAACAAAAATCTAAAATTCTGCTCATCTTGTGTTTTCTTCCATTTCTAATTCCATTGACGTAACTTCAGCACCCAGAACTACCCTCCCACCTTGGGCAGTCAACCACGCCCCATGGGGCAAGAGCCCTTAAGCTGGGGATATTGGATACAGTGAGGAAAATACTATAAACTGTAAATCAAAGATGATGTCTAGTTTATGAGAATTTTGCCTGAAGACACATTTTTATTCCCCAAAGCCTCTTTGCTGAAGCATTTATTACGGATCCTAATTCCTCTTGCAAACTTAGTTAATACTCATGGCTATCTTTTGCATACAGAGCAGGGCACATGCCATCAGAACTGATGCATCTGACAAGTGCAGAGTGGAGCAGAGTCGATTCTAGAGAGGAAGGCGGACAGCTGAAGGATGCACTGCCTGACCAAATGCAGCAAAGCCGTTCCCTCCGTGAGCCATTCTGGACATCCCGTGCCTTAGTACTGCCTCCTTAGGATCATTTGCTGGAAAGTTCACACTTTGGGGAAAAAGTAGTCCTCTACGTTCCCCAAAAGCAACTTCATAACTAGTTCTGAAATGATTAGAAAAAAGTTTGCTCTCTTGCTTCAAGCCAGTGTTTATTTAATTCATATTTCTGAAGTTTTCTGGCTTGGTTTCACTTGAAAGTCAACATTCTTGTTCTCCTCCTCTTGTCTCAGCATGTTGAAGTCGAGGTGATGCTCTTTCTTGTTTCCTTAAAAGCTCTTGCCAACTCCCTGGGCATGTGTCTTCTGTTCATTTTCTGGGAGTCCCCAATAAATACACGTCCTGATTTTTCCATTTCAAAAATTGGAAGCTCACTTTCTTTACATGTGAACTGAATTCTCTTCATTCACAGAGATATCTTACATTGGTGCCTTTCCAATGCCTGGAAAAATCAGGCTTTGTAAACTCCCAAAAATGTCCTCCATCCTTCTTTACCCCCAGCTCCACATCAAGATATGGCCGACTAACCCTCAAGGCCACAAGTCAGGTTGTCCCACCTGTGTGTGATCACCTGTCCCTTCTTGCCGAAACAGACTTCCGTGGACAGAAATTTCCATACCCTACACCTAGTTTTTATCCATTGACTTTAAGCAAAATTCTCTGCAATCAAATTCTGGACGTATAAAGGCAAATGGATGGCTTCTTGAGAGTCAACTGAAATACATTTTGACCTGGATGGAAGAAAAACGTGTTCTCCCTTGGAATATGCACTCTTTCCCCAGGGCTCAGAAAGGTATTTTTTATTGCATACACATAAATGCACCTCTGAGGAAAACAGTTCTGGAACCTAAACCAGCAAGCCTCACTCCCTTTCGCCACATGGCACTCCATTTAGCGTTTGCTTTGTTCATTTGGCAGTTGCCATACACTATCATTTTATTGTTGTTCTTTTTCTCTCTTTTGGATGACATTCCCTATTAGACCCAAGACCTGTGAGGGTGCCAAGAGTTATCTCTTTGATATTAGCTTTTTGGATTCCCAGTGCTGGTTTGATCATTCCAAGCCTCCTTGGCACTAGATATTGCCTATGTGTATGTGATTGTCTTGCTGATACACAGGCCTGGCATAGAGTTCTGGCTTAAGATGACGGAAATCAATGAGAAAAAGAACTGCTCGCTGATGCAAACAGTCCCTTAGGAATTCTATGCCAGAGGTGAACCATCCCGGAGTGAAAAGCACGTCTAGCTTCAGGTAGAGCCTTTCCCTGCTTTTCCCTAGCCCAGTCTCCTTGAGCTGAGATACGTAGGGCCCAGGACTCTGTCCAGAAGGGTGCTCCGAAATTTTCAGCACAAGCAACCAAAGAAGTGATGAGAAATTTGCTAGGACTTCTTTGGAGTCCTAAAAAAAAGAGAGCCAAAGTCATAGGCTGAAGGCCACCTAGATTTTGAAGAATTAATTTAGTTTCTTCAGTATACCAAAGTATATTTCACTTTCCCTCCTGGAGGGAAAGGGCTTGGTTTCAGAATTCTGTCTTTTCACTTCTCCATCACGCACTTTTCCTCCTTTCTTTTCTTTTTTTTTTTTTTTTTTAAGGATTTTATTTATTTATCTGACAAAGAGAGAGAGATCACAAGGCAGAGAGGCAGGCAGAGAGAGAGGAGGAAGCAGGCTCCCTGCCGAGCAGAGAGCTCGATGCGGGGCTCCATCCCAGGACCCTAAGATCATGACCTGTGCCAAAGGCAGAGGCTTAACCCACTGAGCCACCCAGGCGCCCCACTTTTCCTCCTTTCAGTGATGCCCCTCTCCGGTTCCCTGTGTCCATATGCTTTCTCTCTTCCCCTCATCTTTCTATTTTCCTCTTCATTCCAAAAATGTTTATTTAAATATTAGATTTTAGTTCACACTAAAGAATAAATGACAGATAACATCTGTGTGTAAAGAAAGCAAATTGCAGACATGATATTTAAGAATAAGAAAAAAGACTAGAACTCTTACTGTGAACTTTGGGAATTAACACAAGGGAAAAGGGTTAGGGGGAGAGAAGCTTAATCAAGACCTGGAACATTGTGCAAGGCAGACAGTACTCTGCTTCGTCTACGCAGTCCCTGCTCGAGAAAATGGTAACTTTATGGTATTTTCCCCATGAAGATGCCCTGCCGCCTGCCATACACTATCTCTAACCTTGAAGGAGATAACAAATATGAAAAATATATGATTAACTCGTCTGAGAATCAGAGGCATTCTAATAGAATAATGCAATCCAAAGAGCCATCTTACATTCCAATAGCTCCACATTCCAGGTCAGACTGCTGGTGTCATCCTCCAAAGTCTCTTGTCTTAATACACGGCTCCGATTTGGTGGTTCACAAACCACATAAGGTCATATATCTTGCCTGTAACGAGTGATCATTCATCCATTTTATCAACAAATTGAATGCTTTTTACTAGCTAGGAACTCAGATAGCTCACAGAACAATGTTTATCAACCAGGGCATCCCACTGCACGGCACTGTTTACTCACATATTCGGGAAATACCTTTTGAGTAGGCACTTTATGCCAGACTCTATTTTTACTACTGTAAACACGGTAGTTATCATGGCGAAGACCTTCTTTGCATATAACAGGGCTTTATTTTTTTTTTAAACAAAGAATTTCCAAAAACGTTTGTCACAAGGAATTTCCAAACAATTCCCAACAAGAACGCACCCTCACTGATTTGCATTCCAATATACCTTTCCGAGGGGAGGTTTGAGTTATTTCCCTATGTTCTTCCATATGGATGTCACACAGGACAATATTAAAATTAGCATTTTGGGCATGAAATATTTCTGGCAGTTACTTTTTATTACTTTTTTAAAATATTTTATTTATTTATTTGAGAGAGAGCGAGAGAGAGAGAACACAAGCAATGGGAGCAGCAGGCAGAGGGAGAGGGAGAAGCAGGCCCCCCACCGAGCAGGGAGCCTGATGCGGGACTCGATCCCAGAACCCCAGGATCATGACCTGAGCCAAAAGCAGACACCCAACCAACTGAGCCATCCAGGCGCCCTGGCAGTTACTTTTTAATGCAACTGAGTAGGTTTTACAATGAACAACCCCCAAATCCATTCCATTTATCACACTAAATTCAGAAAACCATCTTTTGAACGATGGCAGCCCCCACCAACACAAGAGTCAAAGCAAAGATTCTCAGTACTTGGTTGGATTTATAACATACCTCGATCATTGGGTTCCATTTGGTTATTCAGAGCAGGTTAAAGTTCTGTGTGTATTTGCTACCATGCAATGACCTGAGGTGTGTATAACTTTGGGAAAAGTGATATCAAAAGTATCACTCTTACGCTCCACACTTAAGAGCTATACATTGCTGTGAATGCTGAATGAAGGAATGATCTAAAATCTGAACTGGTATCTGTCTAAATCCTCCATGCCAGGTTTTGCTTGACCTTGGTGGAGATGGGAAGGGTTAATGTTGGTGTTATTGAAACTTCTCTTTTCATTTCCTAATCCTTGCCAATTTTTCTCTGTATCTCAGGTACATTCCTTCCATCCTACTCTGTACTTATCTGATTCTTCTTTGGTAGAAGCTGGTCATCAAATACTTGAAATTTGGCAACTTTCCTAGCAAATCCAGACATGAGAGTTACAGTTTAGGAAAAAATAAAAAAAAAAAGAGAGAGAATTAGTAACCATGTCAGTCTTTGCTAGACCTTGTTTTCCTAACTGCCAAGGCCTTCCTTTCTAAAACCAATGTCTCGGGACACCGGAGTGGCTCAGTTGGTTAAGCATCTATCTGCCTTGGGTTCAGATCATGATCCCAGTAGAGATCAAGTCCTGCATCAGGCTTCTTGCTCAGCAGGAAGTCTCCTTCTCCGTCTACCTGCTGCCCCCACTGCTTGTGCTTGCTCTCCCTCTCTCTCTGACAAATAAATAAAATCCTTAAAAAAAATTTTCTAAACCAATGTCTCCTGTCACTCCAAATGTACCCGAAGAAGGACTTGCCAGGTGTTATTGGAAGCGTTAGGGCAGTGATATAATCTCCCCAAGGGCCTTTCACTGTCCATCTTGCTTGATTCCTGCAGGACCTCTCTCCTTTGGGATCCTTACTCCCTTTCTTATCCCTCTGTTTAGATCACCCAGATGCAGCCTTTCTTCAATGCACGTTAAAGCAACTGTTTGATTCCATCAGAATCTTGTTAAATTGTTAGTGAAATGTGTTTGGTATACATGAACAAAAGAGCCAACAAACATAATTTAAAAAATTTCAACCAGTGGTGCACGTTTGCATATTAACTTAGTGGTGAAAAGCTACCCCTGGGGACTATATGTCCAGAAGTAGTAGGCAACAGATCCCCAGCCCAAAGAATCTATCATTAAGTCTCAGAAATTCACAAAAGTGCAAATGCTGCACGTTGGGCGCGATCCACCATGAGTCAAAGTTATAGAAAAAGATGGAAGAGAATGTGAATGCTGGGTAGTCGGGTAGCCCAACACTTCCCACTTGGGAAATTGTTCAGCACATTCCTAATTAGGGCCATATTTTATTAACAACAACGACAACAACAACAACGAAGTGGCAATCAAGGACATTTCTCATCAGTATCTCTGTACCAGGGAGCCCACTGGGCCACAAAGATCCATTACGCTGCACTGGTAACTTTGAAGACCTTCACAAGTACCATGTAGCTACTAAGGAGGGAAGAGTGAGAGCTTGAACAATGGCAGAATCTTAACATAATATCTGTGGGTAACTTCGTGAATCCCAGATAAAAACAAGTTTCTCAGCATTTCCAGGAATTCAATATAATCTTCAGTAAAAAATGTGGGAACTTACTGGAGGAGCAACAAAGGGGATTTAACGCATTTTACAAGGTGGAAAAAAAAAAAAAACCCATACAGTGTCTGAAATTATTCGGTTTAAACGTGGTGAACTGGAGATCTCTGACTGTACGGAGATCTTGATTTGCCTTTTCCAAGAAATCTACCCGGGCTTACCCACTTCCTCTAATTTTTAACTTGTTCTATCCTCAACTTTAATGCCCAGGATCCCACATAATTCTGCCCTTGCTTGTAAACTGGGTGTCAGTTGTTGGCTGTGTTTACGTCTCATTTCCTTTATCATGTTACGAACTAAGCAGCCGCGTGTTTCCTCCTCACCCTGTGCCTCTTTTCGCATCGAAGGCTGCTGAGCTGTGCGTGGTGTGCAGTCAGAAATGCCTATTGAATGAACTTCTTGTCTATGTTGATCCTATTAACCAGATAATTGCCTAATCTCCACTTGGCTTTGTGCTCTATAGGCACAACATAACAGGTGAAGTGAATAAAAGCTCTCTTCAAGCAAATACGCTCATGAATGGGGTCTTTTTCTGAGAGGGCACGGTCGCCTGTACCTCTGGAAGACAATGGTCATCTCACACCGATGAGCAGATTAGACCCAGGGCAAAGTTGACCCAAAAGATCAGATTTAGTATCAACACAAACCAATCTTTACAGAGGAGAAGGCAGGGGGAGGCTGCACCCCCACCAGCACTTGGCTTTCCCATCTCCACTTTTCTCGGAGCAGACATCCGGACCACAGACATTCCAATCACCATCAACACTGTTTACTTGGGCTGAGGCTAAACTCAATAGGATCGATTCCAAGTTACAGAGCCAGATAGACGGAGGAGGAGAGCTGTGGTATGAATGCGAAAGAAAAAGAGAGAGAGAGAGAAGAAAGGAAAAGCAAAAGAATCTGTGCTCACACAGACCCTCGATAGTCAGGTCTCTAAACATGTCCTGAGTTTGTGGGGAAATAATCCACCTCTCAACTCAGATCCGTTGTATCCGAGTTAATCAGACACAGTTAACTGGCATTTCAGGGGACGTTCTATGATTCCTGAAGGTCAAGAATGTTCACTCGAAGGAAGTTATTTCAAGTGGCTACCTGTATGTCTTATATCTCGACTCCTGATACATTAAAAAAAAATAAATAAATATGTGACCCATCGTAATATTTTCATATTGGGTAACTACAGAGAATATTTTGGCAAGGGTACTTAATCTAAAATGTTCAATTTTAATCAGTTTGAACTATGGTCTGTCTTTCTGTGAACTGAAAGCCACCAATCAATTTTCCTTTATCTTTTTTTCTGTTTTTCTTACCCAAGGCAATGCCTTTTGTAAAAGGGTATTTATTTTTAATGGATTTTTTAATGAATTTTTCAGTCAAGCTATTAATAATGCCATTAATTATAGGCAGCTTGTATTAAAGTGCACACTGGCCTCTTAATCCTGACCCCCAGCTATTGGCTCGAAGCTAATCCAGCCTGGTGCTTGGCAGAGAAGGGCAGGACTCAGCCAGCGGCTGCTAGGAGACAGGACGGGGAAAGGCAGGACCATGGGATAAGAGGGAGGAGGGCTCAAATAGAACGTTTCGTCTCTTCTTTGCCAGAGGGCCTGAAGTTTAAAGCCAGATGATGTGTGAGTGGGGTGGGATAATCCCGTAGATGCCACGCAAGCACTTAGAAAGAACTTCCCAGTGGAAGGGCTTTGCTCTGCCTTCAAGGCCTGGCCGGGTTGATAACCCCACAGGAACACTGCGCTCCCTCACCTGAGGCGATCATGTGCCCCTGCCTGGGCTTCAATCTGCTTAAATCGACCAGACAGAAGCTTCGGCCACATAATGGATTCCAATCCCTGGCTTTCTCTCCTTCCCCACCCCAGCTTCCCAGGGTTAGGAAGAGTGTTTAATTACCATTCGCTTTCAAGATAATTCGATGTTCCAGGATTTCACCCATTAGTGAGGAGGCCACTGTGGGTTTCTGGCGCTGGGCGTGGTGAGTATTTTTAGGAATGTTGGCAGGTAGCACAGGCAAACTCTCCGGTTTCGGGAGGAACAGCACGCTCTGGGGCGTCTTCTGCTGATTGTTACGGTGGACGTGGGGGCTCCGTTTGAAAGGAGGAACTCAGTTTAAAGGTGTGGGGAAACGGCTCCAGGGGGCTGGAGCAGCCCAAACAGGAGAGAGGAAACGTCAACGCTAACGACTAGAAAACAGGGAAAGGAGATGTACTGTCGTGAAAGCTCACGGCTAAATGAGATTTTTATCAGGATCGTGAGACAAAAAGGCAGGAAAATAGGAACTCGCGGGTCTTCCTGACACAGCACCTTATTTTGTCTCTCAAAAGGAAGTGGTTGCATGTAATTGGTATGAGAGAAAATATTGTTTCTAATAAGAAGTCCCTTCCAATCAAAATAAACAATAACCCTAGTGGCATTAGCCTAGGAAGGACAATGCAACAGCTCTCTTCTGGTGCCATGATTTCAACGTGAACCCAGCGAAACCTCACTCTTAATAAATACCCCCAAACAAGACTGGGTTCAATTCTTTAAAGAAATGAAAAAATTTTAAAGGGTTTCTTTCACATCAGGTTGTGAAATAAATATTTACGTCGTGTGTGGAAAGGGAGGAGTTTCATGAGGAGTTCCTTTCAGAACCAACCGATTTATTACTGACACTTGACTTTTCTTTTTCAACTATAAACATGATCAGTTTCTCATCTGCCTAAAAGGATTCCTGACATTAAAAATAAAACAGTATATTAATGGGTTGTTTTGACTAGGACAAATTAGAAAAGTATCGTGACGGTAGATTAAATGGCTTCATCGTGTCACTAGTGCATATTATATGGCTTGTGTGGGTCTGGTATTGTGCCACATTTTGTGGATGGAATGATGAACAAGAATCAGCATAGTTCTACCTTACAGGGCTTCAAGATAACCCAGGTACCTTGGTAATGCCAATACCTACCCTCGTCCCCAGAACTTTTTCTCTCCTACCTCTGCCAGAACCAGGTAGGAAACGAAAATTAATTTAGGGTTTGATAGTATGCATGCCACCACCAAAATGTTCCTAAAGAATGCCGGAGAGATCCAATATCAAGGACATAGAAAATAATTTGTTTCCTCCATTACTTCTACCTTTGATGAGCATAACACTTTTTGATAAAGCTAAGAGCATGCAGCTTGATTCACCTAAGATAATCCTCTCTGGTGATATCTGCTGAAATTATCATATGGAAGGGTTTTATGGGGCATTAGCTCACTGCCACTGGGAGCTACCAGGCTCAAGGATCTGTCTCTTACATTGTCTGTCAGGAAATACGAAGAAATTCCCTCTCCAGTTCATCACTTTCTGGCCTAAGTCGATGCTCTTTTGAACTCTAGGCACTCGATGGTCAAGCCATACCCTGAACTCTAGACAGAGTAAGCAGAAATGTTCTTCATATGCCCCAAATAGTTATTCAATTTACCTCGTTTTCTTGGTATATGGGAGAATGGGGATTATAATCTCAAAGGCTAAGTAGAGTTCTCCTATATATCACAAATAGTTCCTATGTTTGACTTCCCACCAAACTCAATTTTAGGGGAGCAAATTTTTTTTTTCTCTTCTCAACCTTTTCATTCTAGCTCAGTGAAAGCCAGCGCTGACTCTCAGAACCCCTGAGTGAATAGGAGAGTAAAATGGAAAAGCTGAAATGAGACGAATGTAAAGTAAGATGGGAGGGAATTGAAATTTTGTGTTCAGGGAAGTTGGTTCCTGATAAATTGCCACTGAACATTTAATCATCTTATTCTTTCTTTGACCTCTAACTTAGTCATCCACAAGCTGGAAACACTTGAAGATGTTATTTAACCTCCCTAACCTACTGTTTACTCATCTTTAAAATGAGAATCAAAGTCTCTACTTCTCAGGGAAATGAGCAAAATCCCCATAAAAGACAATGAGTGGGTGCTCAGTATATGGTAGTAAGCTTGTCATTACACTTGTTGCCTCCTGACACAGCATAAATTAAAACCATACCACATGTATCACATGGCATTCTTTTTTTTTTTTTTTTTGAACATGCCCTTTCCAGGAAAATAACTATGCCCATTCCTTTCTTTCTTTTTTTTTTAAAGATTTTATCTATTTATTTGACAGAGAGACAAAGCGAACAGCGAGAGGGAATACAAGCAGGGGGAGTGGGAGAGGGAGACGCAGGCTTCTTGATGAGCAAGGAGCCCGATGTGGGGCTCGATCCCAGGACCCTGGGATCATGACCTAAGCCTAAGGCAGCCTCTTAACAGCTGAGCCACCCAGGCGCCCCAACTATGCCCACTCCTTGATGTGACTCTTATGCTTTACTGCATGGGCTTGATTGCTTGATTTAGCTGGAGATAAGACCTCACAGGCTGCTGTTTGATTGTAACAGTTTATAGATCTGGAAGCCAGCTTCACACAATTCACAGATGCAAAGGCAAACAGAATTCTCAACTAAACATTACTTAGAGCCTTCCTAGCTCCTCTATGAATATCTACATGCTTAACAATATGAGTAATCATTTTTTAATACAAAGGCTTAATGTTATGGATGGCTTCTCAGGATTCAAACTCAAAATCCAACTCAGTTGAGACAAACCATTCTGATCAGTTTACTGTTGCTCTCCTACCTGACTGGAGATGAGGAAAAGATTATGTGGCTTTAATTTTATGAGCACTTGACCTGAAACTCACTAAAGGAATACTTTGTACTCAGGTTTCTGAGCTAGGCATTCTTTCCACCAGATTTTTTTCTTTTTTCAGATTTTTTTTTTTTTCAGATTTTATTTATTTATTCGACAGAGAGGGATCACAAGTAGGCAGAGAGGCAGGCAGAGAGAGAGGGGGAAGCAGGCTCCCTGCTGAGCAGAGAGCCCGATGCGGGGCTCGATCCCAGGACCCTGAGATCATGACCTGAGCTGAAGGCAGAGGCTTTAACCCACTGCGCCACCCAGGGGCCCTTCTTTCCACCAGATTAATGGATTTGTAAATTGTGTCATAAAACAAGCAGTAGAGTGAAGACAGATTACTGGTGACAGACTCAAGATGTTCTGGAAGCCCAGGTTACGTGGACGTGGCCTCTCTCAGAGGATACAGCAGTTAGAGCATCACGGTTGGTTTAGTCATCCCAAAGTGTTGGGGGTTTTCTATGTTTGGTGTTCTGTATTAACTAAAAACTTCAAAATTTTTCAGGACAAATATAACCACAAATTTATTTAGCTGACTGCAAGTCTGTTGATGGTTTTATCACATATCCAAAACTCTTCCCGTTTTTCCCTCAGACTTTTTCCTGGGAAGCCGCGCTTCCTGTTGCTCTGATGGAGGCAACTTGAGAGTTGACTCAAAGCCCAACATTTGATGTTAGCTTCATTATCAAGCCAGACCAGTCAGAGTCCTAGAAGGTTCCTAGTTCATTTAGGTGCTTGTAGCATAGATCAGAGCTGTGAACATGACAGAAAGTTGTTCTCTTATGCAACATTCATTTTGGAATAAATACAGGACTCAGAAGCCTGATTTTTCTGACAATAACAAAAAAAAAGCAGCATTTAGTTAATTGGGCAATGTGTCTCAGTCAATATATATTTTATGTCTCTCTTCATGCCAGCTCTTCAATGTCTTACCCCAGTTTTCTCTACAGTTTTCATAATTGTTATATTTTTATTGGTTATGTGGAAATTAAAGTACAATTTCTAGGGCATCTTTCCTAAGAAAAGTTTTGTGAAAAGAGTAGCATCATCTCTGAATTCAGCTTAGTTTTACATGACTATGTCATCGACTATATTCATAGTCTTTCTCCAGCGTGAGATACTGCAGTTTTATACACAGTGGAAGCCGTTGCAGAATATAAATCCTACACTTAAACAGATTTAAAATAAGTCAGGTACAAGATAAGATAAATATTTCTGAGATAAGATTGAGAAGGATCTAATTGTTTTCCCGAGGGGTACAAAATAAAACACAGAATTTTTTGGTACATCAAGGTTGGAATTATCAGATGAGGCCTTAAGGAACTTAATTTTCTAATGCCTCTGACCCTCTTTTCCTCCTCACCCATTCCCAAGAGCACAAAATACTTAGTTTCTGTCTGAAGGAGAAAGCAATCTGTGCTATATCCTATATAAAAGTTGTGACTCACTTTCCCCAATTCCTTGCTCACTATGCCGTGCCACTCTAGAAAATGAAATGGAATAAGGCCTCATTTTTATATGGCAGTCCACCTAGAGGTTACGAACTGCCTTTACGTCATTCATTTCTTCATACTATCCATGTGGTAACCATAAGTAGTAGACAGAAAAGAGACTGTTATCACCAGTTTATAGATTAGGAAATTCAGGCTCAGAAAATTCAAGATAAGTTTACCATCCTATAACTTTAAGTGTCCAAGTTAGGATTTGATCCCAGATCATCTGAATCCCCATCCATTGTGCTTTCCATCACACTATAACGTGTGAATAAAAAGCTATGATAGAAACTGGGTTGGTATGTTGAATGATATGAAGTCAGTTTCCTTGCAATCCTAGCATTCTAATGGTGTTTCTGGACCATGCTGGAATATTTAGTTTATGCTGTGAGGAACATGAGGACCCCAACTCGAACCATCTTTCTCTCCCCTTGCACGTGCTAGGGAGAGTCCTCACGGGGTTTCTGGTTGCACATCAGATAAGAGAAGGAGACATAGCATCTGCAGTGAAAGACTGTAAGAATTAAAAACAAATCTTTGAACAAATCCGGATCATTAAAATTATAAATTAGTCAATCAAGGAGGTAATTTTCCCCAAGATATCTTTGAAAATCAAATAGTAACCTAAGAATTCTGAAGGGAAGATGGGCTAAGATGAGTTCTTGAATCGTTCCAGGTCCATCCGACTCAGTCCCTCACCCAGTCGGTGGTGGGTGTGAGGGGTGGGGGAGGCCCAGAGGATGCTGCAAGCTCTCTTAGGGTCTTCAGTTGTAGGTGAATGATCTGGGGAAATGACTCCAGTTCAGACTCAATCAGGGAAAGGGATTCGTTGTTCTGGACTCCTCTTCCTTCCATCTTTCAATTAATTTATTGGCAGGGCAAACTAGTGTGTTGCCAAACTCTTTACCCTTTATACACAGTGGGTCAGGTGTCTTCCTTTTTTCCTCTCTCTGTCTTTTAGTAACCCTCAGAGGAAACGTACTTGATGGACAGACAGCGTTGCCAAAATTTATTTCCAATAGGTAAATCTATAACTATTTCAAATCCTTGATTTGTTGCTTATTTCTCGTTTATTTTTGCCCTTTCTTTCTCATCCATCTTGGTGTGTGTTTAAAAAATATTTTTAAGGCTTTCTGGAAAAGAGTTGAACATTGTTCCCAATCCCACTACTTTCCTTTTCCTAGGGAAGTTTCAAATGGCTGATGCTTCATCTCGTGTCACTTGCTAGTTGTTTTACTCTGACAGAGCTGGGTTATGGATTCAAGGGAAGGAAAGAGTAAAAGAACAAAAGGAGTCCAATTCAATGCTTGAGATTTTCTGTCTTCCCAGTGGGACTGTGTTTTTGTTTGTTCTTCAGAGGAATGATGAATACTGATGAGACTAAATTTAAGACCCACAGGGAAGTTGTATGTACTATAAAATTCTCTGGGTCCCTAACAGGGTAACACACTTTATGATTTCAAAAAGTGCTGATGAATTTCAGTAAAGACCAGTGTAAATTTTTTTTTTTTTTAAGGCAAAGTAAATAGAAAGCCCAGGGGATTGGAGTTCTCTCTCATTTCTCACTTTCTCTGTTTTTTTTTTTTTCTTAACTCTAGAAGCCCCCACCCTTCCAACATTTCTCCAGGGAGAAATACAATTCCCAAGGTTGTAGCAACAACAAAAATGACAATCAGTGAGCTTGCGGAGTAAACAAAGGCTGTGCTTGTGTACAGAATCTGTTTTATTGGCCCAATTTAACAAACTCCTTCCATCTAGTCCTATGAATAGTGGGAATTGGGACATGGCTCCTGGAATCCAAGGCTGTCTTATGGATTCCTGGCAAGAGAAAGCAATTCAAACATTCAGTTCTATCTGATTTTGCCCCATGCATAGAGATATGTGGTGTAATGTAATTGTGGAATAGGTAGCAGGAAGGGACTCATACCTATATATATATATACATATAGGTATGAGTCCCTTATATATATATAATATATATATATATATAATATATATATATATAAATAAATATATATAAACTCATATAAACACATATATATAACATATATAAACTCATATATAAACTCATACCTAAGGTGATTTGTGAATCCCAAGAAATCATGATATGCATGTCCCTTTCACCTTATGGCTTGTCTGCTTATAAAGAAAACTGGAATATCTAACAATAAATTTCAATATGTGCTTGAATATATATAGATTTTATTTTATAGTCACCTTTAAATGACAAATTGATAAACATTAATCTTTCTTTCTTTAATTTTAAGTAATTGCTACACACAACGTGGGGCTTGAACTCACAACCCCAAGATCAAGAGTCACATGCTCTAACTGAGCCAGCCAGGCACCCCTTGATAAACACTAATCTTAACCCATCTGAATCAACCACAAGAAAATAAAAAGCTACAAGTATGACGTCTTCACTTGTTTCGTTATGTTCTTTTCCTCAATGGCAGCAAGAAATTCCAGTATAGAACAGTATAGTTTTTCTAGTCTAGTCTAGTCTAACCTAGCCTATCGGGGTCAGCAAAGTTTCAAAAAAGGTCCAGAGAGCATTTCAGTCTTTGTAGGCCATGTGCTATCTGCCTGAACTACTCATCCCTACCTTTGTAGTATAAAAGAAGCCAGAGACAATATGTAAACAAATGGATGTTGTTGTGTTACAATAAAACTTTATTTATAAAAACAAATGGTAGCCTGCCCACATGCCATAATTTGCCAACCCCTTTCTAACTCATGGCCTATTAGGTATGGTGTGGAGAAAAATGCCTCCTTGGTTTTTGATACTAACATAAAATCCACACAGTGTTATAGTTAATATAATCCAAAGTAGAACTCTTCAGTTAATCCTTTATCTGTAAAATTAGTACCTAGAAGGCTACTATTCCATAAGCCCAAATCTATCTTTCTATTCACTGGCAAATCAAAAAAGATCGTATTGGACATGTATATGAGTAAAGCATCATGCTTGATTCTGTAAAGAAACAAATGTATATGAGATCAAATTCTAGATTCCTCCAGAATCTACAATGTGGTTAGGATTTTAAGGGATTAACCCCTAACTGCAATACAAGATATGCTAAAAAAACATGTCTCGGGTAAGGGTATTGATAATGCATCGTATTGAAATCCAGGAAGAGTAGAAGTGATTGGTAAGGCAGAAAGGATACTAGAGTAACCCCAGGTGTCGGTCAGTGGGCCAAGTGCTTCATCTAATCCTGGACATTCACCTGAGGCAATGGGATTGTTCTCTTCACTTATTTCAGATAGGAAACTGAGACTCAATAGGGGTAGACTGATCCAATCCAAAGTATTCTTTATCCATGTTTGCCCTCTTCCTTGAAGTTATGGTAATTCACATGAGTGTTTGCTCATCTTTGCTCAGTACAATTCAGAGAAATACATGAGAAATTGTACCTCCTGTCAAGCCAAAGCAGAGAGAGACAACGTGACTTGTCTCTAGTCGCACAGTAACTTTACAAAAAAGCTAGATTGGAATTCACACCCTTACGTTTTGAAACCCCAACTGCACACACCACCATGTCAAAGACCAAGATCTAAATCATAGTAATCTGGTTACAAAAAAATTGGTGAATGCGACATGAGTTTAATCTCTGTTGTAAGATAGGCGTTTGGACTATTTTGAATGAAACGCCATAAATACACCAGTAAGTATAGGAAGGGACTGTGAGCCATTAAATTACCTTGGGATGGTCCTTCTGCAAAACCTCTGCGAGGCTACACTACCGCAGAATGGATCTCAGAGGCCCTGGGGATAATTATAGCAGTTATCTGCCAGTCTTTAGATTTTCAAGCTCATCACAAATGTCATTAGCTCATTAGGACATAAGTCATTTCAGCTCTGGACCCCAGTTTTCCTATTTGGAACAATGAAACACTGCACCGACACTGATCACTAAGGTTACTTCCAGTTTGAAAAGCCAAATTCAGCTGTGATCTAAACCTCTGAGTTACATACATTTGAGATTAACCAGCACATCAGAGCCTCTTTGAGTGCTAAGCCAAAAGACAAGTGACCTCACACGGAGCAAGTCGAGACAACGCCCGTGCTAATGACTGCTACCATTTATCTTTCAGAGTAAACGACTCCCCCCTCCTCCATTTATTTATTATTAAATTAGAGATGCATTTTTTTAAATGTATTCCATGACTTTGGCATTTTTCATGACTACTCTGAAGTCAGAGTTAGGAGGATGCTGGAGCTCACGAAAAGAAGCTGGGAAAAGAGAAAGTTCAGGCGAGTGTCTTCCTTCTGAGCAATGCCGAGTAAATCCGAGGCCCCAGAGCAAGGAACCAGGTCATCGGGAGCTAATGGTTTCCCATCTTTCCCTTTTAGGAGCTAGGATTCGGGATCATCTGGTTTGCGCTCTGTCCCTTTTTCGTACGTTACATATATTACGCATCACAGGAAAACCCTGCCTCGACCAGCCAGACACATTGCCGGGCATCTCTGTACGTAGCACAGGGAGCCTGATCAATTAGTCCATTTAAAGGAGCTCCCAGCCAGCCTCCCTCTGGAAAATAGGTGAGAAATTCTTATATTCCTCTCAATATGTTAATCAGACAACTGGTATCACAGTTCTCTAACTGTGTAATACCAGTCCCCCTTGGCAGATATATTTTATTTGGATAATGATGTGAAATTTAAGATCTACGTTTCAATTGTGCAGAGCCACGGGCAGTTGTCAATTTTAGTGACAGACATAGACCTCGAGCTAAATTCCTGTGCACAAGCAAAAATTCCAACAAGCGTAGCACAATTCTGGTCCCTTAATAGAAATACATTTTCTCCCATCGAGGGGCAGTATTTTTAAACTGTTCATCGCATCTCTTGGTACCGGCAAATCATTAATGCTCTCGAATATTTCCTTTAACACGGGCATTGGTGACTTGAGCCATCAACCAGCCTGACAGGAAATCAGATGGTTATAACCTGATAGCCTACTCCTTCTCCAGGAGAACAGTGCCGAATGTACACCATCCTTTATCCCTCTGCAGTTTCTCCAGCAGTTGCTCGTTAATAGGTCCGAACTCCAAAAGCAAAAAGAGGAGCTCGCAAATGCTGAATTTCTGAGACCTTAGGATCTACGTACTGGGGAGAATTCCCACTGCTGATCTTGCTGTTGGCAATTACATTAGAGAAACAGCCAGCAAGTGAACTCCATGGCCTGGGGCAGCGGTAATGTGATGAGTGGCCTCTCACCTCTAGGTCACTGGTTCAAATCCAACCGTGGCTAAAGGGGGGCGGGGGGGGGGGGAGGTTGCTGAACAGTGTCTGGTATTCTAGGTAAAATTATTTGTTAGACTTGTGAAAACACACATCAGATCCTCAGGCAAATGTACCAAAATAAACATCACAATTAATCCTAACCCATTGGTATTATGATTTAGCAGTGAGTGAGTTTTTAACCAGCAAAGTTGAGAAGGGAGGAAAAACAAGTCTACGAAGTATGTGTTTCTCCTACAAAACTGACCGCTTTGTATTGTGTCCTAAAGGTAAATAAACTGGGGCTTTGTCTAAATGGAGAGCAAGGGAATTCCAGAGAAAAGGCTCCACTTCCCTGAAATGCAAAGCGGGGACATCAGCCAAAAGAGCAGGCAGAGTTTTCCTGCTCCAGCAGGAACAGGGGAGAGGCTGTCTCCCAATGGACTTGTTTACCCTACCCCCGGGGGCTAATCTGGTGGCACAAATAGGAAGACAAAGGATCTGGGGGCAGGGCCAAATACTCAGTGCGGTTTCCTCCCTGGACCCGATTTCCTTATCTGTAGTGTAAACGGATTAGGAAAAAAACCTCTGAAGCACCTACTAGCTGCGGGAGTCTAATTCTTTGACTCCGAGCTCCCCACTCTCGTCTGCAAACAGCTTTTTACTCTCTGATCGGGCTAGTGTCACCCCACCTCTCCATGCTCCAACAAAGGCACATCCGAGATCTCTGACATGAGCCCCACATAGGCTTGGGAGACAGCAGGGCAAGATATGAAATGCGTCTCTGCTCCTCCGGCTGTGTGTCCTGCAGGGGGCTTCCCCGTCCTGAGCCCCAGCCTCCTGGCCCACATCAGAGCGAGAGACTACCTCAAAGCGTAGTGGGGATTGAAGGAAATAAATAAAAGAACCTGAGACAGTGCCTGGTACAGAACACATATGCAATAAATGGTAGATCCTTTACTAGTCATTACCTTTCGCCATCCCCAGAAGCATTATAAGGTTGGTGTTGCTTATTCACTCACTCCAGGGGTCCTGAAATTTGAACTTACTTTTTATTGATCGGATCTATATAATCAGTAAAAGTGAACTATGGGGTG
Organism: Potos flavus; assembly: GCA_028534135.1. Taxonomy (NCBI): domain Eukaryota; kingdom Metazoa; phylum Chordata; class Mammalia; order Carnivora; family Procyonidae; genus Potos; species Potos flavus. The sequence continues at coordinate 89,858,234 of CM052886.1, forward strand.
CCAGCCATTTATCACCACAACCCCACTTCTGAATAAAGTGTAGATGCCTACCCTACTTACATGGAGGGACTTGCAAGACGGACTGGGCAAAACAATGTGCTTTGAATATGCCTAAGAAAGCCTTTAGTTAGGAGGAACAAAAAACTGAAGGTTTTTGAGACTGACTTTTTTTTTTTTTAAAGAGCCTACTGGGGAAAAAAATCAACTTTGACAGGGTGATTGGAGATGACTTGACAACTCATGTTCAGTGTCTTTCTGGACTCGGTTTGTTTGTCTACCTTTAGCCCATCTCTCATATTTCTCCCAAACATATACACCCACGTTAGTAACTACAATGACTCATCAATCAACACTGCATGGATTAAAAAAAAAAACCTTATGGAAGATAACTGCAGGTCTCCCTTGATCAGTTAAACTTTTATTTTCATACCTCTAGATCCAGAGCACGGTTTTTGAACTTTGATACTTTGGACACTTTCAGGAGGATCATTCTTCGCCTAGGGGCTGTTGTGTGCTTCTTAGGACGTTCAACGGAATCCTCGGTCTCCAGATACAATCACCACGTACAAAGAGCACAGTTTCACGAAAAAATGTCTCCAGACATTGTGAAATGTAGCCCGGGGTGGTTCCATCCGCCCAGCTGAGAGCCCCTTTTTAAGCCATCCGGGAAGAGACCACCAGTGGAAGATGTGTCAGTCGGCCCTTTCCCAGAGAGCAAGGGAAAGGTTTGTTTACTTAACTTGTTATGTTTATAGACAAGTATATATATACTTGTTATATATACTTATATATATAAAACAAGTATATATAACTTGTTATGTTTATAACAAGTTATGTTTACTTAACTTCCAAGTTATCTGTAACGAGCGTTGGTCTTTCTGGTCTCCAACCCCTGTGCGGAGCTATGGACAGATATGCTGGGTTTTAGTGGTACCTTGGGATTGAGAAACAGAAACTGGGGTGCTAGCGTTTGTTTTTATTTGAGTTTCTGAGGTTCTAAGTCTATTGATCTTTGATGTCTTCCAGATGGAACACACGATAACATGCATCCAGTGGTTAATTTAAAAAAAAAAAAAAAATATATATATATATATATATTTATATATATATATATATATATGGCCATTTTCAAGAAAAATCCAGAAAAAAAATGGGCGTAGCAGAAATCCGGCCACAAAGGAACACCCTGGCAACAGGAAGTAGTAACTCAGAGCCATACCCTAACAGCTGGAGTCGGAGAGGAGGAAATCAGAGACATAAAGGATGTCAGCCTCACAAACAAAGCTGTGTACTTTCAGAACTCTAGGACAATAAATAGATTCAGTGTTCTCTTATGATTGACTGGCACTTAAACTTTATTATGAGTGAATATGTCAAGATAATAACAGAAAAGTGCTGCAAATATGCGTAGGAAATTATTGCACAACAGCTTCCATAACTCAGGGGGAAGAAAAAGATATATGACCCAGCCAGACCATCTGAGTGAGATATGAAACTGGTTAAACTGGACTGGATTTCTGCCCACACTCTGCACCTCCCAAATGCAGGCACTGTTCTGAACCATACGCAGGAAGGCGAATGTAAGCCATGTCTTGCAAATAACCTCCATTACCAGGTAACTTTGTCAGATACCTTGGCAGTTTGCCCAGACCTCTTCAGGTGTGTGTTGTTACATGTCAACTACAGAAATATGTTACTTCCCCCCCCCCGCCCCCGCTTTTGCACTAGGCACTGAAATGGTACACTCACAGTTGTCCTCACCATCTCACCTTTTTCTTAAGAACCAGACTTAGATGAATCTAGGGAATGATATATTTGGGAATTCATGCCTTTAGATTTCCCCACATTGCCTGTGTTCATAGTCTGGGGAAAGGAAAGCAGAAATAGGATGGTGGGAAGAGAGGATGAAGGAGACAAGAAAGATGAGCTAGATTAAAATATTTTCTACCCATTTGTTGAAAGATCCCTGAAAGATTCCCTTCCTCCCTCTCATTTGCAAGTCACTTACTCCTTGCAAGAGAATGAGGTGTGTTTAGCGCTTCAACATCAACCAAGGGCACGCTGCTGGTTCCACAATAAGACTTTCCTTCTGTGGGAACTTTTCTGGGATTTGGAATGAACTGATCAGCCATTCCTCGCCAATGTCTTTTCCTTGCTTCGCATAAGGAATCTACAAATAAGCATTTCTCAACCCCAGTCCCCCCAATTCCAAACACCACCAGTGCATTTTGCTGTTCATGAATAATTAGTGGTACAGGGTCCTTTTCGGAATCAAAGACAGCCATATTGAGGCTGCAAAGGAGTCCCGAAGGGTGGCTGGAGCTCTCCCGGGGCAGAGAAGAGAAGACACTACTTGGATTTGCAGCCACTTACAAGTTAGAGTCATAGCCAAACTCCTCTGCCTCCAAATAAAAGAGCAGCAATACAGACATTGTAAACATCTCAAGATTTCACAAAATACTTTTCACTCTAACAGTAGTTTTGACAACAACTATAAAAGGAAGTGGCGCTTGGGATTTAAACGAGGCAAGATGTTTACTCCCAAACTTGCTTTCAACAGCGATAGAAAGAAGATGAGCGACTGCCCTTAGTTAATACAAAAGCTAAAGAAATTGTGTGGGTTATTTCTGAGTGATCTGTAAAACAGAGTAATATCAATTATCTTACAGAATTGCTTTGAGGATCAAATGTGATGATCTATGAAAGCATTCCGAAAATATAAAAATGACATTTAAATGTAACATGTTATTAACAACAATGATTATTGGTTTAAATAGCAGCTCGGTGTCTAGTGCATTATTTCATCAGATCAGAGATGTGGAATGTAAGTTGGGTGATGTTCTGAAGCACATTCTCTCCAATGTTACCTGTCAACATTGTTCAAGTACATGGTGATACGTTAATTGCATTCTGTTCTTAAGGAGCCTTCACCACCTTGATCACCATCAAGTGCTTGAGGTTATTTGTAGCCCTGGGCTTGTTTTTGTCACGTGAGCCAAGGAAACCGCTGAAGAGGGTGCAAGGTTTGTGGAAGATCACAGAACACTGCCCTGCATTCCCATCTTAGTTAAAACTTTTGCTTACTGTTGTGATATTTTCCAGTTGATAATTTTTAGGAGTCCCAGCCCAGTCCTTAAGGGACTTAATTTTGAAGATAGGCAATTATTACACGGATATGAGAAGTTCACATGCAAATATTAAAGGAACAAGAAAATAGATAACTCAAATCTTGGGGACTGGAGCAAGGCTAATGTGTAGGATCCGGAAGAGTAAAGAAACAGGAAGACTGCTCTTTATTTAACGTCCCAGTGATTTCTCCTTGGGAACATTCTTAATTAGAAACATTTATTTCTTTGACGGTAAGGACAGAATCTCTACATTTCCCTGGCAATAAATATCTCTTCTCCAAAGGAAAATTTCCACTTTTCAGATACCAAATGCATAATTTCTACATTTTACTTGTTGAGAGAGGAAGAAAAGAAGGGACTCCTTTCTGATTATACTGCTTTATGTTATTACTCTAGGCAAGAGAATATTTATAGAGAATAAATATCTAAACTACTTAATTAACTAATTAATATATTTGAGTTAATACTTGTCCCAGGCATAATTACCAACATGGTACAATTCCTTCCTTTTAATAGTGACTTATATTTGAAGTTACTAAAACAATGATTTTTAATATAGATCCTTAAAAAGAGAGGGGACACTATTTTTGCATGAAATCTGTATTAGATGACACTTGAAACCATCCTCAGTCTAAGGGGTTTCTGCATATTTTAATAATTTAGAAGGCTGAGAGGCTAAAAAGAATGGCTTTTTCAAATACTGATTATCTTGTCCTTGATTGTGTTTCTTTTGTTTTATAAAAGGTTTGTGTTTTTCCTAAGTTTTTTGAGTAGTAATTTCTAATAAAGAAAAGAAAGCACTTTATATATAAAAAAAAAAGGTAACCGGTACTAAAATATACCTAATAAACACGAGGTCTACATAATAGTAGGGAGGAAGTCTGCTAATTTATAGCCAATTCATTATAATGCTAAATATTAATACATTTCTGTTCTGCCTTCACTTAGAGCTGGTTGAATCATGAGCCTCATCAAGGAACCATCAGGGGCTCAAGTTAGGTCCCATACAAAGAGAACGACACAGACCTGTTTCCTGCTCCCTTGGGGCTCAGAAACCAATCTATAAAATAATAATGTAGGCAAAAAATTTACAGACAACAGGAAAAAAATGAAATCACCATCTTCATAGACAATATTTTGCATCATGTGCTTGTCCCATATGTAAATATTTTCAGAGCTAAGGGAGCAGTACTCCACACATAGTAGACATTCAATTAATGTTTCCCGATTATAATTAAGAATTATTTATGATTTTGTGGCCCAGAGCTACATTTCCTAAAGCTCTAAATTAGACCCACGATTTGGTAGAAAATTGTATAAGCAATCTGCAAGTGGTCAAAAGCCAAGACCCCTCCACCGCGGTCCATGTTCCAGGCCTCCTTAAAAAGACTTGACAGACTGCAGGGAGCGTTGTATGCCCGTAATTGTTCCCCCTCATAGAAATGCAGAGAACACCACCACTGTTCTACAAGAGAAAGGGAAATGACAATAAGATTAAAAAGCAGGAGGTGTTGATCATTACAGCCCGAGAAAAAAATTTTAATTCTCCCCCAACGACTGCCCTCCCCCAACGTAACCAATATATATATCAGAAACCAATGGTACCTCCTTCGCTATTAGTTCCTGGATTCAGAATTCTTCATTAAAGTTGAGGGATTAAATATAGCACTTTAGCTAATTAATTATGGTTTGATCATTTTGACACCTCCAAATGACTCAGCCACATACCTTGAAGCTTTGTCAACTCAATTGCATCTTTATTTTTGTTGCCTTTAACCAACAATGAAGACTAATGCCACTCTTTCTAGTTCTCAATCACCTCAACAGAAGTGCTCCCCTGGCAATGTGCGAGGACAGACCTAATTAATCCCTCATCTGCCCTCCGTCGTGTCTATACATCACACTGGCAGTTGGAACTGCTGCTTGTTTTAAGGCTATTGCTGGAATGAAAAGCTCATCTGTTTTTCAATAATTTTACCACAGGTGGTGATTTGTAATTAGAAAGGGCAGAATCCAAATTTTGGGTGCACACATGCACGCGGGAGCTCGCGTTTATGCACCGGCACGTGCGTGGGCTTGCGTGTGCTTTCTAGCTTACAATGGGCACTTATTGTACAAGAGAGGAAAAGGAGGGAAAACAGCACAACAGGAAAAGAAACAGTACCTTTTGCATCAGGCCGAACAACAGGATTGTACAAGAAATTTTGTCGTCATTGTCATTTCTGGTTTTGCTTTTTTCAAACTGATAGAGCCGCATACAGGTTAGAGATCAAACACTTGGAGAAGCTGGAAAGACTTGTGAGGTCCGGGGACCCTGAGGACTCGTTGGTGTTCCCCAGAGGGGTAGAGGCTTATGGTGAGCGCATGGGGGTAGATCAAGGAGGGCAAAGTGAAAACCTCCACTTGGACTTTATTCTCACTTGGCTCTCTGGTCTCACTCGGCTGGGGGGAGACCGGGGCATTCTCATTTTCATCCTAGGGGTAACCTGCTGTAAGTGGCAAAAGAGTTTAGCATACGCAGGCAGTCTGGCTAGCTTTAGCAAAGCCCCTGGCAGGGAGAGGAGATTTGTTTGCAGTTGGATGAAAATGCTGTGATAAAGGGAACTTGATTTCAGGACTTTATCCATCAGCGGCCACTACACCGCCCTCCCCTGTCACTTGCTTTGATCACTTTCTTTGCACTTCTTGGCCTGTTCAAAGTCTACTCTTTACATTTGAAGGCACTTGCTTCATGAAGCCTTCCTTCCAGCCTGTCATTCATCTTATGCTGACCATGTGGCTGAAGATTCTTATTCTGGCCTGAGAGAGGAACAGCCTGGATTTCCAAATATCAGTAAGAGCCTTAATGTCTTGCCTCTCCGAGGAGACTGTAAATCCCTGGAGGGTGAGGGGACTTTTTGGGGTTTCTTCTTGGTCCCAGAACCATACCGTGTAAATATGTTCATGTAATATATGTTTATGTAAATATGTTTATATTTATATATGCTTACACATATATGTGTTTAGATACGTAAAATAAATATATCTCAAAATGAAATGGTCTCATGATTCCCAGTGCAAACTGTGACATGGAGACTGAGACAGTGGCCTTACTCCTCGCGCTGGAAGGACAGTGACATCTAACTGTGGCAGGAAAGTAAAAAGTAAAATATCTTAGGATTTTTGTCTGACAGAATCTCCCAGGCTGCAAGTATTATGACTTACTAGACGTGAATTACCATACACACTTCTTGAGATGGTCTTTGTTTTTAAAAACAGTCAGTTTCTTTCTTAAGTGGAGTTTGCTTTGGGGAAGGTGAACCCAGAAAAACTTGGGTGTGGATTTCTGCTAGTCATCGGCTTCTGCAATTATGGGGTCTGGTTGTGGGGTAGGTTGGAGAAATGGAACACTGACTCTACCATGACTTCTGCCAACTTACATTTGTTCGTACAGAAAGAGGCTAGTTCCCCCCACCCCGCCCTACACCCCGGTACCACAGAAGGACGATGGCACATCACGCTGTAGAAATATGAGATCTATGTCAGAGGTCAGGATGTTCTTTCCCATCAAGAGATTTCGGCATTAAAAGGAAACCCATGCCTTGTTCGCTAGGGCTTTCCCTCCGCATGAGCAAGCTTACAGACCCACAGTAGAGCTGATAGAGACACAGCTCCCATTTCACCAGGACCCTATCTTCTTACAGCTGGTGATTTGTGGGAATTCGTTCATCCAAACAACCGAAAGGCATCTGGAGCCAATAATATCTTGTCTTCCCATTTCAATAGTTCTTTGTATTCTGACGATACTAATATCCTCACATTCCCAATTGAACAATATGAAGAATGTTATCTGCTCTGTTCATTTGAAAAAGGGGAAGTAGAAACTGTAAATGCAAAGAATAGCTTGGCTCATTTTTTTAAAGCTACCTTTTTGTTTGGGTTTTATAGTTTAGACCTTGTAGTTTTGGGTATTTTTTTCCCCAAAGACAACAAATCACCTTTATATCTCTTAGTTCAAACTGCTTAGCCTGTTATTAATGTCTCCTCCTATTTTACATGTGATATTTATTTTCAGCCTGATACCTCACTATTTCCTTACATGGATTTTCCTCTGTAATTAGACTTCTGTTCTCACACCCTGCAGACACGCATATACATTCCCGTTTCTGGGCTTGTACACACAATTCCCTTCACCAAAGACATGCTCCCCATCTTTTCTCATCATGTGAAAATCTTACCTTTTTCAACCAGACTCTTTCAGTCGACCACGGTGCCTGCTTTTTCTGACCTCAATGCTCTTAGCATGTGTAGGATGCCAGAAAGCTTTCCACCCAGTACCAGGGCAGTAAATCATGTTTTGCCCCAAGACATTTCTGTATTTTTATATTTATTATTTTATTCTGGTAGCATCATTTTACACATTAATGCTTTATTTCCCTGATTACGTTATAAGCATATCTCCTCTATGCCTTTCATGGTGCACACAGCTTTCAGTAAATGTTCAATCATTTCCTTTTACACAGCACATGTGATACTGTCGTTCTATTTCCTGGATCCACTTTAACCAAAGAAAGGAAAAGTATAAGATTTTGAACATCTCTACAAAAAGATCAGGAACCTAACCGCTATACTACAGAACCAAAGGTACTGAAAAAAAATTATACTTTTGCACAATTGAGAAAATAGTTCATACTTAGACCTAGATGGAGCTGGAAGGTATCTTAGAGCTAATTTCATCTAACTCCTTCTTTCAGTAAATGAGAAAACTGAGACTCTGTAAATAGACAACCTGATTTCGTATCTTTTTATGGTGCCTGGACGAAATGTCCCATAATATTAGTACAATTTAATATATTTCATATTTTTCAAAGTATTTTTATACATATCTATTTTTGCTCTCGTTATACCATTGTAGGACATTTGTTATTACCCTTTTTCTTCTTTTTTTCCTTACTTTTTCTTTTTCTTTCTTTTTTTTTTTTCAGATTACAGACTTTTAGAAGTTCATACGCTCAGTCCACAGCAGAGGCTGGACTAAGACTTGCATCCTTGGCCATCTCTCCCTGGGTGATTTCCTCCATTCCCCCAAAAGTCAAATATATATTGCCAACTCCTAAGTTGTCCTACACGTATAGACACACATAAGTAATCCGGGCGAACAGAAGTTGTGGGAATGGGGAGCAGAAGAGATAAAAAAAAACAGAGAGAGAAGTATTTCCAGGCAGAGGGAAGAATATGTTCAAACACTTGAGTTGAGAGGAAGCAGATGGACTGTAAAGAAGGAAATGCAGGCTTCAATGTTGCGGCAGAGTAGCGGGGGTGGGGGGTGGGGGGTGGTCATGTGTCTGTGCGTGTGTAGAAGAGGGCGATCCTCTTCTACACATTTCCATTTGGTTGTCTCAAAAACATTCCCAACTCGATATATCCAAATCCAAACTCACTATGTTTACCAAACAGCCCCACATCTGATCTTACTCCAATATTCCCTTGCTTGCTGAAGAATGTCCCTATTCATGAAGCTGAAAGTCTGGCCCTCGTCCTGGCCTTCTCTCACCCATTGTATCGATTCATCACCAACGAGGCCTGGTAATTTTGCCATCTAAAAGTATTGCCACTGCACCCTCTCGACATAGGCCATGTCCATTCTGGCCCACATTACTGTTTGCTCTTGCCTTATTGCACCAATATCTTGGTCTTGGTCCTTGGTCGTTCTGCTCTGCCTACCCACTCCTGTCTTCTCTTGCCCATGACAGCTGGGGCAACCCTTCAAAAATATATAAATATGATCATTTCACCAACCTGCAAATATCGTGCAATAACTTTCAATTTCTCTAAGTACTGACTACAAATCTTCAATTAATTTTAGATCAATGTCTCTTGAGCTTTAACGTGTAGACACACCACTTGGAGATCTTTTAAAAATGCTGATTCTGATTTGGTGTGTCAGGCGGGGCTCCGGCAAGGCAATGACGGAGGTGTGCAGATGACACTTTGAGTAGCAAGGGCCTAGAAGACCACCACCACCTTCAGGAGTCCCTCCTCTATCACTCTGTATTCTGTCCACAGTGGACTCCTTTCCATTCTTCGAAGCCAGCATGTTCCCTCTCAGCTCAAGACTTGAACATGTTCTTTCCTCTACCCAGAGTTTTTCTTCTCTATCCCCTTTTTTCCCACCCCCAATTCCCAGGTCCCTGGCCCACTGTTATTCATACCTTAGAATTTACCTTCTGACCCATGCTGCTGCCTGTACTTTTTTTTCACAGTACTTAACACAATTTCTATTCATGTCTTTTTCTTTTTCTCTTTTTAGAGAGAGAGCAAGAGAGAGAGAGAGCCCGCAAGAGCGAGCACATGCCCATGTGGGGAGGGGGCAGAGGGAAAAGGAGAAAATCCTAAGCAGGCTCCATGTCCAGCATGAAGCCCATGGGGGGGTTCAATCTCACGACCTGAGATCATAACCCCAGCCAAAATCAAGAGTCAGACACTTAACCGACTGAACCACCCAGATGTCCTTTTATTCACATTTTTAAGTTGTGGGATTATTTGATTAATGCCCATATTTCCCTATCAGACTCCAAACTCCATGAAGATTGAACTTAGAAGTAAAAACCAAGAACTGTGTTATCAGGGGTCCAAGTACCTTTATGGGTCCCTCTTCTGAACTTTCAAGACAGAGCTGGATATTAGAAAATAACACGTCCCACTGACTAGAGTGGGAGATGAGCACCTGGATGCAGGTCAAAGTTGGCAAGGAGTAGAATTTTCTGCAGTAGCAACTGAGAAGGAGAGAGAGAGAGAAAGAAAGAAGGAGCAAGCAGACCGTGAGGCACCAGAGGCCAAGCGTGAGCCATGTATGTACTGGTATGTTTTGCTTACCATTAAAACCACATCTTGTCTGGTGCCTGGCACATAATAGAAATTCAAAAAACTCTGACTATAACTCTCTGAATATAAATACCCATAAATAACAACAATGCATATCTTCTGATCTGGTCACCCTCTAAACCAGCATAGTGTAGATATAGTGTGAGCTATGTATGTAATTTTTAAATTTTCTTGAAGTCATGTTAAAAAAATGTAGACAGAAACAAAGTTAATTTAATATTTTGTTTAACCCCAAAATTATATTTTTGCATATAATCAATATTTTACATTTTTCTCTCTTTTCATACTAAGTCTTCAAAATCCAGTTCAGATGAACCACATTTCCAGTGCTCAGTGGACACGTATGGCTACTGGCTGCCATATTGGACAGGACGGCTTTAAACCATTTGGCCTCTCCCTACACATCTCACATGCTATAACCTGGCATATATGTGAGATGAACATCTAGAAAAGAGCGTAGCCAACAACTACAAACCCACAACATCCCTCAGCCCTCACCTCTTACAACGAAGTCATCTTTCTCCCCACTGATGTATGCTGGTGC
>CM052886.1:89869269-89940397 GCA_028534135.1 Potos flavus
AAAGAAGGTAATGGAAATTGTGTATGTGTCACAATGAGTAGTCATTCAAGTGAATTTTTTGTGCACAGTGTATTGGAACATATAGATTATATGATGCCATCCCAAGTAGTGGCCTAGTTGAGAAAGGAGCAATCATTAGAAGAATGGGAATTTTACTGTATATGATCATTAAGTCAAGTAACAAGACGTTGATCTGTTCTTTGAAAATCTAACTACTTACTCAGAAGCTAATAAATATTTGTTATACATCTACTCTTTGAATCCAAGCTTTTTATTGGGTTAATTTCTTTGAGATGGTGAATGTAGCCATATACAGATCATGACATTCAAGGTCTATTTTTCATGAAAAAATAAATGAGTAAAGATAGGGTTATATATAGGATCACATATTGCCAATGACTCTCATGGTCATTTTAGAGAAACTTTCCCATGTGGAAATTAGTAAGGAAAAACACAATAAAATTTCCAGCTTTCCATTCCAAATGCATTCTGCTTTATTAGTTTATTGCCTTTGTGGCTTTTATTTTCCTAATAAATTTGCCAGGTATTAGGCAGATGAATGGAAAACCCACATGAACTCAAGATATTCCCTCAGGATTATACATGTATTACTATGTCACTGGAGATCCTTTGGACTTCATGGGATTTGCCTATCAAGTCTGCAGTTCTGACAACATTTAACTGAAAGAGTCAACGGAAAATTTTTATTCTCTAATATCTCAGAGTTACTGTTCCTCCGATTGTGGTTCTCTACTTTATAAACCTTGGGAGGTATCAACACCTGCTTCACTGACAACAGAGTATTGTTAAACTGGAATTTGATGTAGAGGATAATCTTATCTTTGAGAATTCAGTAGAGGGCAATCTTGGGTGAATCTTCCACTGCTACCCTTCTCTAAGCTGTTGGGATGCGTGATTTGGACTGGCATACTGTGGGAGACAGAACTTGGCATCTTTCTCAAAGTGAGTCCCAATCTTCCCCAAGTAATTTCACGCACAACGAGATCATTTCCAAATAGAACATTAAACGGTACCCTTATGATCTGTAAGTATCCATACTATTTCCCTACTTTCCACTTGTAATCACCTCCAATGGGCATTGTGAAAATACAGATGATTAAATAGAAAAACAATGCACAGTCATTGCTTACCTTCTTAAACACCTTCCACTCCTCCCATCCCCACTGGAGGGAAACAAGACTGAGAAGAGGATGCCAGTGTATACGCCTCTGGGCATGGCTTCTCCTCCAACCCCAGGATCCTTTCCCAAGTTCCAGTTTTACTACCTACCTGGGAAAGTAAACAACCAAGGGATTTTCTGAACATTTCTGCGAGGCTACCTTAAAGAGTCTCTATCAGTCCTTCTGTGGTATGCTTTATGCCTTGGAGACGATTTGGCAGAGCCAAGAAAGGCTTATAAATCACCTCTGGGTGACTTGGCCAAAAGTCCAACAGTCTCTCAATTCCCCCAAGTGATTTACTTTGTCATTTATTTTTAGTCGAGTGTCAGATGAGGTGGTTGATAAGGTGAGATCCTAATCAACTGACCACGGTCTGAAGTGGCAGCAGACTGAAGCCGATGTGTGCTAGGCCTGGTGACAGCCGCTATGTGACAGAGCTTGTTGGAAGCACTCTCAGGGCCTCTGGTTCTAAGTGTAGGCCTAACCCTTCCAGATGAATGGGAGCTGACAGGAGTGATCGCTGCAACATGGAATGGAGCCATGGCACGAAAACAGGGACATGTTTGGGATTGAAACACCAGGCACAGATATGTCACTTATAATGGCCAGAGAACTGACAGGGGTCTCACACTGACTTTACTTGATTTCTGTTTAAAGATGTCCTTTGTGCGAAGAGCCAGAGCTAGCTGGGAGTCATGTATTGGGAAAACCACCCCCTTCCCAACCATGCCCACCCCAATTTAATAGGAGTTACGAAATCACTGGCATTGTGTGCCATTGGGACAGGGATCCTTGACCCTGGCTTGACGTTAGAATCATCTGAGCATTTATGGCCTGGGACCCTGGGAGGGAGCCTCTGATCTGACTGGCGTGAGGGGGTAGGGTGGTGGGGGTACAGGCATTGACAAGGCCTAAAGGCTCCCATAGGTGATTCTGATACACAGCAGTACTTGAGAACCCCTGCATGAGAGGATTGAAAATGAAGACCCTGGAAAATGGGTATAATTTTCACCATAACAACACTATGAACCTATATTGCCCAAGGAGCTCAAACCCTATTTTATTATCTCATTATTGTGTTTTTAAATATTGGCACCTGAAGCTAAGCAAGGTTAAAAGAATTATCTTATTTCATCCAACAAGTCACTTGGTTCTGGAAACGCACATTTCACCCCCTTCCTCTCTAATGCCCTTAACTTTGAGCTGGAAGTTAATATTAACTGTGAACCCCAATTTGAACTTGGAGCGTCTGAGAAGGAAAGGTGCCCTAGAGCTGTTTAGTCAATAATACAAACGTGCTGCCCTTTTTATGTGGAGGTGATACTGACCCAGAGATGTTAAAAATGGCAGGTACCTTTTAATTTCTAATTGCCATTTTAACTGAGGTAGTAGTGCCCACTTTTTTCTTTTTTGCATTCACATATTCACTCAGGGGTGGGGAGGGGTGGGGAAGGCTGGGGGTGGGATGGATCAAGATTATGACAAAGACCAAAGTGAGTTAATTCTTTCGTCTTCCATGGCCTCCGCCTCTCATGTAGGATTGAGTCCACACATCAAAACCTGTCTCCCAGAAGGATCCAAGAGATGTCGTTCCCTTTAGCAAAACTTCGTTAACCTTAACTTTTCCTAGGGTTATTCACATTTCAAACATTATCTCTAATGTAGACTGAAAATAATGCAGACATGGGACATGAGGTTAGAAATACAGATAAGTACATTAGATAGATATGATAGATGGTAGATAAATTAATAAACTGCTAAAAGATAGATAGATAGACTTTCATTGTTTGGGGTGCCCCATGGAATTCCACAATGCAGGTAGCTATCTTTGAACAGCTCTGAACACAGTGGAATAAGAATGAAAACTAATCCTTACATCTTCCTTCTGTGTGGCTTTACAGGCCAGGAGAGAAAAGATATGTGCATAAGGTCAAGGCAGGTTAAGGAACTTCAAATCATATCACTATAACTGATTCCTTAAGTAATTCTCCACCTTAAGGAACATTCCCAATAGTCATGGCTACAGGGACATACAAGGGAAACCACGTGTTAATGTGTTAGGAATTGAAAGCAAAATTGTACCTCAAAAGTTATTTTTTACCAATCCATTAAACATCAACAAATCGTAATTTCTGCTTTGTACTTTTTAATAATAATAATAAAGTGAATAGTGAAATAGGCTATTTATTCTAGGAAGAATGGCCATCTTATTTCTTGCTTGTGGGGACCAACAATTAAGTTGAGAAATATGATTGCCACTGAGATACTCTCCAAATATAAAAGTTTTTTCCAAATATGAAAGTTATTTACTTAAAATATACCCAGGGCATGACTAGAAATATGTACCTTATTCATTTTCATCCACCCATGAAAACAGAACAATAGGTAATATCACAAATTTTTCATCATGCCAATTTTGTGGAAGAATTACACTCAACTACAGCATGGGTAGGATGAATTGGGAAATCTTAGTCACCAACTCATGTCAAAACCTATAAAGCAAAGTAATTCAGCTAAACAGGTAAGAGATGGTAAAAGATTAAACAAGTCCACAATACCTGTCCTCCATACTTGCCCATACCCCCCAAATTCACTTATGTCAGAGAACCAGGCTATATCATCAACAAATTAGCTTGGGATTGATCCTGTTTCATTGATGGGATCCTGATCCCACCTGATCCATTGATTCAGGCGCCCAGAAATGTTGGCTCCCCTCTTGAGCCCTCTGTGTTCAACCCCATCAGGACCTCTGTTGTGGTCCCTCTTTGAGAGACTCTGACATCTAACTTGTGCTGATCAGGAGTGAAATGTCATGAATACTCATATCCAGCATCCTGAAATGTGCCTCCAGATTAGATGGGACAGAGGCAGGAAAGACAAAAGGAGAACTCTAGTAAGATATCTAGCGAAAAGAGACCACAAATTACTTCTTAAACATCCTTGAATAATCATCAACCTCCCTAGAGTTAGAATCTGCACAGTAAAATCACTGACTATGTTCAAGAAAAGAGATATACCTTAGGAAAATTGACTTCTCCTAAGTGCCAAAGAGAAAAGGAAATAAATGATTTTAGGCTAATCTCAGATTTCTCTTCCTGACTGGAAAAGTTCCCTATTAAAAAATATTCTGTGTTACTACTAAACAGAGAGATGAAATTTATATTGAAATATGCTGCCAAAAATGTTTTTAAAAACAAGGCTTCCCAAAGTTTAAGGTGGCAATGAGAGAGGTACTCAATATTGTTGGAGGCAGTGTAAAGTATTTTGGAAAACAATTCCGTTTATATGTCAAGACTCTTAAAATTTTAGATTAAACTTAGAGAAAATCTACCCTGAGGGTGGAATCAGAATTTAAGACACAGATTTGGGTATAAAGAGAGGGAACTCATCATGATTGGTTAAAGCAAAAAAAGTGTGATAACTGAAAATAACCAAAAATTAATAGATGGGATAAATAAACTCTGCTACTCTTTCCTTGTAAGGTTTGTATAGAGTTATTAAAAATATTTCTAGGTAACATTTTTAAAAAATTATAAAAATTTATAATTTTTATAAACTATAAAAGCATCCCTAAGATATTAATGATAATGCAGAATACAATATATGTACATAAAACAATTTTAAATTGTAAAAAATCTACATGAAATATATATATAAATAATCTGAGCCTGATTCATTTTGTTTTTTGAGTAGGGGAAAATCCTGGATGGAACTTAACCAGTATCCCTTGTGCTGCTGTCAAGCAACATGTCTCTGTGATAGAATCCTAGGTCATTTTTATTTTTTTCTACTATGCTATTTCTTTAAATTTTTCTATCATAAGCTGGTAACATTTTACAGTGAAAAAAATAATTATATGAATTTCTAATAAGACAATTCTTCACCAGTTAAATTCGATAGCTAGTTTCCTTGCTCTGAGAAGTGAGATAGCTAAAAAAACTTTTAAATAGAGCCATAAAATGATAAAATGGCAAATGATTAGTATAGGGAATGCGTCCTCCGGAAATTCAGAAGAGAGAGAGAGAGCTAGTTTCTTGGGGAAAATGGAGCATCTCATGAAACATAGTTAAAGTCAGATTCAGAAGACCTTGAATGCTAGACTAAGGAAGATAGACTTTATTCTGACGCAAATAGAAGTGCTTGAAGAAATTTCTGTAGCCCTAATTAATGGATAGCCTTTGTTCTTCTCCATTAAAGCTGGCACCTTGAAAATGTATATGCATATGTGTATTCATATCTGAACGTATGTACACTGAATGTATTCACCCCTGGGCAGGAAATAATGTGTCTATAAAGAAGAAACAGGAAGAACGATTAAGGCATTCGTTAATTAGGGTCCATTTACATTTCCAGAGTCAGCTAAAATCATCCACTTATTTAAACGGAAATCTCCTCAGTTTATTACAGTCATTATTACTTGGCAGTAAGAGATAACCAGTTTGAATTTCACAAGTAGAGAAAATTGCATAGTCTGTTGCTTCTCTCAGGGGTCACTATTAGTCAATGTTTGAATAAAAGAAATTGCAGCTCTTATTAAATGAAATTAACATTTCTTGAGTACCTACTATGTGCAAGACAGTTGGATGAATCCCCTATATAATCCCATTTAACTCTTCACAGTGACCTGTCAGGTTGGTATTTATAATTTATAATTTATATTTATAAATTTTTATAAAAATATATACATATTTATATATTTATAAAAATTTATATATTTATAAAAATTTATAAATATTTATAATTTATAATTTACATTACAGTAAAGGACATTGAGAAAGATATTAAGAAAGCAAAGTAATTGGCCAATGTGAGCCTAGATCTATATTCAGAACTGATCTCTCACCGTTCAGTGTAAGTCAATGAACGATAACTTATCACACTAGAGCAGATCCATTAACTCATGCATTTTCTAACATTATTGTTGAATTGTATATTTTTGAGAATATGCAATATGTCCAATAGATATGCAATATGTCCATATGCCTATGTGGGTATCGTGGGCATATATAGCTATTATATACCTGTATGTTTATGCGTGATATATATACATGCATTATAGCCACAAATGTATACATAAAATTATAGCACCATATTGAACACTTGTGCTATGCTTTTTATATGCATGTGTTACATATGCATATAAACATATTAAATAATACATAACTATACATTATATATAAATGCATACACATATATCATCTACACATAAAAAAATCACATATGAAATAGACTAAGACAATTATATTATACATACATGCATGTGCAAAATTATTTTCCCACTGTCCTTACCTAGAAACTGCTGGGCCAATTGGAGAACCTATGATATAGCTGAGGAAACATTACCCTCCCCTCCCCACTGCAAATTGAGTCCTGACTCCACCTCCAGGATTGTAGCCCTAAAGAAGAGCGTAAATGGTCATCTAGAGTCTAGAGGCTATGCGTCCCTAAGAATGACCTGAGAACCCCAAGTGTAAATGTAAAGGGACCTCCTTTCTCCCATCCCTTGTGCCCTGCTCATCCAACACCCACCTCTCCAACACTCTCGGTTTAAGTCCCCAGTTAGAGGAGGGATGACAGAGCCCCTACAGCCCTGACTCTAATTCTATTCTATATACTCAAAAGATCAGCTCTAAATCTGATCCCTGCAGTGAAAGGACAACCACCTACTAGTTAAATTCATTCAGCTCTTTATTGAATGAAACGATGTAGCATTTTCATCAGTGAACCAATTGAACAATCAGCCCCGCAAAAAATAAAGCATCGAAGAGGATAGAAAAGAGCCCTTGGTGGGAGTTTTTGGTTCTGCACAAAAGCTTCAGAGGCTGAGCTGTCACTCCCTTTCTTCGTCCCAGTACCCCATGCATAGCACCAGCTCTAGCGTGAAGGGAGATTTAAAAGCAACTAAGTACATATAAACATTTCTCATTCATTATCTGGGGTTTCTGCTACTGGGTGACATATCATTAGTCCTAGTCTAAGGCAAGCTTTAAAAACGTAATTACTTAATCATGCAGTTAGCTTCCCATCAATCCTAGCAGCATTTGTTCTTAACTAGCTTTTAAGAACAAAATTAGGAGTAATTTGTAAACAAAAGTAATTGAAGAAAGGCAGATATTGCCAAGGTGTTGACAGCATTAGCAGACATTACTGTTTCCCTTAATGCCACCACAGCACTGCAGTTAACAATAGGTAGCTGGCAAAAGGCAGCGCTAGGGAATTAGTAGGTGGCAGGCTGAGGAAGTGTGCACTAGGCAGAGTGGTCCTTCCCCAGCCCTTACAGGGATTCGACTCCAACAGGTAGTGGACCCTGTCTTCCTAAGTTGATTTGCTTTAGAATTCAGTGACTTGGAGATTTACGGTGTGCTTTAATATTTTTAACATGGACGTACAAATAAACTCATTATATTTTTCATACCCTCTTATTAAATATTGAGCCCAAGAATTTTCCCCTGAAAGGTGTGGTGCTATTTACATAAGCCATAGATGCACAGTTTCCATCTGGGCAGACTCACTTGGGCAACTCTGATGACGAAAAAGGCAGAAGCTATTCTCTGAAAGATTTTGCCTTGTCCTTATTTCTCGTTACTGGTAACAGGTTCAGTGAATTTACAGCGCACGTCACTCCTGGGCTGGACAATGTGCTAAACACTTGAGAAGTAGCAGTGTACAAGAACTGGCCGCCATTTTTAAGGAGCTCATCATTTTGCATTTTACACCTCAACACTGGGCCTCCAACATAAAGAGTGAAGAAATACTTAGTCTTGGAGTATAAAAAGGAGGGTCAGGTCCAGGTATGAGGATATTACTATCTTTAAGTTATAGATGATGTAACTGAGCCTGAAATGAATTAAATAACGTACTGAAAATCATACACAGAAAGAGTGGCAATTTGGACTTGATCCCATTTACAATTGCACCCAAAACCATAAGATACCTAGGAATAAACCTAACCAAAGAGGCAAAGAATCTGTACACAGAAAACTATAGAATACTCATGAAAAAAAAAAAAAGAATACTCATGAAAGAAATTGAAGAAGACATAAAGAAATGGAAAAACGTTCCATGCTCATGGATTGGAAGAACAAATATTGTGAAAATGTCTATGCTACCTAGAGCAATCTACACATTTAAAGCAATTCCTATTAAAATACCATCAACTTTTTAAAAAGAAATGGAACAAATAATCCTGAAATTTGTGTGCAACCAGAAAAGAGCCTGAATAGCCAGAGGAATGTTGAAAAAGAAAACCAAAGCTGGTGGCATCACAATTCCAGACCTCAAGCTCTGTTACAAAGCTGTAATCATCAAGAGAGTATGGCACTGGCGCAAAAACAGACACATAGATCAATGGGACAGGACAGAGAGCCCAGAAATGGACCCTCAACTCTGTGGTCAACTAATCACCGTTGTTATGATGATGATAAGTCCAAATATTTTTCCAGGATCTGCTAGTATTCAACACAAGGAATCCTGGTCCCAGAATCAGAACACTGAATTCTGCCTCTGAAGCCTTCTACTGTATGACTTTAAGCAAGGCATAAAAACTTTCCAAGCTTTGGTGTTTCCATCTGTAAAAATTTATGTCTTGGGACCTTCACTCTGTGGCCTCAAGGACTAATGAAGGTAAAAGTGCTTTGTAAATTTTAAGTTCAGAAGGAAGGTGTTAATACTGTAAGAGTCGACTCATATGATGTCCAGGAACAGGTAAAATGACTTGTGGTAATCAAACTTAAAATATGGTTAGCCCTGAAGAGTTAAGAATTGGCTGGAAAAGGGCGCAGGGAACTTTCTAGGTTAATGAAAATATATAACAACATCTAGTTAAGCACTTAAAATCTGTGTACTCTATTGTATGTAAATGATGCCTCAAAATTACATTGAAAAATAAGGTATAATTATTTCTACTAAAGTTTTTTTTTGGAAACGAAATGCTAACTTTTCACATCAATTGCCACCACCAAGTGGATTGAAGTCTAATGTCCAAAACGGACACACCAAAGAACTCGTCTCATGCACCATTAGAAACCTCAGAGAGAGCACATATCCTTACATCTCTAATTTAATTCAAAATAGATATCACCTCTTCTTTACATCCTTAAAATTCAAAGCATTATGAATCATCATGAACTTCCAAGCGTATCAGCAGAAGATAAAAACTCATTTCTCTTTATATTTGTCAATGGGGGGTAAGGAGAATGTCAAAACTTAAATGTACCAACCAGAGAACAATAATTATATTAAGTGTGGTCTGGGGATACACATAAGAGAGAACTTTTGATTCACTGGCATATAAGACAACAGAAATTGTTACCAAAGCAAGTATGGTGTCTTTCCACATCACTCCGAACTGGGTAAATGATATCTTATTTCATTTTTAAAAAGTGATTAGAGTAATTTTTAATCTCTATAAGATCTTATGATTCTAACATAAATAAGGACAAATAAATATATTTTTCTTCAATGCTCAACGCATGTGGCCTTCAGAATCATTAGGTCAGAGTTTACATATATGTGTATGTGAGTATAACATAAATTATTAATTTATCTATAAATTACATATATATGTGTAAATTATTACAAAGATATATTTATAAAATGGCCTTAAAAAGAAACAAATACTGCCATTTTACAATAACATAGATGAACCTCAGGGGCGTTAGGCTAAGTAAAATAAGCTAAACACAAAAATACAAATGCTGCATGGTCTCACTTATATGTTGAATTTAAAATAGTTGAACTCATAGAAGCAGAGTGTAGAGTGGTGGTTACCAGGAGCTAGAGGGAGAGAGAAATGAGACATGAGAGATGCTGGTCAAAGGGTACAACGTTTCAGTTTTGTAAAATGATTCAGCTGAAGACCTAATGTATGAGAACGTAACTATAGTTAACAATACTTTTTTGTATACTTGATATGCTAAGAGGATAAATCTTAAGTGTTCTTAACACACGCACACACACATAAATGGTAACTATCATTTATGGGGATGGGGATGTGAATTAGCTTCACTTTGGCTATTATTTTGCAATGTATATGTATATCAAATCATCCAATTGTACACCATAAGTATATAAAACTTTAAATTGTCAAATATCCCTAAATTAAAAGAAAAAGAAGACTCCCATTCAATTATGGGGGAAAAAAAGAATTTTTGGGCCAAATCTTCATAGTCAAAAGCAAATCAATCAACAAGTTTCCATTGAATGTCTGCTATGATCTCAGAACAGCAGAGTTAAAAGGGTTGAGATAATTATCCAGATAATTATCTAGGCCCCAAAGTGACTTTTATTGGTTTACATAGATCATCTGGGCAGAAGGAGGCTTTTTCCTTTTAATTATCTGTAACACGAAATCATTATATTATAGGACTGGCCTACTTTTTTAAAAGATTAAATAAAAATTACTCGTAATAAATGTAAACACTTTGGTTGGGAAATTATTCAACAAATCTTTAGAACCTGGGGGGAGGGGAGGTGGTGGGGAAAGTGTATCAGCTTAGGTTTTAATGTCAATCAGTTAGATGAGGCTTGATGAACTCTCCAATCATGAGAAGTGCTCAACATTTTTTTTCCTTCTTCATAGCACTTTTCCCTCTCTAAAATTCTTATAAACGTGCTTATGTATGTATCACCTATCTTTTTCACAAAGTAAGAACTCAAAAGAACAGAAGTCTTGTCTAGCTGGTAGTTTTTAGAACAGTGTCACTGTTAAACAAGAATAATCCAAAAAATATATGGAAGACTATTCTTGTACGGAAGAAGGAACTATTGGTATTCCCATTTTACAGGTGAACAAAGTAAGACCAAGGGAAGAAAAAAAAAAAAAAACTCGCCCAAGGTCAGTCCCAGACCAAGTAAGGGCCTTGCTGGGCTTCCTACCTGAGCAGCTCTGCCCTCTGTAGCACCCCCACCACCTGTGCATAAGCTCTCTGACCCCTTTTGTCGCCCAAGAAAATGTAGACACTCTATATGTTGGGCTTATCACACAGACAAAAGATAATGTGTGTAAAACCCCTAACATACTATTTAGTCAATAAATGGTAGACATGATCTCTCTGGGGACCTCATGAACCCAATATAAAACTGCGCCCTTTGTTAGAATGCTGCCTGAACTCTTGACCATATTCTCCCTCCAAACTGGGATATCTATGTGTGTGTCTAGTCTGGGCCTAATTTACATGGAATTAGGTAGGAAGAAAAAGGAGTGATCATTTATTATCTACTACATGTCGGATACACAGCAGCATACTTAATTTTCAAAATAGCTCTGTGAAGAGACCACATTTAACAGTTAAAGCAAATTTCGGTTAAGAGAAGTAAAGTGACATGCATATCACACATAGTATGTAATGTAAAGGGGCCTATGGGGCTCAGGAAGGTCCTACTGCAACTTTAATTATTTTCCTGCCTGCCTCCCACCAGACTGGATGCTCCCGAGGACGGGGATCTTGTATCCAAGTTACTTGTGCGTCCCCAAGGTCTACCATCACACTGCATACACCTACATACACCTTCGGCAAATTCTGGCCAAATGGATAAAAAAGGAATGAAGTCCAGTGCTCCTTCTCATATGTCCTGCAACCTAACTGCGCTCTAAAACTAACTCTCAGCATTGTGAGTATGGGATCCAATGCAAAACTCGAGGAAACACATGGAGAAAGCCTCATCTGGCTTATGGATGGTGTGAATCTTGTGTTTCTATCCAGGGAACACACTGTTCAGAAAGCAAAAGGACTGGTTGCAAAGATATATCCTCAAATTATAAAAGCAAATAATTGGTATTAAATGTTCTAGGGTCTTAGTACATTCAGGAAACTCACTTAGTATCAACAAATAAATCAATCTACTCATATTTATTGTACTGAGCCAGGGACTGCAGGGAATAATAATAATGATTTATATTTGGGTTTACACTTCCAAATGACTCTTGAGTATCATCTACTTTCTATTTAATTTTCAGGGCAAGTCTGTGAGTTGGGCCTTATTCGTCTACTGGTGTTACAGAAGAGAAAACTGAGGTTTGAAAGTGGTTTAGATTTCACTGGGTTGCGTAGCTGGTTAAGTGTCAGGACCCGGGTTTGACCTCATGATTCGGATCCGAACTTATGCTCAGTCATCATCACATCTGAGAAGAGAGGCTTCAGATACAGGATCTGAATTCCGAGAGACCATGACCTAGTTGTAATGACACCACAGTGCCTGAGAAACAGGACAACACAGTAAAGAATAATGACCAGATTAGAAGGGAAGACAGACTGATGAAGGCAGCAGACATTGAGAGATGAGCATAACCTTCCAGAAAGGATGACCTTTGGCTGGGCTATTTGACAAAACTTGGGAACCAGAAGGATGATGCATCCAAAATCTTACTTTTGTGCATTTCTGAGATAATTACCAATGCAGAGAATAATTCTAACACAAAGCAAACACTTTGCATAGTGCTTTGCTGCTACAGGACACAGGAATTTCCTTTAGTCAAGGATAAAAGCCGGTTTAGACAAAAATGATGAATTTAGATTTGAACTGGTTGCATTCAAGGAGATACTAGAATATCCAAGTACAAACCATCAGTTGGGTCCCCTATTTAGGTAAGAAACCAGAGCTTGAAGCTATAGCACTGTGATCTCTTAGGGAGAAAAGCTAGTTTTAAAAATTCATCTTGTTTTCTTGCGACCATCTTTTATTCTGGACTCCTCTCCATTTTCCTGGCATATATCAGGGTGAAGTAAGTGTAAATTGTTTGCATGAATAAATGCTTGATCTAATAATTATATCTGTCATCTCACCTGCAGTGACAACAACAACAAAAACAACAAAGCTTTTGAAGCCTTCCCATCTCTCTTTTGAAGAGCGATGATTCCGAGTAACAAGAAATACAACACCACTCACTGTGGTTTCCTTATTTTCTTCTGTTTTCATGGGAAACTGTATTTTCAGGCAAACTATTGGCTGCAAGTCAGATCTTCTCACTTTCTTGTGGGAAGAGGAGAGGAGCAGGGAGAGGTGCAAACATTCTTAAATGCAGCGAAGGTCAATGTAGATCAGATGCAATTCCTGCCTGTCCAAGGTTTTGGCTTGCCGGCTTGTTGTTTTGTGTTTGTTTCCAGAAGACTGTCTAAGACCCTCCCACCTGGACCAGGACTCACACATGCCTTGCAATTCGCAGACCCTTCTGATCTCGGAGGATGGCTCTTGTTTAAAAACTGCACCATGTAAATGGTATCTGGTATTTAATGAAAAGCACTGAAATTGCTATATGGTGCCACAGATTCACTGCTGAACATGTCATGAGGCAACATTTTATAGGCGTTGTAAAATCTTTTTACCACACACAGCTGCATTACCCAAAATTACTCAAATCTGCAGGGCATCTGAAACTCACTCTGGAACAGTAATAGGCTTTGCTGCTTAAAAAGTGATTATGACTAATGCACAAAAACAATTATCACTAGACTTAATTGCCAAGAGTTAAGATATATATATATATATATATATATATATATATATATATGTTCCTTCTCACTGAAATTTGAGCAATCACTAGGAAAAACTAAGTGGTTTTCAAACCTTACAGGATTCTGAAGCAGGACTAGGAAAAATGTTTTTAATCTATCAGTCCATACAAGAAAGATTTCCTGGCATTATTTTTATAAGTCCTAAAACTGTATTGCTTTTAATATGCACTTTGGGTTAATTGGAGAAATTTTGAAAAATATTGAAGAATTAAACTGCCCCATGGGGCTGGTTCTTCACCAAGAGGAGATACTGTGAGGTACTGGAGAGAGAAAGGAATGGAATCTGACGGACTAGGTTTCAGCCCTGAGCAATCCCTTCCCTCCCCTAGATCTTCTTACCTTCTGCTTCCATTCAAAGAAAACTTTGGACCAAGCGTTATTGGGGCCTCTTCCTGTGTTACCTTCTGTGTTTTGTCTCAGGTGATCTAAAGTCGCAAGAGTTTGCTGTCACCTTTGTCCTCTGTCTTCTGAGAGGAAGGGTGGGAGAAAGCTAGGGAAAGAGGTGATGTTGTGCCTTGCCTTAAAGGGTTTTGATGTGAAAGGGAGTGATTTTGGGCCTTTAGGCAGAATAGACAGTCTGGTACAGTAGAGGCAATGTGGCGGGAAATTACAGCAATGGTTCAAGAAAGGGCTGGAAAGGAACACTGCCCTTGTACTAGACAAATTTAAAGTTCATAGTGGTTTTGACTTTCTTCCCTAGATGTGGCAGAAAGTTGATGCTAGCTCAGAAAAGCCCACATTCTCCTCTCTTCCTTATCTGGCCTCACCATTAATCTAACTAAGGAATGGGGTATGGAGGTGACATGTGTCACTTTGGGGCCCGGTTGGCAGAATGCTTCCCTGGCACTCCTCCTGTACTCTTTCCCAACGGCTAGCAGCAGTGAAAGGGCAGACGAGTGAAGAAAGGGAGTATCGGAGCAAATGGAGCATGTCGTTGAGAAGCCAGTGGCTAGCAGTTCAGGCTCTGGAGTCAGAGGACCGGAACTTGTTTCCTGGACCCAGCTTCAGGAGATAAATGATGGTAATGCTTGATACGCATTTTGCCACTGAATCCTCATCATGACCCTATTCCGTGGATACTCTTATTCAACCCATTTTAGAGAGGAAGAAATTACAGCTTAGACAGCCAAGCACGTTGTCTGAAGTCATTTATGATAATAAACAAACAAACAAACAAACAAATAAATAAATAAATAAATAAATAAATAAAGATGTGACTTAAACCCAGGTCTGTCTGACCCCAAAACATAGAGTATGTGCTTGGCTAAGGTTGACATTGGTCAGGTCATGGACAACTAATAAAACACCTTCAAGATTAGGCACGTGCTCAAAATTTTTCCACAGTTGAGCTGGCCCGTGCTATCTGGGAACACTGACAGGAAGGAGAGATAGTCAGAGGTCTCCGAGCACAAAGCACCATGGGCACTTTGATCACTGGGCCCATCACTGCCCCACACCACATGAGGTGAAACTAATGTCCCTTGCCACAAAGAAATCCCGAAATAGCTACAGGAGACCGAAAGAACAAGTCATCCCTGACTCACATCTCTGTCTCTAGAAGTTAACTGCAAATAAAGCATTGCTGCATTTTATTGCATTTTACTAATTTCTAGCTTGATGTAGAAAGCAAAAGTCCCTATGTAGACCCTACAGGCTATAACTGGGTGGTTTTAATGGGCTCTGGTTGGACGGTTCAATAAGGCAGGTCTTTTCTGTGGCTTCCACTGTTCCTGAAACCCTTGTTGAGGCAAAGACATGTCATCTCAGGAAAAGACTTATCCAGTCACATGTTAGTTGAATATCTACTGCAGATGGGGCAGTTTGCTAGCAAAGTAGAATCCAGGGAAAACTTAGACATGGCTCCTGTGTTCAAGGAATTCCTAATCTACGAGAAAAGGTGCACAAGTAAAAGGCTATTTGGTTATGATGTAAAGGCTCAGAGCATGCATCAAGAGAGAGGATATATAGCTTTGCACCCTAACTCTTCCAGTTACTAATGGAGTGAATTTGGGCACGTTACTTCCCTTCTCAGGGCCTTGGTTCTCTTAACTGTAAAATTGGGAAATGTGGGGCACTTGGGTGGCTCTGTCAGTAAAGCATCTGCCTTTAGCTCAGGCCATGATCCCAAGGTCCTGGGATCCAGTCCTGCATCAGGCTCCTTGCTCAGTGGGGAGCCTGCTTCTCCCTCTCCCTCTGCCTGCTGCTCCTCTTGCTTGTGGTCTCTCTCTCTCTCTGTCAAATAAATAAAGAAAATCTTTAAAAAAAAAATAGGTAAAAAATAAAATGGGAAAATGCCTCATAGATTTGTCAAATGATTAAATGTTAAAAAGATTAAATGAGTATTTATGTTCATTAACCTCAATATACTTGAGGTACCTAGTGTTAGCTTTTTTTTTTTTTTTATGAAGGGCTGATGAGCATATGAAAACAGAGAAATTAAATACATCAGACTAGCTGGTTTTGTCACTCTAGGTTTCCCATCAGAAGCGACAGCTGAGCTGCGCATTGAAGACTGAACAGGCATTAACCAGCAAGTCAAAGGTGTGAAGGTCTTCTAGGCAGAAGGTGACATGGATGTGGAAATTGTGAAAGAGCCTATTACAACTTTAGGAAAATTCCAAGTACTCCCATCAGCTGGAGAGTCATATATCTGAGGTAAATGATATAGAGGAGGCTGGAAAGAAAGATAGGAACCAGCTCATGAGGAGCCTATAAGTCAGGTTCAGGGTTAGACTCGTTCCTAGAGGTGGGTTGAGCCACTGCCGGCCTTTCAGCAGGGACAGTGATGGATGCCAGTGGACTGATGTTGGGTCAACAGCCCTAGAGGTTGACTGAGGTGTGATGATGGGCACAAGTATGTGACTCCCAAAGACTTGCTTTTCTTTGCCCTGTTAGAATGTGCAGATACTAAAAATCAGAAATATCCACACAACAACTGAGAAAAGTAAAGCCATCTGTGCCTTGCTAGCCACCTCAGATTCCACCCTTTTTCCTATCCTCTTATAAACTGAAAACAAGAATGAGATTCTGTCTCGCCTGCTCTGATAGCACCATGAGGGCGGAACACTAAATTCAGTGCAATGGAGTCAAAAAAGCCAAAGGCCAAGCATTTGATGTTATATTCTTAGTGACAGAGAAAAAAAAATGCATACAGACATACATAGAAACATTTGTGAAGACTGGTTCTTCTTTTTTTTTTTAAACTGGTTCTTTTTTTAAACATTTTTTATTTTTAAGTAATCTCTACACCCAACACGGGGCTCAAACTCACAACCTTGAGATCAAGAGTCGCATGCTCTACCGACTGAGCCAGCCAGATGCCCCAGTGAAAAATTGGTTCTTAGGAAAGTGATCTCTACATCTACGGCAGTGTCTCTTCGAACTTGTTGAAAATGCAGGTGCCTAAGCTTGAATTATGGAATGAGTAAGTCACAAGGATGAAAGGAACAGTACTGAAATAGCGTGTGTGGTGACAAGAGTGGTGAGCACAGCCCAATGGATAGAGTTATCGGATCACCATGCTGTGCACCTGAAACTGATGGAACATTGTCAACTAGACTTTGATTAAAAAAAAAAAAAAACTGTAGATGCCAGACCTCCACCCAAGATCTGGTTAATCAGAATTTGTGTTTTTAACAAGTTTTCAGCCACCTTGCCACACATGAAAGAACACCTTACTTACACCATTCCTTATTTTAAATAATTATGCATGCCTTCCCGCACCTGTAACCAAAGAGGTAGAACTACTATTTGCCTGTTTGGGACTATTCTGTTCCCTCAACCTGAGGGAGGAACGACTCATTGTTTTAGGAAACTCTCATGCGTCTCATGGGCACTAAAACCATTTAATCACGTGGACCAACGTTAACCACTACGGACAAGAGAACCAAATCAATTATTGGTTTAAAAGATAAGACACTTCAGGATTTTCTTGGCATTATTGTAATAAATAAATATTGTATTATTGTAATACATTATTGTAATAAATAAAGAGAACCCTGCTTCTATAATGGCATCAATTTAGGGACAGCCCTTTGGCTTGGCACCAGCCAGTACTATTGTCTATACCCACGAGGTACTAGGTGCCAAATCGATGGATTACCATGAGGAAGAGGATATGATCTCTACATGAGGAAAGCCATGGTCTTTTCTTCTTTTTGTTTTCTTCTTTTTTCGGTCAGAGAAGGAGATAGCATTTGATAAAGATATGTAAATACTATGAGATGAGCAGAGTATTAGAGATATGTTATAGGGACTTTGGGAGCTGAAAACCTTAACATATCAGGGAAGGTTTCACACAGGCAGTTGCTCCTGAGAAGATGCTGACAGAGGGGAGGGATGTTCTTGCTCAAGGGGTCCAGTGGAGGAAGGGAAATGCAGGCAGAGAAACCCACAGTGGTCAAAGCCTCAGGGAAACACTAGTCCCTGCGTTTTCTGCAAGGCCTCCTAGGACCCAGCCTTCTTTGTAAAACTTAGATGGTTTGACCAAAATAGTCTTAACAGATATCAGATTTGTGCCATTTGTGTGTGAATAGGAATACTATTCCTTCAAACATCAAAAAGGAAAATGATCCCAAATAATTTTATTTCTAATCGATCAACATCCTCATTTACTTTGTCCTGATAAAGAAAAAGCCTACATTTTCTTTACAACATTACATTTATAAAATAGACATCTCACGACATCCTGTATAAATTACTAAAAGAAAAAAAACCATTATATTATAATTAGGTTAACTCGATTTCCTCACACCTCCCTCTGGCCACCTCCTTCCCAAATAGATCACTGTGTAAAAATAGCAGTTATTCAAAACAAAATATGTCCGTGTATCTTGCAGCCAAATGAAATGGATCGACAAGGCGCAACAATAGGAGCCAACCTCACATTGATAAATTTGTCCAGTAAAAAAAATGTACCCTGAGCAGCTTGTTGATCATTTTAAATGTTAATGGTAATATGCTCCTTTATTATTGAGATATTTATGACTAATGGTGTGATGCTATTTAAATTTACAACATTCATTAATTTCAGCTGTTTTTCATCATTAGGAAAAATAATTCAAAAGAAACTTCAATATTTTCCAAAAGCAACATGTGAAACAACACCAGAGCACTATCAAGCACAGAAGGCCCCTTCCACAGACTCAATTCTGCCAAAACCAGGCCCTTGAAAGAAGATTTTCTCTTAGTAATTTCTCGGTTGTACTTAGATTTCCAAAGACTTAAAATAAAAGGCACTCTTCTAGTTCCTCAGTTTAACTTGGTATCAGAATATTATTAGTCCCATTGTGTTTAGGATTAATAATATATAAAGGCTACATTTATGCCCCATGGAAAGGAGGTCATGTGACCGAAGTGATTTTTCCCCTTGAGTCTATGGGTGACTCAAGAGTTTTGTAATGTTCACATTTTATAACAGGAAATAGAAAGTTAATTGATAGCTATTTAGAGCCTTTAAAAAAAAACCTAGTTAGATAATGAAGAGTTACTTTGTATAAGATTAAAAAGATCATGGAAAATAATTTCTTAGGACTGACTTCCATATTGGTTGTTGAGCCAATAGACTACTGGAGCTAATTGTTTACTTAAACTGAGTCACTGCAATTCCAAGTCAACATGTTTTCCATAATTTGATATTGGCTTCAGCCTTTTACCTCCTTGAATTGATGGGCATGAAGGTTCCACAGGACATCCGTTCTATTTTTTTTTCCCTTACTCTAAAAATATTTTAATGTTTTGTGAAGTCAGGGGTTTTATTTTATTTTTCTTCTGTTCTACATAATCCTGTCTTTATTCACGTTTATGGATGTGAAAAAAGCTATTCATAGCTATGCTTATCTATAAACTTATTGCCTTGTTCATTCAGAATAAGATTAAGGAACCACAGTTTTTGCTACCAGATACGTAAGCAGTAAGCAATGTACTAATATTGAATATGCACTATTGCCAAAATTAATATGTACGTGATGAATGAGATAATAAAACTTAGGTTATCCTGGCCTTTTAAGAGGAAGGGCCCTCACTCTGGAATGATCAATTAATCAATGAACTGTCCCATGTTTTACAGTCATGAATAGCCAACTGACCTAGATGTGACGTACATATCTACAGAGTCATGGTGACCTAAGAAAGCAGTCACCAACTGTCTGCTGATAAGATGAAACTCATTTTCTTGACTAACAATAACAATAAAATACTAAAACGAAAATGCCTGAAAACTGCAAAAAGGAGGGGATGTTTTGACAGAGAGAGGTGTAGAAGATAATGCTTGATCAGGCATCCTTCATGGCTCTTAGGAGAGATCACTGAGCTCAGCTCTGGAACATCCAGAACTGTATGGGGTGACTTATTCTTGAGTTTGAGCCAAACATATGTGAGGGAACTGTGCCTGCTTCTATTTTGCAAAAACAACAAAAATGAAAGAAAACAAAAGAAAAAAAAGAAAGAGAGGAAGGGAGGAGTGAAGGAAGGGAGGAGGGAAGGAAGGAAGGAAGGAAGGAAGGAAGGAAGGAAGGAAGGAAGGAAGGAAGGAAGGAAGGAAGGAAGGAAAAAACCTGAAATTTAGGAAAAAGCAAAGAAAAAAAACAATAGTAAGTGAGTGGTCAGTGATCCCTAATATACCCAGTTTGGCACCAGGAAAATGGCTGTAATAGATAGTAAACATTTTGCCAGAAGAGACTGTCGTGGTTCACGACTCTGCATTGTAAGCCTCCCCAAGCTCTGTGGCTTACAAGAATTTGTTATGTAGCACACTTCTGTAAACTGACAGTACTCATCAAGACTCTTACTTAGGGACTCTCATGAAATTGCAGTTGGATGTTGGCTGGGACTTCAGTTACCTCAAGTCTTGACCTGACCGGCCATCCACGGTGGCTCCCTCATGGCTGGTAGCTGTCAATGGGGGTGCTCCACACGACTTCTCTCCGTAGCTTTGGTTTCACATCGTGTAGTGGCTGGGATTTTAGAGGGAGTATTCCGAGAAGCAACATTCCAAGAGATTCAGGAGGAGACTAAGAAATCTAATGACTTGGCATATGACGTACCAATCATCACTGCTGCCACACTGTATTTGTTGCTCAAGCGAGTTACTAAGTCCAGCCTAAATTCAAGGGGAGGGAAAAGAGGGCTCTACCTGGACCTGAAGCAGCAGGTGCACGTAAAAGGAAAGGAATTGATACTAGCCATCTTTGAGACTCCTACAAAGGCACTGTTTCTGTCTTGAGCAGGCTAAATACAGTCTGTAGATCCTTCATGATGGGTGTGAATTCTATGCACATTGATGTGGCCACAAATTTTGATCTCAAAGGGAACATAAAAATGAGATCATGTCACGCATCCATTTAAAAGTAACCAATGCTTCCATTATACTGAGAATAAAACACTTCTCACGGTCTACAAAGCTCTCTATGATTTGCTCCATTCCAACTTCTCTGACCTCCTTTCCTTACACTCTTCCTTTTTCACTTTGCTATAGTCATGCCGACTTTCTTGTTTTTCTTTCAACAATCTAGGCTCATTCCCACCTTACAGCTTTGTCAATTTCTACTGCCTATACCTGCCCCCCCCGATTTTATACACCTCATTCCTTCACTTCATTCAAGTTTCTGTGCAAATGTCTCTTCAGAGAGGGCAGCCCTTAGCCACCCACTTTAACTGATCACACACTATGATCTACTGACTGATCACCATGTCATCACCATCTGAAACTACCTTGTCCATTGGTCTGTTTAGTTTTGAGTGTCAGCACCAGACTATGATCCCCATTAGAG
Organism: Potos flavus; assembly: GCA_028534135.1. Classification (NCBI taxonomy): domain Eukaryota; kingdom Metazoa; phylum Chordata; class Mammalia; order Carnivora; family Procyonidae; genus Potos; species Potos flavus. The sequence goes on from CM052886.1 coordinate 89,890,732, forward strand.
CCGTGGCCTTATCAGTCTTACCCACCCATATCCCCAGAAGCACATGGTGATATCCAATACCTATTTGTTGAACGTATGAATAAAGCTGTAGGCCATGTTCAATTTTTCTTTTTAATTGGTTATAATCATAAATAACCTAAATATCCTTAAAAATTATGTGAGCCATACGTACAATTCATTCAACCTTCAATTTGACCTTTGACCATTCACATGAGATATAATCTAGAATGAAGAGAGTTATATACCCTAACTTACCTTTATACCTCTTATCTATTCAGGAGTTATCTCTAACAGCCTGTGGCTTTCTTTGTCTCTGTTATGCTACCCAAAATAAAACAAAATATTTTTCTGCCCTTCTCTTTTTCTAATCCAATATGGTCTTTAGGAAACTAAGGACAGAGGGCTTAAAGAGAGAAGATAGGAAAGGTAGAGTTTCGCTACCTTTCAAAATTATTTTTCTATTCATTTTTTTTGATCCCATATTCCTCTCTCTGGTCACTATTTGGCATCTGTTGCTTTAAAATCTACATTATAGCCTCACCAGGCTACTTACACATCACTTTGAAAATTAGATTCTCTCCACACTTTCTACCTTTCTGGAATGACTGTGCCTCGCCTGTTCCTCCAGCTAAGTACCTGTCATCCCTGAACACTTATTTCATATATCTGCCTGTCCGGAAACACTGAGACTAACCACTGCCTCCACTTCCCATCTCCCAACCCCTTCTGGATTAGGTTTCTATTATTAACTGCATTACAGTGAGGAAAGCTTTGTTTCCTCATCCAGCTGAGCTTCTTAGAAGCATGGGTGTCATCTATGTTAATTTCTGGAAAATTATTGCCAAGTCCAACACCTGACACACACACTCACACACGTATATAGTAAATACTTACTGAATTGAATTAATTTAAATTGCCACAAAGCAAAAAGAGAACAGTAGGGAACCAGAACATTAGAAGAAAATGTCAAGGGGCTAAGAACACACTGGCCTCTTCCTTTTACATACGGTAATTTTATTAGTTCAGGCCAAACGTATGTGCTTTTCCAGAAATGTCACCATTGTCTAATACGTTAAGAAAAGAGGCTGAAACTGGAGTTATTTAGAGCACAGGCATGAAATCAGGCATTTTTACACTTCTTTTTCTGCCACACCCACTCCTCCTCCTTCTTGTTCATTTACATTTTTCTTGCTCAGCCTGTGGGTTGCAGGTGCAGAAAATAGGCACCAGGTGCAATCTATAGAATTCTATGCTATCCCTGACAAAAGAGGCAATCTATCCATGTATTTTTATAATTGTAAATTCTCTCTCTTTCATATCTATGTAGATACATCTACATTTGTGAAATTGTATCTCTTTTGTGTGTGTGTTTTTGGAGGTGTCTTTCATAGGCATACGGAAATTGGATGTGATACCCATCTCCAACACAGAGCTGTTATTGGCAAGAAAAGTTTTTTTTTTTTTTTTGCAAGAAAAGTTTTTACTTTAAAGGGAAGAGATGGATACTACCTTTCAAGAAATTATATCTCTTCAAAAACATTGCTAACATGGTGCTTTTCCACTTTTTTAAAGAAAATGAAAACAGAAGCAGTCTTAACAAGCTAGTTAAGTCTTACCCTGTTCACTGCAAACAGAAACCAATTTGAAATAGTCCCTAAGTAACCTTCAGTTTAGCACAGCCATTCATCACCCTGTTAATAGCACTATTATGGGGCCCCCTTTGAAACGCCCTGTAATTGACACTTTCTAGGTGGGGAAAGATAGCACAAGTCAAAATAACAGATTTGGCTCTGGCACAATGCTTGTAATGCTTGTGAGAATTATGTCATTTTATTATGTGGCTTGATCAATAGTTGTTGAACAAGGTTTTCTACCAAGTCCAGAAGATTTAGGTCAGTTGGTGGTGGAGGATGGTGGATGAATTAAGTTAATGGAAAGACAAAACTAATTCATAGTAGAAATTCTGACTTTGTGGTAGTTTGGAAGATTGAGGATTATGCTTTCTGGTCCAAGATATCGTATGAAATGTAAGTGGCTGATTAAGAAAATACATCCGATTTCTCTGTATGCATGTGTCTTCATTGAAGGGATAAAGCCGGTGTCAAGTTTCTTAAATGCCACCGTGACAGAAGTTTTAGTGTGTACTACAGAAGTGTCAGACTGAATCTAGCATTAATCCTTTCATTTGCAGAAAGAACACAAACACCCAGTCCCTCGCCTTGAAATGCCCACCACTTCCATTGCTGCATGTCTATTAGAGGCCAAGACAAATGTACCACATTTCACTGCTTCTCAGCTATATGGTTTCCTCTGTAATCTAATGCCAACTCCCATAAAATTCAAGCTGTAGCAAGTAACCTTGCGCAACAGGTCATTCACAGAGCTTTGTCCCTTTGAGTTTATGGGAAACAGGAGGAAAATCAGTAGTACATATCCAGACTTGGTGTAGACCATCAAATCACTATCCTTGACTAATGGTAGACTCTTGGTCATCATTTGCGAAAGCCAGTTCTTAGGTCATCCAGGCAAAAAGAGCTTCTAATACATTTCTTGATGTCTATTTTTTCCCCATACTTGACACCCAGGAGAAATATTTTCTTTTTTCCTAAACTTACATTTAATCCGTGCCTCAACCGTTTTCATTGATCACACCCTGTCTCATATAACATCCTTTATATCCCCTACTAGACTGAAAGCTCCAAAAGGGCAAGGTGTTTGTCTAATTCAGCTTTTTATGCACCTATGGGAAGATACAATGCAGTTAAATATTCTTTAAAAGAATGTCTGAATGAATAGATAATTTTGACAGACTGTATGGCATGCTTTCAATTTTGAATGTAGAAAACCAGATATAATCTGTTCAAGCCTGAAGTTATATTGAAAAATAGTCTAATTTCACCTGATTTTGTGACCGAAGGCAAATCTGTAAAACATAAGAAGCCAGAATTTATACACTTGGTTTTTTACCATACTCATTTAAGAGAAATTCAAAATTATGTGAGGGAGGTGCCAAATGTTACTGATTGTCACACTGCCCTTGAGAAGAATTTTCAAATAAAATCTGCACTCAGCAACAAAAAATAGCAAGATTGATTAGCTCAGTCTGCCACTGGCACAGGGAGGACTAGAGACATGCCTCTGAAATTTCAGATCAGATTCAGATTATTTATTTTTAAAATAATGAGTTGGGGACCGCAGTGGCAGAGTCATCTTCTTAAAGTCATTTATCAGCAGCCAGTTGTTACCAAGGCTCTAACCAAGAGCTCAGTTCTCAACACCCTAGGAAGGGCCCTTGGGAGAAAGAGTTGAATGAAGAAGCTTCCACAGGAAGAAGCAAAATTCTTCATCCAACTCAAGAGAAGCCAAACTTCTAACCTTGAGTCCCCAGGCTGTCCAAAGCATCTATGGCTCTCAGACCCAATGGATACAAAACTATAGGGGATGGAGGTGAGACAAAAGCACTAGAGTAGAGGAGCAGGACTCATCCTAACAAGCCTGAGCCTCCTAATTCAAAGAAGACTATGTTCACAGGCACAAGAGTCAACAGGGGAATCCTCGAGGATCCTCCAAACACCAGCATGTCTCCATGGCCAGCTTCTAGAGAAGCACCGGCAGCTTCGGGGAGCTCTCCCTGGTGCTGCCACAGCGTAGAGCTAACCCCCAAATTCAGCACGGTTTGCTATTCTGGCTCTAATCTCTCTCTGTAAGCCTAGTTTCTCAGATACGAAACCAAACCAAACCTTGTTTGAAAATGCTTTACTGTGGAAAATTTCCTACAAATTAAAAGTCGGGAGAGGAGTTGATGAAATCTCTTATCCCCATCCTCCAGCGTCTGTAATGGGTCATGCCTCATTGTGACTCCCCAGTCCATCTTACTGTGTTGCCATGTGTGATCAATCCCCCAGCCTCAGCTGGTAATTTAGACTGATCCAGACCTCTGTGATTCACCATGACCTTCCCATGACTTATACCCCACCTCAATCCCAGATCAACAGGCCATAGCTCCCGAGTCAGTCTATTTGTTCATTTGGTTTTTTCTCTGTTTAGCACCTATTAGACACTCAGGCACTATGCTGATGAACAGAGATGCAATAATTGATAACTCTCAGCTGCAGTCCTGATGGAGATAATGTATGAAGCAGGAGAGGTCTATCTGCCTGCTAAAGGATGTTAGGAAGGAGAATGTGGGTCTTTTCCACGAGGGCTGAGACTAGAAAGTAGTAGCAGAGTCAGGGCTGCAACGTAAATCAAAGGTATTGCATTTCTATGATATCAGTTATCTCTGAGAAGCACATAGGTACCTGTTCTTTGCTAGTCTGCAATGCAACTGAGTCAATATTCTGAATGAAATGACTACCCTATTGGTGGACACTGCACATGAATGAACTGCATCCTCTAAAGGAAAGCAGCGAATACTAAGTCCCTACGGCAATAGAATGGGGGGAGGGGGCAATGCGAGGGAGTGGGATCCTCACGCAGCTTGTAAGTGGTGAGGGTGATAAGGGCAGAGAAATCCGCATGAGGAGTCACTGAGAGACAGGAGTTCTAATACTCCCTCTGCCTAGAATTAGATGGTGATCTTTAGCAAGTAACTACTTTTCTCTGGATCTCTGTGTTTTCCTCCTGTAAATTAAGGAGTTGGACTTAAAAATCTCTAAGATTTCTAGTGGGCTGTATGACTACTTTTCTCTGGCCTAATTAATTTTAAGGCAGCACAAAAGGCCGCCACCACCGCATGGCTAGGATTACCTGTGTGCTGCGGTTATCCCGCTGGACTCCACTTCCTGGGAGCTGACCCTAACTCATATTCCGGGGCTTTCCCCAAAGTGTGGCCGTGGAACTCCTCATAACTACATCATGCCTTGTGACTGTCAGAATTCTCTCTCACGCTCATCTCTTTCCACTTGCACAGCCGGCGGGAGCAGCTATTTGCGTTCTCATGTTTTTAGAAGAGGAAACAGAGGCTATGACCCCCCACCCGATACCCCTTGAAAGGCAACTGTCTTTTCTACCGCTTCTCAAGGGCCCAGGTAGAATCTACTTTTCTGAAATAGATGCCGGCCAACCACTTCTGCTTTCTTTTGTTTTTCTTTTTTAAATCTCTTTGTTGGATCTGATGCTAGAAAAGGACTGGTCAGGGGTAAGGATAATATAGACGCATCTCATGCTCTGACAAAGACAGGTGCTTGAACGGTTGTATATGAAGAGTCCTTTTAATCACATTTTAAATATGCTAAAGGCCTATTCAATAGAGAAGATTTCTGTACAGTGAATAAATACACCTCATGGCACCTCCCACCCCCAATGACTTGTTCTGGAAACTCACATTTTCCAGTATAATGTGTACCGAAGTAGGAGCAGAGCTGCATCATAATGGGACCCACGTGGGTTTCCTGAGGAGAGCATCGCTTCTTCGGTAACATCCTGCTGAATTTGGGGGCTCAGAGATGAAGCAAGCACCTTGCTTTACTTAATGTCTCCTTCCTGCTGGAGCACCTACTTGGAGGCCCTGTATTTCCTGGCAGCTGTGCTGTTCTTACATCATTTTAAGTCAATTAAAATTATTAGTGTAGTTTTAATAGCCAGGGCTCCCTGAGGCCAAGTAACAAATGGTGCAATCTGAAGAAAATTGAATAAATAAAATAAGGAGGAGACAAATGAAACAATAGTCCAAGAAAGGAATGAGGAAAAAAATTAGTCTATTAGCAAAGCCATCGACATTAAACATGATAATAATAACAATAATAATAATAATAGTGCATCATTTGAAAAGCTAGCCAGTACACAGGACAGAACCAGACTTAAAAAATAGATAAAACTGGTTGCAGCTGATGATGCTGGGATTTCAAGGACACTCGGGACACTGGGATGTCCCCCAGAGCCCACCCCATCTTCCACAGCCTCGCTGGCATTTGAGAAGACATGACTGATTTCTCTATCCTCTGCTAAGTTACCCCTTGGGAGGGACAATGCATTGTGCTTTATTTTTAAGTTAGATAGGATGGACAGGATGTTTTTTATTTATAAGTTTATCACTTCTATTTCACTTACAAATAAAGCAATTGTACCGACCTATTTGTACGACCTCTCAAGTGCCCATAATGTCACGATCTCTGCTTCCAGAACGAAGTCAGCAGGGACATGGAACTATATATACACTTTTAGGACATGAAAGGGGGAAAGGAAAAAGAGATTGGGGCAATGAATTTATGCAGATTGAAGCAGATCTCAGTAGTGGGGAGAGTAGTTAGGGTCCTGGGATAAGAGGTTTTCCCAAATGTCCCCAGAATTACTTGCTGGCTTTTAACCTTCGGACAAGTTGCTTAGCATCTGTGAGCACCAGGCTCTTCATCTAAAAAGTGGGGTTAAAGGAGGAATCTGTTTTAGGAAGATGTTGGGATGATTAAACAATATCATATATGCGAAGTACTAAACACAGGGTCTGAAATATGATAAAAGCACAATAAAGGTCAGTCATTATTATCCTTATAGGTTTTTACTTAACAACGGGGAGAATTCTCAGGACTAAGGGAAAATGTACAGAAGGAGGAGGCTAGCCATCCTAGAGGCCACACTAGAGATTTTCTGCGTTTGCTGAGGTCTAGGTGACCTTAGCACTCTGCTATACATAAACAGTATCAGGCAACATTTCGTGAGAGCTTCATTTGTACTGGATACTGTTTCACATGCTCTCTGTGAATTTTCTCATTTAATCCTCAAAATGACTTCTGACAGATGCCATTACTGCATAGCCATTTCACAGATCAGGAAACCAAGACATGCAAAATTTAAATATCTTGTCCAGGGTAACAGAACTGCACAGCTCACGAACGGTGAACCCAAGATTCAAATTCCCAACGCAGTGTGGCTGTGTAGCCCTTGCCCCCTGTCAGTATATCCCCTTCCCACTCACGTCAGCTATAGCTCAAACGTCTAGAGGTATCATGGCCTGTTCAAGCTATCCCATGGATAGCTTGGTTCTGGATAGTGGTTAGTGGATAGTGAACCATGGATAGTGGTTCTGGATTTGTGCCGAGTGTGCCCAGCATGGGAAAGGAGGGCTATGTCCAGTAGGAGGAGGCAACTTTTTCTAATCCACTGGCCTGGAGAGGCCAGGGTTCTCAAATCTCCTAAGAGCCCTCCCTGGGCCTAAGCTTCCCCTTCTTCCCATGTCCAGCACACATGCAGCCCGCAGAGTCAGGCTCAGCCCTCTCATCCACAGCCAGAGTTCTGGTCTCCAGGCAGAATGCCCAGGAAAAGACTAATCATCTGAAAACGCTGGCCACGGGAACGGATGCCCTGATGTCACTTGGTCAAAGAAGACAGAGCTGTTAATGTACCGGAGCACTCTCGTTGAGGAAATGAGTCACTCCACCATGCCCGGCTGCTGCTGCGACATCATACAGAAACCCTACCAAAAGGCAAGGGCCACTCTCACGTGGAGGAGAGCTCAGCAGACGGCCAGGAAAAGGTGCAGGGGGTGCCAGACTCCTCATAAAAGAATGGCTTCACAGTCAGGCCTCTTGCTGTAACTGTCTCTCCTGCATTCTCTTTTTAAAGCTATTTTTGCTATTGTAAATAATCCCATTAAAGGAGGACCATTGTCTCTCCTTCCACACAAGAGGCCCATTCAGAGCCTTTAGCAGCAATGAAAAGGAAAAGTACACACAATCAAAAAGATGAGGGGTGTGGTGTGTTCCACCATGAGGGAAGCAGGAGGAGGAGGAGGAGGAGGAGGAGGAGGAGGAGGAGGAGGGAAGGAGGAGCTGGGTTGATTAAGGAAAGGCCCAGTGTATCGACCTGCCCGGCCACTTGGAAAATCTCTTATGAAATCCCCCCATAGTTAATGCTGTCTACAGAGGGAGGGTGGGGGACATAAAAGGGAAGATAGATTTAGGGTGTAAGGCTTCTACTTTCTAATATCTTTGGGAGTCAGACAAATAGGCAGGGTGATGAGTGATGCAAACAGAAGACCAGATTGGGTGACCATAAGAACACATTTTCTGTGGTCGTTAGCACAAAGATACTATGCAAATTAGCTTTAGTTTTCCTGGGCAGCAGTAGAATAAACTTTCCTGCCATTGCACAAGGGAGACATTTCATAAGATGGGCAATCGGCTGATCTTAAAAAAAGATTTTTTTAAAAGGCCAATGAGAAAATTTGAAGTCCTTTTAGGGGTAGATTCTGGACAATTCTTATAGTTATCTTTCTACAATCAGGTATCAACACCAGATTGGCCAATCACCAAATTTTTCTCTTTAATTCTTAAAACACAGCTGATACATTTCAAGGAGAGGAAAGAATGAGTTAGGAGTCAGGAGAGCATGTTGGTTAAAACAGAAGACCCTGGAAACAGACTGCATGGGGGGGCGCCTGGGTGGCTCAGTTGGTTAGGCGTCTGCCTTCAGCTCAGGTCATGATCCCAGGGTCCTGGGATTGAGCCCCACATCTGGCTCCCTACTCCGCGGGAGGCCTGCTTCTCCCTCTCCCACTCCCCTTGCTTGTGTTCCCTCTCTTGTTGTCTCTCTGTCTCTCTGTGTCAAATAAATAAAATCTTTAAAAAAAACAAAACAAAACAGACCGCATGGATTTAGATTAGCTCTATCATTCATTAATGTGTAACCTTGAGGAAGTTATTTGACCTCTCTGTGACTCTGTCTCTCAAATATAACTTGGAAATAATAATGCAAAGTACCATGGAAGAATGTTGGGAAGATTAAATGGGTTAACAGAGGTGAAGTACTTAGAAGAGTGGCTGGCACCTCATTAGTGCTCAATAAACACTTGATGTTACTATCAAAGAATCACTGTCAACTGGAGGGCCAGCGTCTGCCCATACATTGCCCTAGGATTTTCCACAAGCAGAGAAGTCATGCAGTGGTTCTGAATATGAGTTTCTCCCTTTACACAAATGCCTAAAATTTTGTTCAGAACAAAATGCAAATCATATGGTCTACTCTATGACCTTGAAGCATTTGATTGTAACTTGTCACCCAGGCTGGAGACAAAGGTACTGGTCATGAAATCTTTATTCACTCTTCCTGCTATTTAACCAGAGTTATCGTAAGGAGACACTGAATTAGGATGGTCACCCTAGGCCCCATTTTTTGGAAGTTTGGTAACATCTGGTCAATGACCTTGAGGGCAAGCAAATGAGTCTTAATAAAAGGTCTGTGAATCATACGCCATCGTTCTCTGAATTTCACCCCAAAATCACCAAGCAAAGCTGAAAGACCATTCTTTGCTGACATCCCTGAGATTATGAATTAAGCTTTAGTGAGTTTTTACCTTTGAAAGTCATCCTTTCTTTTATTTTTTATGTGCTTTCCCTAAGTACAAATGTTTATCAGGCCACGGTGAACCTCATCGGTCATGAGACTGAATACTACAAGGGTGTTACTTATTGAGGCTGTGCGAAAAGATCTATATATACCACTGTGGTCATGTCCTTATAGCTCAAGCTATCTCATGGATGGCAGGGCTAACCCCCTGTACTGCTCACATGTTTTTAGATTGCCTTGAGTGGACCAAATGTACCAAATGTGTTAAACCCATCTAAATTATTACACATTTGAAATGAAAGCTAAAAAGGTCTCAACATACAGGAACCTATAAAGTTGCTTTAAATGTGAATAGAAAAAAAAGGAGGACTCTTAGAGCAACAAGTTTTAAATAGTACAATACTGCTCATTCAAATCCATTAATTGGAGAGCGAAGACATGAATAAAACAATATTTAGTCCAATCCCATAGTAGTGGCTCTCAATGAGAAAGGTCCAGCCCTTGAGTGTGCTTTGGAAGTTTGCAGGGGTAATTTTGGTTGCCCCAGTGATTGGGTGTGCTACTGGAATTTAGTGGGTGAGATCCAAGATTGTTAATGCCCTGCATTGGGTGGACAGTCTGACACAATGAAAAGTTGTCCTACGTCCCTCATGACATTTTTTGTATCCCACTGGACATCCATATATACAAGGATCTGGTAATGTGTTTGGCATGTTATTCCTACACCAGTTAGGGTTACTTCCTTCTTCCTGCCATAATATGCTAATAAATCTAGTCTGTTATTATGTTGCCTAATGCTAGTTTTTAGTTTAGTCTTTGCTTATACCTCTGTTCTTTCATTTTCCTGTGTAGCTTGACTGGAACGACTTCTGATCTTTTTACAGCTCTTAATCCAGAGTTAGTCATTTTAAGTGGAGAAAAAAAATCTAATTCATCATCGCAACTTCTAGTATAGTCATGCCCAAGATTTTTCAAACTGAAATACCCATTATTTTATTATCAATTGCTTTCTTTCTATTTCTCCTTCAAAATGGACATTTTGTTAAATATTTAAATTATATGTGAAGTCGTATTTTATGTTTATGAATTCTCAATTTAGAATAAAAAGAAGAGCATACTTGTAGCTTTTTTTAATGTTATGTTAGTCACATAGAGTACATTAGTTTTTGATGTAGTGTTCCAAGATACTTATAACATATTATACACATATCATAAAAATATTTTATAAATTGCTATGTGTGTTATATATGTGTGTTCTGAAATCTGTCTTGTTTTATATATTATATATTTATATGTCTTATATATAATTCATACAGTATAGGTTCATATGTCACATGTTATAGATATATATGCCATATAATCACGCATATTATATGGGCACGGTATGTTATTTGTTACATACGTTATATGCTTACCTACTCACATAAGCATGTTACATATATGTATATATTTGTGCACCACATACACATGTCTTATAATGCATAAGTATATTTATCATATACATGCCATGCCTGTTAAATGCATTTTACGTGTATGTATGAGTTAGCATCACAAATGTAGTGTGCATGCACGCATGTGCTATACAGGTATATGACACAGATTATTTAAATACACATATGTTGTGTGCCTCATACATATATGTTTATGGGTATAGGTGCTCTGTACCTTCATGTTACATATGTTTCCTATATTATATTCATCTTTTATATATTATATAACATAAGGGGAAGAATATCTAGAACATATTTTTTTGTGATATGGAGACACCCCATGAGGATAAAGTAGCTGGAGAGGCATTGCTGTGATGTTTATTTAGTCTAATCGCTCCCTCAAATGGGCAGTGATAGGTTTGCAACTTTCAGCAAACCCATTGTATTTTCAGGGTATACTTCAAATGAGATTCAACAAGTCTAGAAATATTTGAGAAGAAAAAAAAAACAGCAATTATATGAATGAGGTAATATAGTACTTACTGATTCATCAGCATTAACATGACCAAAGCCGTGTTGGAAACTAGAACATTCTAGCCGGTTTGCTTACATCCCATCTTTTCCCATTTGTAGGTCTGAGCCAGAGGCAAAAGGCCCAGAAATATCCATGACTCTCATTTGCATTTTCATATTTGCACATAATTCAATTTCTTATATCCAGCTAAGGCTAGCATTAGAAGTGCCCAAAGACACAGAGAAAGAGCAAGAGTTAGAGAAATTAGAGATATAAATTCACTGAAATATACTGGAGGTGGAACAGGCCCAGAAGCCCTCATGGGAGTGCCAGCTCATACAGAGTCTGTCCCCCAATCTCCTCAGAAATTCTGCCAGTTGACAGACACCATGAGGATCTTCCACCTCCTTATCTTGGCATACAAGTCACTGCATTATCATATACAAGAAACTAATTCCTGTTCATGAGGCTTGATACGAAGTGTGACTCAGATATTAGACCATCCAGTGGACCAGTAATTCTCCTCCATAAGTTAGCCCTGAGGTTGGCAATAAATTGTCCTCTCGGGCTTCATCTGGTAACAGTTAGAAAATAGGATTTCTAGGCAGATCACTAAGGCTGAGGAAGTCTTCGAGTCAAGTAGCAGCCTAGTCAAAGCTATACGATACATTCAGGCCTAGACCTATTCTTTTGCCTTGACTTTTAGCCTTAACTAAGGAGAGATTTTGCATCCCAATGGTTTAGGGAGGGCTTCTAGATTGTATTCTACCCTCTTATTGTCCTGGTTCTCAAAGATATCTTTGCTTAGAGGTGACCATAGCAAGGAGCTCCTCCCAAGGAGGAGAAAGACATTATTATTAGTTTTATGTAAGCTGTATGTCCAGTGTAGAACCCAACGTGGGGCTTGAACTCATCATCCTGAGATCAAGACTTGAGCTGAGATCAAGAGTCAGTTGGTCAACCAACCAAGTGACCCAGGCACAGTGAGAGAAACATTATTAAGAACTGCTGAAGCTGGATGATTAATCATTAACCTGAAATGATCAAACCTTTAGAGATTGTCAAATCCTTAGATCACCCACATTTAGTCTTTCAGGCAGTCAAATAGGTAATGAAGGGCCCAAAGAGAAGAGATACAGCAAAAGGTATCAACAAGTTCTTTGATATTTTACTGAAAGTCAAAGATCCTACCCTTATGAGCACATCATGACCATGTTAAAGTCCTGGCATTGACCTGTGTCCATTGACCTGTGTCGTCCCAACTGTTCCATGACTCTGCATTAGTCTAAATGATTTTCACAGACTACCTTGACCCAGGGGAAATGGCTGCCTGTAACTCAGCTGAGAAGGATTAGAAGCTTGAACCTAGACTCAGGCTGTGTAGGGGTGCACGTGTGTGTGTGTGTGTGTGTGTGTGTGTGTGTGTGTGTGTTGACATAATATTCTGATATTAATATCACATATCCTTATATATGACATATAAGGATAGCACCTTCTCTTCCTTTTCCTTCACTCAGAGAGAGGATATAAATAAATAAAAATGAAATACAACCCATCTAATATCATATGTTACTGTCTGATTGGATTCTAACTCTCAGTTACCTAGAGGTCTCCTGGTTAACATGGCAACGTGTTCCTGCAGAAGATACTCCTGCTGCCAGAGGTGGACATGACCAGGAGAGCCACAGGCCGAGGCTGGGGGCTGATACTCCATGTGGTGAGAGCATGAGCCCAGGGGAAAGGAAGGATCCAGGTGGGCTTTCAAATACACGTTTCCTATGTTCCTATGTTCCTATGTCCTTGTGTTTTGTAGAAATTGTCTGTTAAAGTGTTTCTGTCTGCTTAAGACAGAACAGAAACAGAGACTGTGCCTTAATTAACTTTATATGCAAAAACTTCCTTGGAGTACCTGTCAATCCATAGGCACTCACTCAATAAATAGTCCTTGTCTGAATGAACACATAAGTAGATGACTGAATGTCATTGAGCCTCCATTTCTTCATCAGTAAAATGGGGATAATAATATCACCCTCGGGTTTATGTGAGCATTTTGTATTATAATATACACAAAGTGCCAAACTCATGGAAGGTGCTCAATAAATATTAATGCCCACCCAATGCCTCATCAACCTAGGACCGGATGGAAACTGGGTAAATGGTTGCACCTGGCCAAAGAAATAGGCAGATTTCAGTGCAGTATTCATCAAGCACCACTATGGTCTGATAGAACATTAGGTTCCTGAGGACCTGTTTTTCCCCTCGGAATCAGGGACATATGTGATTTAAGTGAGTGTGGTCACTGATGTTAGAGTAAGTGCCTATAAAATTTATTTTTATCATTTGTATATGAATCTTTGTTTTTGCCTCTGGATATCCTCATCTTCTCCAGTTGTGCCTAGATCATCCAACATGATGTCCTGTTTTCCATTGGCCATTCCAAGTCCACTTCTCACTCCTATCCATCCTTCGCTGCCCGAAGATTACATCAGTGGGCTCCCTTGCTGGCTTCTGCTGGTTGGTTTCAGGAAACATAGGCGGGAGCAGGGGTGTGTATTGGGATGGCACTGGCAGGGGACAGAAGGATGATGGGAGGACGGGGAAGAGAGTAGTGTTTGGGTGTTTGTTCCCCAAATTCTCCTTCTGCTGAATCATCCCAGGTTGACTAACTGCGTATAACAAAATCTACAATGGCTGTCATGCTTTTTTCTATGTAGGCTCTGGTAACTGCTCACTCCTCTTGCCCATTCAACTGAAGGTTGGTAACGGCCTCCCTGCTCTTACTTGGCCATGAAGGGCTGTGGTATCTCTACTCCTCCTCTCATCTCTGCAAATAGTCTGCATTAAATTAACCTCCATTGTATCTTGTGTGTGCCATCTTCTCCTGTTTCAGCCCTAATGATACAGTGTCCATGCTTCTGATCTTCTCTTTTTTAGACAGTATTCTCATTGAAATATTTCATCAGTATAATGACTATGGTAGGCAGAGCAATGGCCCCCAAATGTGTTTAGCCCTAATCCACAGACTCTATGAACATGTTACCTGACATGGCCAAAGGGGCTTTGCAGATGCGACTAAGGGTACAGACACTGAGATGAGGACATATCAGGGATTATCTGAATTGGCCCAATATAACCACATGGGTCCTTAAAGAGCAGAGAACCTTTCCACGCTGTGTTCAGAGGGAGATGTAACTATGGAAGAGAGGTCATACATATGCAACATTGCTGGCTTTGAAAATCGAGGAAGGAGGCCGTGAGCCAAGGAATCTGGGTGGCCCCTAGATGCTGGAAAATGCAAGGGAATGTGTCCCCCCTTAGAGCCTTCAGAGACACTTTGACTTCAGCCTGGTGACAACTCTGTTGAACCCCTGACCTACACAACTGTAAGATAATCAAGTTGTGCTGTCTTAAGTTACTAAGTTTGTGATAATTTTCATGATATCAACAGGAAACTAATACAAATCCTCTTTGGGATCCAGTCCAAGGATCTTCTCCCTCACTTGGGAAATGATGAACGATCACACAGGTACCTGAAAAGTACTAGGAGCCACTAATGAAGGGGCCAAGAAAAAGCCACTATGTGCAAAATTTGAGAGACAGTGGCAACTCCTCTGCCAAAAAATATCTCCCCCGCTGTGTATGAAACAGCACTATTATACAGTTCATTTTCATAAAGGTAATACTCTCTATTAAAAGGCAAATGCCTCTGAGGAAGTTAGTGCATTAACGCTTACCACTTATTAGCACCATAGAGAGAGGCTGATGAATGTATAAATGTAAACCATTACTGCTATTAATAAGATTCACTACAAGAGTAGTAAACATCTTTTTCAGAGAGGTAAATGCCTTGGAGTAGGCTCCTGGAGGAATGTGATCTAGAACGTACATGACGGCATGGAAGGAAAAGTCAGGTGATCTTAAGGAAAGTGGAACACGGTCATGGCAGGGGAAGGTGAAGGATGAGGACAGAAGAGATTCCCAAGTTATGAAAACAGAAGATCTAGAAGCTGGGAGTGGGTGAAGGAGTAATTTAAAGAACAGAACACAAAAATGAGGACATTGGGGTCAGAAATAAAACGCATCTGATTTAAAATTTTGTCTGGGTCTGTTCTTGGCAAGGGCAATACCTTCTTAACAGCCCATAAAACCCCCTCTGTTGCACCCACATGTTCCTGTGCTATGTGGTTTATTCGGCTTGATTTGACCCATTTATTCAACAACAAAAATTTACTGTTATGTGTTCATCAACATGTTAAATGTGGACGTTTTAGAAATAAAATGCAACACAGTCCCTACTCTCCAGACTTGCTCTAGCAGAGCAGAGAACATGTGTGTCTATGGTAAGGAGACAGAAAAAGAAAATGGGGAGAGGAAGGGAGCAGGAGTTGATTCATACCCATGCAGGAGGGAAAATCTGAACAGTGGCGCTCCACTTCCCATCAGCCCTCTGCTTGCGGCAACATGGGGGCAAGAAGACAACACACAGAATATCTAGCCTTGAGAAGAGCAAGGGGAATCTGCTTTAAAGAGCAGGTTGGTAACAACACTTGAAGGCCAAGGTTAAGATCCTTCAAAGTTTCTAAACATGCTTCCCAACAGAGCATTCTAAACCATACCACGCTCTCATCTCTAAGTTCCACTACCATTTTCTAAGTCCACAAATAGGATTCACAATGCCGACTTTCTCACCACACTTGGTAAAGTTTTAATGGATGGATCAACGGATGAAAAAACTATAATCAGGAATTCTAATTAATATTAGTAACTGCCTTAGATAAAAAAGACAGTGACTCTAAAAGCTCACTTAGTGTTTTTGACCCTTTGAGGTACTAATCTCTTGATTTTTATAGAAAAATAATAATTCAGTGGGCTTGCACAGACATTGCCATAGGGCTGGTAAGTTCATCATGGACTCAGAAGCCTGCAAAGAATTTCAAGAGATCACCTAGTCCCTTCTTTTTATGAAACTGGAGCTAATAGACAATTATCTGTATTTAAGAATGTAAGTAAGCATTAGACTATAACATAGACAACTAGCATTTTTCTCTTGATGTTAACATGGCTCAAATTTGCTACAGGATCTGTGTACTTTTGAAAGCCAGCACATTTGAGGACCAAATCTCATTTAGTGAAATGGGGGGCGAGGGGGGAAAGTAGAACAAGAGTTAAGAAAGGTAGGAAACCGGGACACCTGGCTGGCTCAGTCAGTGGAGCGTGCAACACTTGATCTCAGGGTCATGAGTTCGGGCCCCATGTTGGGTGTAGAGATTACTTAAAAAATAAACAAAAATAAAATAATTATATATATACAATTATATGTAATAATTGTATATATATAATATATGGTATATTTATATATTAAAAAGATAAGCCAAAATGGATAGAGTGGGAAAAGTTAGGAAAAGCCCTCAAATATTTAATTTATTTCTCTAATTTCCCAAGCTTCAAAACTTCTAAATATCACACATGAAAATGAATATCTCCTCATGTGTTATTGGGGAACACACATTTCCTTTCATTACACTTCAGACGTTATTAATTACTCTGGTGCAATGTTATTATAAACTGTTGTTGATTATCTGACTTTTCTGGGCATGTGAGTGATGCCAGAATGTCAGTTTTATATTAAAAAGATGTCGTTCGTGAAACTAAATACAGAAATAAAGTATGTGTTTAATTAAGGCTTTAATCTTCCCTGAGTTCATTTTTTAGAAAGGGGGGTGGAGCCCCTGGATGCCTATGGGCTTGATAATATTTTCCTAAAATGGTTCGTATTCCTATAAGTATTAGTAAACATCCGTTTGTGTCAGTAATTAACTTTAATGGCTTGATATTATTTTACCTCTCTTGATTGTATGTTCCAGTCCAGGGACTGGATAAACCCCCTTATAAAGGGGGCCATCTATATATTTTGCTGAGTTTAAAAAAAAAAAAAAGCCAAATATAATTGCCTGTTTTGCAGACACCTTCGAGCTGAGAAGAGAAAGAAGAGAATTTAAAAAGTGAGAGAGAAAAAAAGAAAGGAAGGAAGGGAGGGAGGGAGGAAGGAAGGAAGGAAGACAAGACAAATAAAATCCCATCAGATCCAGGGAGCCGGGAAAGGAGAAGAAAGCCACACAGTGTTGGAGTGAGGCCAGGGTCGGCTAACGTCAGGCCCCACGTGTGCAGAAGGGAGCTCTCTGGTCTCCCGGTGACTAACGGCCATCAGCAGAGTGGTTGAGCCAGGCTAAAGCTCGAAGCTGGTTCTTCGTGTCAGGGGGATGAAGGTAAAAGGACATGTCAGAAAATTAAGCCCACTACTCAAAGGTGTTTTCTTTCATAGGTTTCCAGGGAAAGCTTTTTTTCCACTTAGTAGGCCCCATTAGTAATGAAAACCTATTCTGCATTTCCCCTTTGGCCTTCATGGTTCAGTCCTGTGAGGTTTCCTTTT
The DNA here is from genome assembly GCA_028534135.1 of Potos flavus. Lineage (NCBI taxonomy): Eukaryota > Metazoa > Chordata > Mammalia > Carnivora > Procyonidae > Potos > Potos flavus. Next base: position 89,908,388 of record CM052886.1, read on the forward strand.
CTCTCTGCCATCCCTCACCTGAACTACAGGCCACCCAGGGAAAGAGTGGGGTGGCTCCTACAGAGCAGGTCACTGGTGCCGGGGGTGAGGTGGGGGAACCCATTTCTCCTCCTGTTTGTAGAAGACAGGACAAGAGAGGAGGAGAAAAATCGAACCCGGGGGGTTGGGCCCTGGTGACTTTGAAGGGCTGAATGTGGCTGGTTTCAGAAAAACGAGCTCTTCTATCTTTTGTGAGAATAATCAGCAGGTATTTAAAAAAAAAAAAGTAATCTCTTCCAAAATAGGTCAAATGTTGAGACGGTATAAAAAAATCTATTTTATTCATTTTTTTGTTCCATCCATGGTCCTGGAATGCTTGCTGACATCGCCCCACTTAGGTTTCAGATTCAGAGAGTGCCCTTGAGTTCTAATGATAACTGTAATGATATTTTGTGGGTTCCCCACTGCTTAAACAAAGACAGAATTTATAATGCGCCTCAGAGCATCAAAAATGGATGTTAGAAAACATTAATATTACTATTTTTATCACTATTTAGTGAGCAGTGCTGGAAGATATTAATATTACCATGATCATTATTACGGTGAGATAACGAAGACGCGGAACTCCATGTGGCAAAGAGATTGTTGAGGGGGAAGAAAATGGATGAGCCTATTTTTCTCTAAGTTCTTTAAATCAGGCTTAACTGGAAAAATAATCGCGGTGGCTAACAGAGTCAGGAGTCAGGGTAATTAAGTGGGTAAATGAGGCCCGTGTCATTTGAATTTATGCATTTTCCTTCATCCCTTTGTTTGCTCTGCCTTTCTCTTCACTGGGTCTCCACCGAAATGTTGTTTATTCATGGAGGGCATGCCACAGTTTTTAATACTAGGGGGAAAATCTGAAACCCTTCATCCGACTGGCCAATGTGTAGACTGGAGAGAACACAAGGGGATCAAAGTGATATGAAGACAACAGGGGTTTCATTAAAATGTTCCGTACTCTGCCTGAGGACAGAGCAGTGAGAAAAGGGTGAAAAAAAATCATCTAGCCCAAACAAGTTTAACTTAAAAAAAAAAAGCAACGAACCACCTGTGGTCTCCTTGGAAACAGGCAAGCACACCCTCCAGCCACCTTTTAATGAAACCCCAGAGCCCCTTTATTAATTTATTAAAGAATCTATTTTCTGAAGATTCATAAACCACATATAACTCATATTCCAACACATCTCTACTATGCTAATGGAATGCGCATCTATGAATAATTAATTATTTAATTAGTAATAATTAGAGGTTGTTGTATAGGTCAAACCATTGGACTGACAGCATGCTATTGTCAAAATGTCACTTAAATTAACAGAACAGCATTGAAACACAGAGTGATTCATCATTTAGGGTGGTTACTTGCCTACCCGCTCCCTTCTCCACAGAGGGAAAATGGCATTTTAAGATGTACAGAATGTGTAAAACGGAGCATTTAACATTGAGCATTCTGCAGAAAGTGCGTAGCCTTCAATACTTGGTTAGACGTACGGGACAGGGTGAGTGAAGTCACTGAATTTGTGACCTCCAGACGCTACAGCCAACAGTATATGAATTAACACCATTTACGTATACTTTCTTTTTTTTTAAAGATTTTCTTTTATTTATTTATTTGACAGAGAGAGAGAGATCACAAGTAGGCAGAGGGGCAGGCAGAGAGAGAGGGGGAGGCAGGCTCCCTGCTGAGCACAGAGCCCAATGCGGGACTCGATCCCATAACCCTGAGATCACGACCTGAGCCGAAGGCAGAGGCTTTAACCCACTGAGCCACCTAGGTGCCCTTACGTATACTTTCTAAGGCTCTTTCTATCACTGGAACTAAAAGCTCATAGAGATCAATAGGCTTAAAGTGAATAATTGTTCGAATACACTTAAGTGCATTTGTTGGGGAGCTCTTGTGAAATAAGCCTTAACGATGATTTTTCTAAAACCATCTAGTACTATCGTGTCACCGTTGAGCGCTGTGCCAGCTTTTCACAACTGGCTTCTGCGTGGCATCTGGTCTGAACTCCAGCCCTGCTGAGAGAGGAACTTGACCCTCACCAGATAGATAAGGGACCTGAGAACAGATCTTCCTGAGCTGGAAGCTGGGCTCAGCACTTGCTGGCCTTGTCACTCTAGCCGCGTTAATCAAGGCCTTGAGGTCCCGCTTTCCTCATTTGTCGCATGGAACCCACGAGAGGGACTACCTTCTGAGGATTCAGGGAGATGGCCCATATAAAGGGCTGAGCTAAACACCTGACTCACGATGAATTGCCAATAAATGATAGCTATTGTTATTTCATATTTTAAAGACCACTTTTCTACACACACAAGAATGTCGTAGGTCAGACAAGGTAGACATTTATGCCCTTATTATTCAGATCAGGAAAATAAGCCAGGGATAATATCCTTGATTCTCTAAGCTGGAGGTCATAGATATTTTCTGTATGGTCAATTAGTGAATGTTTCTGGCTTTGTGGCCCATGCGGTCTCTAGTGAAAAAGACAGCCACAAACAATATGTAAACTAACTGGCGTGACTATGATCCGATAAAACCTTATATACAAAAGCAAGGTAGCAGGGGCGCCTGGGTGGCTCAGTGGGTTAAAGCCTCTGCCTTCGGCTCAGGTCATGATCTCAGGGTCCTGGGATCGAGCCCCGCGTCGGGCTCTCTGCTCAGCGGGGAGCCTGCTTCCCCCTCTCTCTCTGCCTCTCTCTCTGCCTGCCTCTCTGCCTACTTGTGATCTCTCTCTGTCAAATGAATAAATAAAATCTTAAAAAAAAAAAAAAAAAGCAAGGTAGCAGACTGGATTTAGCCCGTGGACTGCAGTTTCTAAGTCCCTGGTCTAAGCCTTATTGGTAGCAGGTAGCAGATAGGGAGCACTCCATAAAAGGCAATTGGATGAATGAAATAATGAATGAATGAACAATCCGGGACAAGACGCCAAGTCTTAATCTTAGTGCCATACTTGGCCCAGATAGCACCCCATTAATTAAACTTATAGTAACTTAAAACAGTGAAATTTACTTTTTGATTTTTATATGCAAGAAAAATTACTTGTATGGCTGAGATAGATACTCTTCAAGGGAATCCTACAATGGAAACTTTCAACAAAGGAAATAGACTTTTAAAAATATGTAAATTTTTGTAGACTTTTAAACAAATATGTACGGCCTCAGTATTGGCTTCAGCTTAGAGCTGATTGATGGCAGAAAATAGAAGACTCTGCCTTCTATCTTAAAAGAGCATGATTAATTTCATTCATCCTTCTCCAGATCTTCCTTCTAGGTGTAGCAAAATATCCAGAGTAAGCTATAGGAAAGAAGTCTAAAGCAGGGTTGTGCCCCTTTTCCTCTGATTCTAGCTAAAGCCCTAAACTCTCCATCTGTGTTTTCCCTCCCCTTGTCCTCCATGGCCCTCCCCTTCCTCATGGTTTCTTCACAGCCTCCAAGATGGAGAGGAGATGAACTCTCCACGTAGGGAAAGTCTCTTAAGATGTGAGCAAAGCCCTTATACTTCAACTATTCAGTTAGAAGGATCCTGTCAAGGCTCTAAAATAATGACAGAGCATACAGGGAATGACCCATAACTTCCATGAAGTTTTATACATACAAAGATGCAGCTGCTACAGGAGCTGCTGCAAATGAGAGAATATTTCTGATTGACAAGGTCAAAATGAACTGGACAACAGCATCCAGGAGTCAGAATCTATTCCCAGAAGATACTTCCAGTAATTTCTATGTGTTGAAAATTCGAGCCAAGAAATTGTAACAGAGGATATCAAGGCCTCATTTTCCCCTATTGAAGGAATGCCAGATACCTGGGTTATTAGGGATATAGCAACTGGAAAAATCCACTGAGCTATCTACTCTTGAGCTATCATTTTGCATGCTTTCCAAATAACTGGATGCAGAAGAGGCAACTGCATATGTGTAGGATGAGTGAGGAAGTAACTGTCAGGTCAATTCATTGGGCCATACAAAAGCCACGTGCACCTAAAGTGCCTAAAAATATAAAAGTAGTTGAAAGCTGAACATCGCAAATGTAGTGGCTTAAAAAAACCACTCATTTATTACCTCACAGTTTTTGTGATTCCGGGGTCCTGGCACAGAGAAACTGTGTCCTCTGCAGAGGCGTATAAGGCAGTCAGGTCTGGGATCTCACCAGAGACTCAACTGGGGAAGGCCTCCGCTGTGCTCCCCATGTTCCCTGGCAGATTCCACGTCCCTGTATCTGCGGCCTGCGTGACAGCTTGCTTCTTCAAAGCCAGCAATGGAGAGAGCGACACTCTCCAGCAAGTCTGCCAGCAAGACGGTCTCTAGAACATAGCATAATCCCATCACCTTTGCTATTTTCTGTTGGTTAGCAGCAAATTGCAAGTACTGCCCACACTCAAGGAGAGGGATTTATGCAAGCTTGCAAACGCCAAGAGTCAGGGATGATGGAGGACACCTTCAGGTCTGTCTGTCGTGACTGGGTCATGTTTCACTCCAGAAATATACTTTGAACATGAAAGCCTTGTGTCTACCAGCTTTGTAACCTCAGAAAAATTTCTTAACCTCTCTAGGACTCATAGAAAATTATAGACAATAACACTGAGTTAATAAGGTTGTTGCATCTAAAAGATAATAAACATGAATGTGCTTTGTAAACACTAATTTCAGTGAACATGAATTGTCAGCCAGGTCTCCCCTTTCTTTGCATTTTCTTCTATCCTACATATTCTTCTACCCATATTTTCATTAGACCTAAATCTCTATGATAACTAGTTTCTGAATCCAATATCTAAGGAGAATTAAACTTAAAAACCAAGGGAAGAGGTCCATAATCCATATCAAAGTATGAATAAGTAATTCAAAAGGACAGGGTTTTCCCCTCCAGAGCGATTTTGGGTAAGTGGGATCAGCCCCACATTTCTCTCCCTAGGTGGTCAGTTTCAGGACCCGTCATGTGGCAAAGGCCAGTAACTCATTGCTACAGACCCACGCTTCCCTTGCGCGGGGTGGAGGTGTGGCTGGGTACCAGCCTGGGCCTGGGATTAAATTTTGCAGCCCAGTCTTGTATCTGGGCAGAACACTGTGGCTGGGTGCTGACCAGTGGAATGTGGGGGGAAATGATGCACAGCACTTCTAAGCAGGACCAAGAAAACCTCCACGAGATCCTCCCCTCACTCCTCCCTACTTTTCCACTGGATGCTGATACACTCAGAGTAACTTTGGGAGCCCAGTTTGAAAACAGCAGTCTCTGTCCTAGCCTCTCCCTGACTGTTTAGAACATAGCTCCCCTCCATCACTTACCAGACCTTAAGTTGAACAAGAATTAAGTTTGTGTCATGTTAAGCCACAGATTTCTGTATTTATCTGTCCTGACAGCTAGGGTTGTCTTCATAAATACATCTTGAAAAGGGATCAGTGGAATTTTAAAAAATACATATACTTCCTCTAACACAGTGCTTCTCAAACTTTAATATATAAAATTGATCAGGGGTCCCGTTAAAATGTTGGTTCTCATTTGGTAAGTCTAGAGGAGGGTCAGACTCGCTGCATTTCTGAACAGACTCTGACATGGTGCCGAGATTGGAACACACTAGGAGAAATAAGGTGCCAACACAATGGTTCTCAAACTTCACTGGGTATCAGAATGCCCTAAAGGGCTTGTTAAGATATGGACTGCTAGGTCCCTTCCCAGAGTTCTGGGTCAGGCCCAAGAATTTGTATTTCTTTTTCTTTTTTTTTAAGATTTTATTTATTTATTTGACAGAGAGAGAGAGATCTCAAGTAGGCAGAGGCAGGCAGAGAGAGAGGGGGAAGCAGGCTCCAGGCTCAGCAGAGAGCCTGATGCGGGGCTCGATCCCAGGACCCTGAGATCATGACCTGAGCCAAAGGCAGAGGCTTTAACCCACTGAGCCACCCAGGTGCCCCCAAAATTTGTATTTCTAACAAGTTCCCAGTCAATGCTGATGCTGTTGGTCCAGGGACCACATTGAGAACCACTGGGCTAAGCAATTCTGGTCCTGGCTTCTGTGAAACTCATGAGTCCTCAGGTCAGTGTCTCATTTATTCATTTATCACAAGTGTTTTGGATAAGAAAAGAACCCTTATGGACCTTCAGGTAGTTGTATTCGCCCAGAATACTTTTTCTATTATTTGTTTTGATTTGTTTTTTAAAATACTGATTTCCAAGTCCCAGTACAGACTAAGTTAATCTGAATTTTGGAGAGGAGGGCAAGTATTGGGCATTAATTATTTTTTTTAAAGCAGCTCATGTGATCCTATGAACAAGCAGGGTTTAAAACCATTGCCTTAAAGAAATGTCAAGTGTTAGCAAGCTGAGAGACAAGACTCTTGCTATTCCTTAAGCTGTTAACTATTGATATGAAGACCAGCCTTACCCAATTCTCTAACTAGTGGGAGAGAGCTCAACTTCTTGAACATATGGTTTGTATCAACACTGTTTGATTAGGTAACTCTCCCCGTGCCTTTGATAAGAGGTTAAGTGAGGCTGAATTAATGCAAAAGAAACTCAAGGGAGGTTCTCTAATTAAGAAAAAAAAATGCAGGTGAAAACTAATAATAACAGGAGAGGAAGAGAGGAAGGAGGGAAGGAAGGAAGGAGGAAAGGAAGGAAGGAAAGGAAGGAAGGGTTGGATGGTTGGTTGTAGACACAGAGAGAGAGAAAGGAAGAGAAGAGAAGGGAAGAGAGGAGAGATGAAGAGAAAGATGCATGCAGCAGTTTTCCTGGGGAAAGGGAAATTACTTTGCTCCAAATCAAGAATTATTTCCCGATTCTGTCAGAAATCATTTAGCAGTTACGCACATTGGTGGATAGAGCTGGACCTCATAGTGCTTTACTATTAACAAAACCAGGCCAAGAAATATACAGCAGTAGATTCCTTTGGAACTGACACCAAGGGGGATGTTTTCACCAAAGACAATGACTCAGGGTGATTAAAGTGCATTAACATTTCTTCAGTATCAACTGCAGAAACCACATACATCTTGGTACACACTAGCTACAAAAATTATGCTGTCTTGTAGAAAGACATCATCTTCTGAGAAACCCAAACATTCTTCCTCACTGAGAGTTTAATGGATAATGGGTATGGTTGGTCACATCCTATTCTCGAAGGTCACTAGCGTGCACTCTTCTGGGTAAAGTGGGGGGTACTATTCCAATCATCATCTCAATGCCTTACCTTGACCCCTATGCCTGACAAGACCTCATCTTCCCAGGAGCATCCCATGTGGCCAGAACATGTGGCCAATAACTAGTCACATCATGGCCCTTCCCAATAGAGTTTTATGAAATAACAAGGAGGTGGAGACAGGACAGCACTGTGGCCAAGACCATGGGCATTGAGTTTATTCCCACCAGGCTTTCAGTTGTGATTACATGACTTATCATCTGTGAGACCTTTAGGCAGCTTCCTTGACCAAATTTCTACCTCTCCCCATGCCTATAGCCCCAGCAGCTAGACATAAGGTTGCAAATTATTTGAATAAAAATTAAAAGAGATGATTCATCCTTGTAAAATACCTGGATATACCTAGATAATGGACTATTCCCTGGTGAAGGTATTGGCAAATATCTCCCACAAGTTATGTTTTAAATATATAATATAATACCACAATAACAGTATAAACAAAATATTAGAGAAGCATAAAAAAATGGCGAACTGGGAAGACAGCAGAGTAGGGACTCCCAGTGGCCCTTGGACCAGCAGCATCAGCATTATATGTTACCACCATTATATGCTGATACCAGCAGCATCAGTACCCAGGTAATGGGTACCTGTTAAAACGCAAATTCTTTGGCCCCACTCCAGATTTACTGAATCTGGAACTCTAGGATGTGGCCTACCAATATGTTTTAACAATCCCTCCATGGGATTCTGATGTGCCCTAAATATGATTATGATTGCCCTAAACCAATGAGAATGAGGAGAGAACTTATGGCGGGGGGATGGATATGCAAAGAGTGTGGAGTGTTGTAGCTGAGTCATTTGGGATGCCAGTGCCCACTCCGGAGTAACAGGCAACAAATGGGAAGGACCAGGATCAAATTGTGGATTTGAGAGGAAGAGGGATGGAGAAAGTAGGGGTGGGGGAGTTAAGCATGAAAAAAGTGAATTCAGGTGGGAGTGAGTCAAGGTCAGGAGCTGGGTATGGGCAAATGCATGGCCCAAACCAAACAGGTGAAATATCAAGAACTCAAGGTCTAGAGATTACTGGCAACTAAGACGGGCAGGGCATGGTAAAGAGCCAAGACAGGATGAACAATACTGTAAGGCCTGGTTTGTTGTCCAAGTCTTACTGATCAAGGACCCAGAGAAGTGATTGTGACATGGGGTCTCTTCCTCATACAGACACAGTTCAAAGGGAAGTAAAGAGATCAGAAGGCTGAGCATTGAGACCTCCAGCAAATGAGTGTTTATTGCACATCAAGGCTTAAAAGTTGACCTTTCAAAATTAAATTAAAAATCCTCCTGAAAATTGAAGAAGGATATCCCTTGGGGGATGACTGAGCTCCCTGTGCCCTGCATGTTCAGACCTCCTCCTCTGAGAATTGGAGCCTGGCCTGAGGTTCTCCCTATGCCCAGAGCCCTTTTTGTCCACCAGCCTCACATCCCAGGCAGATAGCCATCTGGTTCACTGCTTACCAGTTCCTGGTTCACCATCGCTTCTTGATCTCTCTCCTTCTGGGTTTAATTTCCTTCTGACCTACTTTAGAATATCTCATTCAGCAACATTCTGTGAATGGGCACCACCCAGTCTTTGTCTAAATGGATTTCTAAAGATGCACTTTTTTTTTCCCCACTTAATTCTATGAAGATATTTCTCTTACTATCTTCTTGCCTTCATTTTACTGATGAGAAATCCTTTCTACATACAAATGTTCCTTCCTAGCTCCTTCTTTACTTTATATTTGGTGTTTTGCAATTTTTCCAAGATAAGTCTTTGTGTGGATGTATTTTTATTTATCCTGCTTGGTACTCATTGTGGTTCTTAAGGTTCATTTGTCATCTGCTTTGGTAAATTTTCACTCATTGATTCAATTAAATGTGGTCTCATCACCACTACCTTTATTTTCTGTTTCTGATTCTTCTCATTTTATGCCTCAGCTTCTACATCATTCTGGTTTTCTCTCTCTATGCTGCATTTGGGTTTTTTGTTTGTTTTTTGTTTTGTTTTTAAGATTGATTTATTTATTTGAGAGAGAGTATGACCTGGAGGGAAGTGGGCAGAGGGAGAGGGAATCTCAAGCAATCTCCCCACTGAGCACAGAGCCAATGCAGGGCTCATCTCATGACCCTGAGATCATGACCTGAGCCAAATACCAAGAGTTGGAAGCTCAACCGACTGAACCACCTAGGTGCCCCTCCATGCTGCATTTTGAATAATGGCCAAAATATGTCTTTCTGTTCGTTAATGCTTTATCTAAATTTAATCTAGATATTTAACACATCAAATTAGATTTTATATGATTTCAAAGACTATACTTTTTGTTTCTAGAAATTCTATTTGGATCTTTTTCAAATATGCCTCTTCTAGTTCATAATGGGTTCTTTTCCCTATGGCTTCCATGCTATTTTAATTATTTAAAATATCTTTATTTAAAGTCTCTTTGGATTTTCCCACTATCTCGATAGTTTAGGATCCATCATTTCCTCGTGTGATTTATAATTTTTATTGTGAGCTTACCTTACCAGGTTTTATTCCCTCCTGGGGAGCTGGAAATTGTGGCAGTCGTGCTATGGAGAACTTTGCATTTGTTTCTTGCTGGCGCTCTAGGAATTTCTCAGGTCCAGGATCCATTTTACATTAATTTATACCCCAGAGGAAAGTCCTGTAGTGAAAATGCATGTAGTGAAAATTATAGTCCACACCCACAGCTTGTGCAGGCAAGCCTAGTTTTTAAATTTCTCATAGAAGACTTTTTATCCACCCATAGCCCAAGGCAGAAAAATACATCAGGTCACTTCCCTGTGCTGGTGGGAAGAATCCTTCTAGGGCTATCACTTAAGGGTTCTGACTTTATGTAAGTCCAAATTCTCTACCTCACACAGGCCTAAGGCCACATCTCTTGGCCTTATTTGGGTGTTCAAACCCAATTCCTTAGCCCTTAAAGCCCCTATCCAATCTGATATCCCTCTTAACATTGATGAGATCAGTTCATGAGATTTGTGTTCTGGCTTTAATTTCCTTTTCCATTTGTGACACCAAGGGCATTTCTTTCTTTCTTTCATTCCCCCTCTCTCTTTCTTTCTCCGTTCCTTTCTTTCCCCTTTTCTTTTCTTTACAGCTCAGTTATATATTTAAAGGTTTAGCTAAGTCTGACACAATGGGGAAAATGAGAGGTAAGGGACAGTCAACAATCTCTCTTAAATAACAATGGCTCCTTTGACACTCTTAAGTACTCTGCAACTACCTGAGATCAATCTTTTGGCAACAGTGATTTGAAGTAATTCTATCCTAGGTCTCTCTTTCACTGCGACCAGACTGAAATGACGCGTTATGTTGCAGCGTGTCCTCACTGCCCACCACACCCTCCATTCATTCTTCCAAATGCTGTGCTGGTAACAGAAAGGGGGGAATCAAGAGAGTAGGTGGCTTCTACGGCAAGCACCCAGCTATGTATCAAAGGCAAATGCTTGTCAAAGAAACAGCACCTCATTTCAAGCCAGAGTGGCCACTACAGACCTGGCAGGGTGCCGTGGAACATTTTGTTTCCTATTGTTTTTCCTTTCTATTTTCCTGTCTCCAACCACTGCTACAGCCCGGACTGGCAGATCTCAAAAGTAACTACTCTAATATCATAAAACTTCCAAGTACACCTAATTAAAGACCTCGTTTCCCATTTGTGTCAGTCAGGATGGGTTAGGTTAAGCTGTCCTAACAGAAACCCAAAAGGGAGTGGCCTAAAACAACAAGATTTATTCCTTCTCATCCACATGACTTTCCTCGTGGTGAAATGTATCAATTTCCATAGTCATGACATTGACATGTATCAATTTCCATAGTCCAAAGTGAGTCCCACGGTCACACCTCACCTCAAGAGTGCAGGTACGAATCCTACCACATGCTAGATAGGAGGACTGGAAATATTTGGGAAACAAAACTACGATTATCACACCACTCTATCCTCTAACGACTTTCAAATTTGCCTAAGGACAGAAATCCTTTGGGGGCTACTCCTGTGATCACTGCAGAGAAGCCACAAGGCAGTGCTGACTCTGTGGAGAGGGAGCCGCGGAAGAAGAACGCCATGGCAGCCCTTGGCAACTAATTACGCTTTGACTTGCTCTGACCAACTGGGGGCTGGAAAGGGCATATACTATGTATTACATATACCTTCTACATGTAGGCACTGTTGTAGCTTATTTGAATCAGAGACCCTCCACAAGGCTAGACTTTTCTTTTTTCTTAGACTTTTCACACCCCTTTTCACATAAAACAGTGATATTTTCTTCTCAGAACTATAAAGTCATAGGATTTTATGGTTTATGAGTCACTTTAGTTGGATATTCTGAGAAGGAATTACCACTGTCCTCATTTTATATATGCTCAAACTAAGACTAAGAGAAGAGGTAAAATTAGGTTTTCCTCAGTTTGCTCATCTGTCAAATGGAACTGATTATATACACCTTGTAGGTTCATTGTGAAAGGGACAGATGTAATATATATAAAATATAAGCACGATGTGAGTACTCAGCAAATATTCTTTCCCTTTCCAGGTCAGAGATATGGGAGATCAGTGGGGGATGGATTGGCTGGGGACTTCTTTACAAATGAGATGAGTCTTGAACTAAACGTATTTCACTGAGTATAAAACATTGACTTAAAATCAGCAACAGCAAGAACAACAAAAATATATACCCAGTTCTTAAAAGGGCATTACTTCTTCCAAAATAAAAAGTATAAAAAATAGTATTACTCTGTATAAGTTTCCTTACAAATATTAACTCGCTGAAGCCACAGGATAACTGTATGAGATAGGCGCCATTGCTGTCATGATTTTACTGGCGGTGATAGTGGGGCACAGAGAGGTTAAGCTATTGGCTCAAGGTCACACAGGGATGGGCTGGGATTAGAACCAATCAGTCTGGCTCCAAAATCCATGCCCTTAGCCAATAGAGTTTCCTAATGCAGCAAACAACGTCTATTTGGAACTACAACTGCACGTAAAGAGTTTGTCATTTATACGACTCAAAAGCAGTAAGTGGTTTGTGGCGCCCCAAACAAAGCTGGGATGTGGCACACTCTTCCTTCTCGCCATCACCTCCGGACATGGTGGAAGGCGTGGCTCAGACGCACCGTGATCCCCGTGGCCAATGAACTGGAAAGCAGCAGCGTCGTTTTAAAACCCATATGTCACTTTTCTTTTAACATCTGAGTTTCCACAAGTTCTTATCTACAGATGGCTATGAAATTTACAGACTTTTTTAGTACCTATTAAGTATTTTATGCAATCTTTAATACCTTGCATCACAACCGGATCAAACATACTGCAATCCTATTTATTGGTTTAGCAGTCTAAGTACACTGTAACAACTGGGCTGGAATTCTAATTTATTTCACTATTTAGATATCCTCAGTCTTCCTTTTAACTACAAATGCTACAGAGACAACTTGTAAATCTAATTTCAATGAACTGCACAAGTAAAGGTACTATTAAAATAATTAATAATTATCTAGAGATTGGCCAGATAATTCCATGTCAAGTCTCTGTTAGGTCTTCGTCAAAGGCAAAGAGTCCTTTGTTCATTTCCTTGTGCACTTGGTTTCATTTCTGAAATCATTTCTAGATGGTTCTAGATGGATATTTTGTGGAGTCACTGGGAAAGTAAACAACTAAACGGTAACTTCTCAGAATCACATAGAAACCAAAAGATAGTGACTGAGCTAAACTGCCCAGGTTCAGAGGCCTTCCAATGAGAATTTCTACCAAAGGAGATCACTGAATACGTAGTCTGTGACATTCCCTTATTTGCATAAGCACTTCACCCCAGTACAGGTGACTCTTCTGAAAGAAATTAAAAGTGAAAGAAATATATGGGAAGAGAGCTAGAGGGTATTTACCACCGTCTGAAAAGGAAATGTTAAACAAATAAAACACGGCCAGCCCCTCCAAAAAAACAAAACTCAAAAAGCTCCTCCTTAATCAACATGCAACCAATTAATTTTAATTAGACCACAAGCCCTTCCTGCTTACCACCCAGTGGTTGAGGGGTTAATGGAATTAGGGAGGGCTACCAGGATAGCTGATGAGTGATTCTTGCATGAATAATAATTCCTGAGTGGGAGTGAGATGTGCTACCTCCCTCCCCATCTCAAGGTACTTCAGGCTCAACTGGATATAAAAATTAGACAGTGTTCTTTCTGCTTCATACATCACCCAGCAGAACACAGCTGGCTGTTTGGCTCCGGGGCAAACACATTTGAATAGACAAAAATACAGGCTATGTAAGGGTAACTTGACTGAATTGCCCTTCAACCGGATTTTTTTCTTATTCATTTATTTATTTATTCGTTTATTTATTTGACAAGGTAGGAGGGCTTTGAAGACTTCAAGACCCACAAGACCCCTTCTTTCAATAAGAAGCATTTCTACCCTGAAATCCTGTTTTATCATTGATCAGTATAACCACAGTCAGCATCATCTCCACTGATACGAATCTCAAAATGACAAGGGAGCTGCTGGGCTCTGAATTTAAGAAGGCTTCATTCAAAGTGGCAACAATCCGGGCTTATTCAACATACCTCCCCATTCTTCTCTTCCAACTTCTGGGAATCATCATTGCTTTACAGGCCTAATGCCGATCTATAAAGTTATAATCTCCTGTAAAGCCTATGAAAAGTGTCCCTGTAAGAGCCACCTGCCCCTCTCGGGGTTGTGGGGAGCTGCCCTGCTCATTTAGGGACAGCTTGATCTGCTGCCAAGTTGAAGATTTTTCTGGCTGATCATTGTTCAAAAGTAAACACGGGGTTTTCAGAGGGAGGGGGAGATGAATGCTGGAAGATTAAAACCAGGAGAAATGGAGTCATATAAAAGAAAAAAAAAAGGGTCCTTGGAATTGGAATTTCAGTGCTCCTGCCTTTTCTTTCCTGTAGCCAGGATGAGTAAAGAAACAAATCTCCCATTTTATCAAATCACAACACAACTCAATGGAAAATAAAAGAATTTACCAGCCCTGCTCCCAGGACTTCTAGGAGAGAACGCTAATGGATTGGCCTTACAGACTTCACTAGAATCAGATTAAAGAGATGAAAGAAATAACAGGGGGACAGACTCTATCAAAACAACAACAAAATTCTTTTCCCCAACTATGATGACATTGACTCTGGTCTTATGCAAAAATGTATTTGATAAGAGTTCTGATGCTTCAGGGCATGTGAACAATTGCTGAAATACCTAAGACAAAGGGAGAAATTGTGGGTTCCTCCCACAAAGAGAATATTACTATATGAGCTACATAATTAAATTTAGATACATATTAAGATTATAATTTTTAACTTTAAAAAGACTAAATTTTTTTCTTTTTAAAAGTAATCTATGCATGATTTGTAAAGCCCACATGATGTTTCTGTACTTTGAATGTTGTCTTAGAAAAGTTTGTTCATTTTTTTACTCTGGGGTGTGTGTGTGTGTGTGTGTGTGTTATGCACACACATACACACTTTAATGAAAACTTTCTGTGTACAAAAATGACATTGTCTTTGCATAAAAGCACATATAGCTTCAATAAAATTACCAGCCTAATGAAATCCACCTACTAAAAAAATTTTTTTTGAAATCCACTTTTATGTTCTTCCCTCCCTGCAACTTTTAAAACTTTACTCTTAAATAAATTAGTATTGACACCTCAAAATAAAGAAAAACCAATGAGCATTTTGATTGCATAACTATTTTGCTCCTTCTGGTTCTGGCAGGTGGTCTAAAAGCCTAAAAAAATCTTTTATGTCCATGGATGAGTTTTTGCAGGAGTGTAGGGATTTGGGCCAGAGAATATGCGACAAATAAAAACAAGAGTTTTTCCATGGTGCCCGAAGATTGGAGACTTTTGGGACTAGAAGGTGGCCAAGAGTGTGGATCCAGGAAATTGGAAGGGGCTTGTCTATTGACTCCCACAAAGAGATAACCTCTGCATGCCTGGAGGATTTGGATCTATTGCTTAATTGGTTTTGAAGACAGAGGGGGATGAATCCTTGACACCTCAGTTTATCGTAGTGATTCTCAATGGGGAGAATAACAACATGATGCTAGCAAAACTGCACATGCTTCTACCCATCCCAGAGATTCCAATAGTCTCTGTTCAGGAGAACATATGCCCCAATGGCAAAATCCCCAGAGACTTTGTCGGGTGGAATCAGAATCACACACTCTGGTTAAGAAGGAGTCAAGGAATCACAGAGCCCAGGCCTTTGCGATAGGCATTGCCATAAAGTTCTAGTAAAGGTTATTATTATTTTTTTGATTAATCAGTGTTCACAGGCACTCATTTGACAGAGCTCTCTATGAGCCTTGGCCTTTTGCTTCCACTATTTTGTTGTTGCCAATGCCTATCTTGCCTTTGCTCTCCTTCTTCACTCCTCCGATGTCTCCATTTTACTGCACTTACTCTACTGTCCCAAGTCTCACCCTCTTTTAAGACTGGGCTCACAGATCACTCTCCCTAACTCTTCAAGTCTGAGTGAAAGGCTTCTTCCTCCTGTTCTCCTGGAACCAAAAGTTCCTGTCTATACACGTTAGTACCTCCTATAATTGATTTGTTTATTTACTTGCTTATGTTCTCATTATATGCTGAGTTTTATAAGGTCAGGGATCAAGTTCCATTTGCCTTCGAAAGCCTCCTCTTAGTAAGGTCCAATGCAAAATAAACATCTTCTAAGTATTTGTGGAAATAAACTAAATTGAAATTCTAAAACAGGTTTTTTAAGGGTTTATTCAAAATGACAATTTTAAAAGACACAGCAAAGGAGAGAGAGGAGATGGATGAACTTGAATTATTCAATGATCTTAAGTAATGGCATCTAGGAAATATAAATTATTGTCAAAGCTATACTTAAAAATGGAGTTCAGGTGGCTACCAAACAGAATATTCAGGTGAACATTAAAGGTAGTCTAAATAGATACTACTGAATTGGCTATTTAGTCTTTGGATACATTTGATTTGGCATGACTTTCATTGTTTTAACAGGTGCACTTTCCGCTATCCCTTGCATCACCAAAGGCACAACAACCTACGGTGTGGGAAGATTTCTGGAATCTCTGTGATCCTCTGTCTTTTCATATTTTTCCTGACTACGTCAAGCCTGAATGACATGGCTCATTCCACTCTGTGAATTTTGTTTGGGAAGATGTATTATGTGAGTCTAGAGGACAGAAAATGAGAAACAATGAAATAGCTGATATTCACTGAGCACCTGCTATGTGCTGCCAGAAATTTCCAAAGAATTCTACATATACCAACAAATGTAAGCCTCATGATGACTGTTCAAGATCGATGTTTGCATCACCGGGTAAAGAAACGGAACCTCACCAAGGTGAAGTCACTCTCCTAGAACTACAAAACAGGAGGAGGGCAGAGACAGAATTGGAACTGAAGCCTATCTGTCTCCATAATTCATGTGTGATTCCTGTGCCCCATGGCCCCTAGTCCCACCCGTGGACCGTTTCAGGGAGAATAAGGTCCACCACAAAGGGCTGATACAGGGATCCCCTGATATTGGGATGACACACCACAGAAATATTTAGCTACACTCACAAAAGGAGTTGTATGGCAGAGTGGACATATTCATTAAACTGAGGCAATAAATCTAGAAAATTGCACTTATAAATTTATTCATTTGACAAAATATTTATGCCCTTGTCTTATTGTAGGAGATCAATATCAATAGTCCTTGACCACTCTTCCTGCATCCTATACTGGGAAAGAGAATTTCATCCTGTTCACATTTAATGGAATAACTAAATGAGTGATTTTACTCCTTCCGTGTTATGTTTAATGTGTATTGTGGTTTGTGATCATTTCCTCTTTTCCTGTTCTAAATATTTTTTTGGCTTAAGTCTCCATTCATTTCCTTTCTCTCTGTTAATAATTTGGAAATTGCTTTTTAATGGGAATAGTTATTATTTTCTCATTCCTATGATAGCAAACTTTTATTCTTCTATTATTATATTTGAGTTTGAGAAGTAATCTTCCAACTCCTCCTCATTGCACTGCAGCTCAACAAGATCAAATATTCCCTCCAGAGTCATTTTCCTATGTCCCATCCTTACTCCCAACTCTTAGATTTTGTTGAGATAAGCCTTAGTTCTAGGCTATTGGCTTTGTTTTCTCCCATAACAGAATGCCTTTTCTGTTTAAAAAAAAAAATCATTATTTAACAAATATATTTCTTCTGACACTTCTCAGCCATTTATATTAACTTACATATTGTATGATTTGCTGCTTAACAAAATTTTCACTTTTCTCCATTTTTGTTTTGTCATCATGAACTAATCATTGATTATTTAAAATATTTTTGCATATTTTTCCCTAGGTAAATGGCATCTTCATTTAATTTCTCTCCTTTTGTTCTTCTCTTTTTGTTCACTGTTATTTCATGATCTTTGGGCTTCCAGAATTATAGATGAGAACTCTCATACTACTCTAATTCCTTCCTCTATGTAAGTGAATTGTTCTTTCTGGGTAGAAACTTATGATACATTCTCTTTATCCTTTAAGTAATATGAGGTGTGTCTTTTATTTAATTCTGCCTGAGACTAAATCAGCTCAGTTCATCTCCTCATTCGAGTTCCGCTGAACTCAGAGACATTTTCTTCTATGGTCTAGGTAAGTATCCCCCTTTCTGTCTCTGGAACGCCCACCGATTGCATGTTGGTCCTGAACCTGCCCTCTCTACTTCCTGCTCTCCTCTTCTGGTTTCTGTCTCTTTGCTTGTTGGTGGGATGAGCTGTTTCTTCTGCTGATCTTCCACCCCCCACTTCTGTTTCCAACAGGGTCTGTCCTCTTCCTCCTCCTCCTCCTCTTCTTCTTTTTTAGATTTATTCATTTAATGGGGGGGGGGGCAGAAGGAGCAAAGAGAGAGTGCCAAGCAAACTCCCCATTGAGCACGGAGCCCCATGCAGGAATCAATCTCATGACCCTGAGATCATGACCTGAGCCAAAACCAAGAGTCGGACACTTTAACCAACTTAGCCTCCCAGGAGCCTTCAACAGGGTCTATCTTCTTTTCCAAATCCTCTTTTGGACTTTTTAAGTCATGGACCATGTTTCCTAAATTCAAAACAAAAGTTCTTTTGTGTGCACCAACTTTATTCACTTGAGAGCTCTAGTGTTTTGTTTTTTTGTTTTTTTTGCTCTAGTGTTTTTTTATGAAAGATCTTAATTGACATTTTTTATTGTCCCTACCTCAATGGGGGCTGCCTGTTCCAGACAACCAGATTGGTTTTCCCCTCTCAGATTGCTTGTGTCTTCGAGTTGTAACCTGTCTTTGCCTCAATACAAGTTTTGAGAAGTCCGGTTAAACTGTAAGTTCTTTTGAACAATGGAAAGTCAGAAAATGGCAAGTAGTTCACCCTCTGCTGAGGCTTTCTGCTCTGGGGCCTCCTAGCAACATGCAACAGCTCTCTCTAAAACTCAGGAACTGGGAGTAACTCCACGCACCCATGTAACTGCCCCTACCCTTGTCCTCCAGGGCCAGCTGGACGAGGTGAGCCTTCCCGAGATGATAGAAAATTGGCTGGTGCACCACTTGCTGAAGAAAATGTTGAAGAAATGCCGAAGAAATGTCAGCTGACCAGTCTGGCAGGTACAAAATTCTAGACTTCACCTCAGTCCTCAGTGACAAACAAGATTTCCTCTCTACAATGGTACCCTGACTCTTTCCCATATAGAACTAAATCCTGGACCTGCTCTTCCCTTATAAATGAAATCTAAGATCCCTCCAGGTCTACCAGGCTGCTCCCCCTCATAGATGCCTCGTGCTACAGACTAAGATAGGAGGGAATGAGAGCCAGGGCCATATGCTCTAGTCGCTGTCTTCCCAGAATTTCCTCAGAACATACTTACTGAGCATTCATTATGTGCTGCCAGTGGGACATGTCAAAATGGAACCATCAGAGGTATTCATAGCTTTATCTGGAACACAATATTTAATGTTTGTTTGTTTGTTTAAAAAGGTTTTAAAACTATAGTTAAAAGAACTGAATGGTTCTAGACAATCTGTGAAGATAACACAGGACGAGCAGAGCTACAAACATTTTTGTTTTGTGATGCATAAATTGTGCAAAACTTGATTGATATTATGCATTTAAGGGGTACAAAATCACCGAGGACATTTTAGAATGACTTTTTCTGCTTAAGAGGGGTTCAGGGCTAACAAAGCAAATTCACTAGTACCTCACAGATTCCCAAGAGAACTCATGATATAATACCTATTATTATCATTCCCATAACTCTGATGAGTCCACAGTCCAGGTTAGGTTAAATGACTTGCCAATAAAAAATAAATAGTGGAACCTAAATCTGCCAAAAGGCAACTCCAATATACCATGAAAATTCCTACCATAGGATCCCCAATAACACTGAATAGTGATGGCATAGCAAAATGCTAGCTTTAATCTCCTAAAGCAATGGTTCAGTTTCTACAGTGTAACAAATTGATAAATATACTTTAGCAGGGTATGCATTAACTTTCTAGTCCAGAGACAGATTTACAAGCAGATTCTTTTTCCTTTGAATGACTGTGACTGTACACAAAGTTAGACAATGTAAGTGCAGAAAAACACAAGCTTTAAAGTCACCTTCCGGTTCCTAAGATCTAGTAGGGAAGAAAGGGGAGGGATCACTACTATGGAAGGAAATTGGGAATTACCATCGCTTGTCTTTCCGGAGGAAAGTACACTTATAGATGGTAGAAGAGGATGTAGTGTTCCTCTGGAATCTTACGTGTCCTAACAGATTGGATTTTTTTTCTCTTCCAGCAGGAGAGGAATAATGCTCTCATCAACAGGGGTCAGCCACACAGTATTAGCACACGGACTGGGGAAGGGTCCCATTGACATCGGATCCTCTATAGGTATAGGGCCAGTTGGCTAAAGCTAGAGTGTTGACACCTATTAGGGGTTGCTTGGCATTCAACAGTGCAGCTGCCAAGACATAAGTAATTATACCATCTTTTAAGTATGCGCAGCTAAGTATGAAGAGCTAACCTAACGGCATAGCCAATTCGTCTTAAAGATGGTGTTGTAAGCCAATTATATTTAAGCCCAATAAGTCTAGCCAACGAAAGGACAGTCCCATTAGCCAGGTCATAGTGCTATTTAATTGAGGGTCCTGGTCCCCCAAAGACTTTTGTTTTAGAGAGCTAATTTATGTATTGAATGTACATAAATACACACCCAGCCTTAGGTTCTGCACTTACAGGAGTGTCCCAGCTACCGCATAGTTGCTACTTTTCTTGAACTCTTACCTTCCTTACTCTCTCAGCTTCAACATTCCCTAGGTACTTGCTTTCTTATTTGAACGCTTTATCTCTAGAAGCATATTATTATTTTCACAACTCCGGATACCAAATTTAGAGCAGACTGTTTCTAATTCTAACTTCAATTAAGTCTTTTTTAAAAATTCATGCTCATGCTATTAATTGCCTTAGTTTTCTCAAAAGAAAAACTCCCTGCACACATCCTAATTACCCCAGTCTCTCATTTCTGAGGGAGCTTCTCTAGAACACTCACCACACACAGGTACGGGACCCCTGAGAGCCAGCAGGTTGAGACTAGGTGAGGTGGGTTAACTCATCGCCCCTCTGATTAGATCTAAGCCAACGGTTGCTTCCACATGTGATACTACACGAGCCTGCAGTAAGGAACAGATCACAGTGGGGAAAATGCAAGTGGTTACTAATATTTCCCTGGTGAGGCAGTTTTCCTACAGACTTAACAAAAGGGCCTCGAACCTACAGAAAAGGAAGTCTCTAGGCTGACCAAATTATTTCCTATATAGAGCCGCTATCGGAAATTAAGTGAGAAAAAAGTAACTTTCCTAAGTTGTCTGCTCTAAAACCTCAAAAGTAAATACCTTATAAGTGCCTTAGGTTTCAGGTCCTTATTTTTTTTTAGTATAAACATAATGTAATTTATTCAATTTTTTTCTTTTTTTAATTAAAAAAGTTAATTTTTTCATTTTAATTCCGGTTTAGTTAATGGTGTTATATTAGCTTCAGGTGTACAATATCGTGATTCAGCACTTCCATACGACACCCAGACAGTAAGTGCACTCCTTCAGCCCCAGCCCCTATTTCATCCATCCCCCCACCACCTCCCCTCTGCTCACCATCAATTTGTTCTCTATAGTTAAGAGTCTGTTTCTTGCTTTGTGTCTATTTCCCCCTATGATCATTTGTTCGGTTTCTTAAATTCCTCATATCAATGAAATCATATGGTATTTGTCTTTCTCTGGCCGACTTATTTCACTTAGCATTGAACCTTCTAGATCTATTCATGTTGTTGCAAATGGCAAAGTTTCATTCTCTTTTATGGTCGAGTAATGTTTCATTATATTTATACGCACATCTTCTTTACCCATTCATCTATTGATGGACACTTGGATTGCTTCCATATCTTGGCTATAGGAAATAATGCTGCAATAAAAACAGTAGTGCATGTATCTTTTCACATTAGTGTTTTGTATTCTTTGAGTGCATACCCAGTAGTGGGATTATTAGATCATATAGCAATTCTATTTTTAATATTTTGAGGAACATCCATACTGTCTTCCACACTGGTTGCACCAGTTTGCATTCTGACCAACAGTGCACAAGGGTTTCTTTTTCTCCACATCCTCACCAACACTTGTTCTTACTCATGTTTTTGATTTTAGTCATTCTAACTGGTGTAAGGTGATATCTTACTGTGGCTTTCATTTGCATGTCCCTGATGATGAGTGATGAGCATCTTTTCATGTGTCTGTTTAACCACTGGGATGTCTTCTTTAGACAAATGTGTGTTTAGAGAAATGTGTGTTCATGTCTTCTGCCCATTTTTTCATTGGATTATTTGTTTTTTAGGTGTTGAGTTTGTATAAGTTCTTTATAGATTTTTGGATAGTAACCCTTTATTGAATATGTGACTTGCAAATATCTTCTCCCATTCAGTAGATTGTCTTTTTGTTTTGTTGTTTCTTTTGCTGTACAGAAGCTTTTTATTTTGATGTAGGCCCAACAGTTTATTTTTTTATTTTGTTTCCTTTGCCAAAGGAGACATATCTACAAAAATGTTGCTATGGCCAATGTCAGAGAAATTACCACCTGTGTTCTGTTCTAGCGTTTTTATGGTTTCAGGTCTTGTATTTAGGTCTTTAATCTGTATTGAGTTTATTTTTGTGTAGGATGTAAGACAGCAGTCCAGTTTCATTCCTTTGCACGTCGCTGTCCAGTTTCCCCAGTACCTGTTGTTGAAGAGACTTTTTCCCTTTGTATATTCTTGCCTCGTTTGTCAAAGATTAATTGACCACGTAATTATGGATTTACTTCTAGGCTCTCTATTCTGTTTTACTGATCAATATATCTATTTTTGTGCCAAGACCATACTGTTCTGATGACTACAGCTTTGTAGTATACCTTCAAGTCTGGGATTGTGATACCTCCAGTTTTATTCTTTTTTTTCAAGATTGTTTTGGCTATTTTTGTCTTTTGTGGTTCCATACAAATTTTAGAATTGTTTGTTCTAGGTCTATGAAAGATGTTGTTGGTATCTTGTTAGGGATTGCATTGAAGCTGTAGATTGCTTTGGGTAGAAGAGACACGTTAACAATATTTGCTCTGCTAATTAGTTTTTTATTTTATAAAAAAATTCTTTCATGGTTTATTTTATTTTCATAGATTATCTTTTTACTTTTCTACATCTTGTTACTTGACCTCTTACAAAATGTTTTCCTGTTTTTTTTCTATCAGTTAGTAACAGTGATTTATAAAATGAGGAGAAAGAGGAAGCTAAATGCTTACATATGTCTGTATTCATACAGATCTATATATGCTGATAACATGCACATCTATACAGAATTAGAAATCTATGTATGGTGATCATATAGTCCTAATTAAATAATAAGATATTTTGAAGAAGAATTTTTTATCATACTTATTCCTACACTGATCTAACATTTTATATTTCTCAAAGTCACTTAAAATTTTATCCATTGCAAAAGTGAGGTAGGGCAGATATTAAACTTAATTTAAAAAGGTGCAGGCAGAGACAGTGATCAAACTCAAAGTCCTAAAGTTAGTGACAGAAATGAAATAGCACTTGAGTTCATGTCGCTTTACGTCAACCTCCTTGCACAAATATATGATATTGAATAAAGAAACACATAGTCGTAAATTACCAGAGGCCACATTGCCCTTACAGACAGAGCTGACCAAAAGGTAAGCTGGCAAATAGGAACAAAGGCTCAGTTATTCTTTGGAGATCTTCCCAGGTCTGGTCACATCCCCAGATCTTTCCTTAATTCATTGCCTTTCTATTTTCTAAACTATGGTGGAAAGCACCCATGCCCACGGCCACCACCTTTGTTCCTTGGTCTGAAGGCTTTGTCCTATGCCAGCCTCAGTTCCCTCCACAGTTTCTCCTTGTCTCCATCAAGGCAGCCCAGGCCCCCAAGGCAAGGACTCTGCCCTACTCCCAAGCTCCCAGGCCTGAGGCACTGTGCATCAAGCTGAAAAAAGCAGCTCATATTTGCTGACAGACCACAGATCCATCTTTCTTTCCCAGGTAACATTGTGTGCTTTCGGGTGAGGACTCATCTGGAGATAATGCCTTTGCTTTTCAAATTCCCAAAGGTGGATTTTCAGGTAATACAATAGACAAAACAACGAGGCAGCCCAGTAGGCCCAATGTCACGGCCAAAGGATTCCCTTGCATCCTAGACTGCCTCACCCTCCCTAGATAGGCAGAGGGGGCTTTGCCTCAATGCACGTACCTAGGAAGGTGCCAGGACCGTGACCTGTTGGGAATAGGATGCTCCCTCCCTCTCTGCCAGCATTTCCTGGTGAGGTTAGATCTCTGACAGGTTGTCCATGTGCCCCTCCAGACCCTCTCAATGTCAGTGTGCTAAATAATTATGTACCGCAGTCCCACTTCCACAGAGTGCTGCCGTACCTCTGCATGCATCACCAAAAGCAGTCATATAGATCTCAGAGCACAGAAGGGGGGAAAAGGGACAGACTTCACATGTCACTTTATTGGCACAGAAATCCTTTCTGTATTAATAAGTGTTTTTCAATATACAAATATAGAAATTAAATGGGAAGCTAATTGAGGCCAATCGTTATAAAAATACAATGGGCGTGAGCATGGAAACATTTATCTCATGAAGTGAGTAACTCATTGAGGGCTTTTTACATGCCTGACTTATTTACCTGATCCCAGAAGAGCAGATACATGAAGTTCTTAGTTTTAGACAACATCGGTAAATGTAAATGCACAAATCTTAAGACATGGGTTAGTCTAAAAATCTAATAGACTCAGCACATATTTTACCTCTGTTGATTGATTCCAAAGCTACTAAATTTAATATATATTTTCACCTGTATCAACTGATTGATCACCATTTTTTTAAGAACAGGCATCCCGGGGAATATTACCAACCTACGATGCTGTTAGCCTACAGGACAAACACAGATCCTACTGCCCAAAGTTCCTGAGGCACCTTTCTCCGAAACACAAAGGAGGCCAAGGTCAGCCTTGGACTAATCATGGCTGCTCATATATCCTTTATAAAAAAATATTCTGTGCTTTGTCCTAGCTTTGGTTTCTTAACAGCTCTAAAGGTTTAGAGTGGTCCGAGCTCTATTCAGGAAACATAAGGTGTTCAGAAATAAAGTGAAGAAAGACCCTGTACATCCACCCACAGAGTCATAGGTCATCGGCTCTTTTTCAAGTTCACCAGATATTCTAATCAATTAATTTGAATCACTGGAAACTAGTATGCCTATTGCAGTGTTATCTTGACATTTACTCTTTTTTTAAACACAACTATGCTGGCCTATAGAATCAAGAAGACCTGACTTCATGGCTCAACCAAGTCACTGATTGGATACAGAACCTTGAAAATGTCATCTAGCCTCTACAACTCTTAGTTTATTTGTATGTAAAATGAACCTAATAATAAAAGTTACCTTATAGAGAGAGGATTAAATAAGTATACTTATTACAGTGTCTGGACAAATACAAATGTTAATAATTATTACTGAATAGTTCAATTATCCTAACCCTGCTCAGTTTCTCCATAGGAGTGGGTATTCCGTCTTCCTTGGTGGTAAGCTCTATAATCCTTCTCTCAGATTATTTGCAAAAGTGAACATTAACAGGTAAGCTCATATTATCCACAGATTTCAACTAGAATATTCTTCCTTCCTTTTTACCCAAGCCACTTTTTTGCTTGCGTATTATGTTCCAAAATTCTGTCCTTTGGGGTTGAATTTTTCCATGCATGATCTCAGCCAAAAGGTGATTTTTTTTTGTAATGTTGAATCAAATTCACTCTGTCTACTTTTGAATTAGAAGCAGATGAAAGTAACTTATTTTATTTTTCTGCCTGAAAGAAACATAGGGTTGTTTTTGTGCCCAGATAATTCACTAATAGCTGAAAGTATCCAAATATCTCATCCTCACTCAGGAAGTCTCCTGGCTAATTATGAAAATATTAATTAAGTTAGGGGCAACTGAAAAAAGTTACTTTTGAACCTGCTCAATGTGAACTAGTATTAAGTTACTACTGTATTTGTGTGGAGTCATGTTTCAGAAACATCTGGGAAAAGATTCCCATCAAATATAACTATGGCTTTATGATCTTCTTTCTCTAGGGAAAGAGATAGGTATTCTACTGTCAGCACACTTGATCTTTGGAAATTACTCAAAAGTTAAGTTTGTCCAAAACCATTAAAAAATATGCCAAAACTCTTTCATAATGTATTGGTTCTGTGTTCTGGAGATTGTCCATTTGCCCCTCCAGACCCACCGTCCAATATTCCCAGCCTTCTCTGTACCCAGGGAGGCTGATCATTCTGGACAGCATCCATGAATTCATTTGCCCTAGGGCTTTTTAGCTGGTTTCAGCCCAAGTGCAGCAGAAGTACAAGCGTAGAGGGTGAGAAGAGCATGAATTTGGGGATATATTCCCTGCTCCATTTAGGCTATTGCTGTAGGCTGGCTACATCCCTCTACCAAAGGCTCCTGCCCTAATCCTATTTCCATGTGGTTACTCTATGTGGCCCTGGATCGTCACACCCTCACCTGACTCCTTTGCCCCTTGTAGGCCTTGGGGTGGGAATAATTTCCTGATACTAATAGCTTGGCCCACCCCTTATTGGTTTCCTTAAACCTCACTCATGCTGTTAATTTCGTCTCTATATTCAACTTCTAAAACTATCCATTTTGACTGTGCCATAGCATACTTAGTGTTAAAAGGTTTTACGTCCATTCAGATTTTATTCCCTCTGCCTAGCACACCATTCCCTGCCTTACCTACCTGGAGAATACCCATTCATCTTTTGAGACATGACGTCAAAGATAGCTGTTCTGTGACGTCTTTTCCTCTAGTCTTCCAGACAGTGAGGCATGCCCTTCTCTGGGCTCAAGTTTTGAGCCAGGTAGCCTGGGTTCAAACACTGGCTCCACCATTTACTGGTTGTCTGACATGATATTCTTCTGAGCCTCAAATTTCTCCTTTGTAAAAAAGAGACAATAATAGTGACTTTTCATAGGATTATTATGAGAGTTAAATTAGTTAATACTCTTAATGTTCTCAAACACTGCCTAGAACATTTGAATCAATAAACATTATTATTGCAGCTATTGTTATTATTACGCTTAATCTATGTCATTAGACTGTCCATGCTACTCAATCTTGGTCTCCCTGGCCCTGGACTAGCACTAGTGGGTTTTCAGTTAAGTGTTTACTGAATCTTGGAAACAATAGGTCTTGTAGTGAACATTCTCTTCTCTGGGTGGCTGCCCATTTCCAAGGAGGGAGACACTGAAAGCTGGATGTGGTGTAAAATTCCATTTCAACTTTGTTATGGACTTGCACTTCAAGAGAAATAAAGAATTTGGGCACTGGAATTATATACACTTTGGATTCTCTGGGAAGCGCTTGCTTTCAGGTTAAAAAGTTACAACAAACTAAATGACACTGAAAAAAAATACTTACAGGATTTCCAGTATATGATACTGTGCTTTAGAAACATACAGAGAGTTGAAGAGAATCCAGGATTTACGAAACTTCAAAGTAACCAACATAGGGGAGAATTTGAGAGAATGCCTTCTGGTTCCCAAGAAGCCAACTTTTCAGGAAAATGGTAACCTATCCATTGTCTGAAATGAGAAAATCTGAGAGTCACCTCTACTCCTTAGAGGTTACTGCTGGTCACAAGCTGATCTGAAACAGATAAAACCCATTCATAGGAAACTGATTTGCTGGACAATGTGACAAATTGATTACTGAAGTGAAAATTAAATGTTCAGGAAGTGAACTATGCCTGTAAGTTGGAACCAAGTGAGATTCTCAAATCTACACTACATACTATATTCCATTTCTGGAATATTTACATCCCCATACAGATCTTCTGAGGCCCTTTGTTTCATGTCCAAACACTTCCATCACAATAGCCCTGGTTGTCCAGAAATCAAGTCCAGCCCTTCTGATGAAAGGAAAATTTTAATATTAAGTAGAGAAAGAATGAATAGAAGTTAATTACAGACTGTTTCCCATCATTCATGAGGTGATTCACTAGGAACTTCATATGCATTATTACATTCATTAATTATAATCACATTAACGATAATCTTATGAGGTTCCTTATTATAACTTTCATTACACAAACGAAGAAACTGAGGCCCAGGGATAAGTAATTTGCTCTGGGCCACGCAACTAATAAGCTCTACTTTCTTTTTATCACCACTTATATTATTTTTATCTGATCCAAAGTTTCCAACCACAGGCCCTTCCTCCTTTCCTACCCCCAAGGAGGATTTGGAAATGTGTGAAGCATTTTTATTTTACATACATTTGCCTGAGTGCCTCTGGCTTTTAGTTTGTGGCCAGATATGCCACGCATCCTGCAAAGTGTGGGACAGCTCTGCCCAGAAAAAATTCATCTTCTCCAAGTGCTTACACACACCCTTTAGAAAAAGCACAGTGCTTCAACTCTAGAGGTAGATGGTTTCTGCCTAGCAAACAAAGTATTAATTAAGAAATAGTTCATTTGTCTGAGTTTATTTAATCAAATATATCTATCTCCATTATTAAGAATATCTGAACCTAGACACAATGATCGAATTTAATTCCATCTCAAAGTGCAGATATTTGGCCAACTAGACAGCCTATGCGTACTGGTCTCGGATCAAACACCAATTTTCATCGAGTTTTTAAAGAATTGAAAACAAGAGAATCTCACAAAATCTTTAATTAGTAGTCACTGCTAGAATTATTCCAATGAGCCTGGTAGCATATTTCTAACTCTGATACCAAAACCATCACATTTTAATACAAACGACTGGTAAATGCTCTTGTGTAGAAACTACAGTTTGAGATTTCAACAAATATACCAGAACCTTCGCATCACAAAACTCTACCTTCCAAAATCATCATTCTGAAGTTGACACACACATTCCAATAGTGTGTCCCTCTTATTTCAAATACATTTGCCACTTCTCTCCGCAAATGTTTGCAGAACCTGGTACATTCCTTTCGATACCTTCCAATGTTCGCTCCGTGAGGAGTTGTCTAGAGTCAGCTCTTAGTCCATAACACTCGATTTGACTGATTTAGACAAAAATACATTGGTCACATCTTGTGACAGGATAGAGATGACAAGGCACAAAAAATCTGCAAAAAGATGGATGATCCTTCTGGATAACAATTTTCTTCGCTAAAATTTTAGTGTGACTATATTTCTCAAACTGACGGCCCCCATGTGCCTCAAAAAACCGAAACTGAGGACCTCTTCTAAAATGGAGCTCCCAAAATGTGCCAAACCTCACTAGATTGGATACATAGAATAACATTCATTTAAACATTTACTTTCTGTCATATCTCTTTAGAAGTCAATTTTATTATGTATGGTCACAGTTTGTATCTGTTCACACAATATGCTTCATAGCCTTAATTTAGGTATACATTTAGGATATATATTTTATTTCCTGAATAAATGGCCCCGAAGAACAAAGTGGTCCCCTCACCCTGAGATCAAATGAAATGACGTGAACATTGGCAGAGGCATCAGGAATCTTGACAGATTAGAGAGGCAGAACCGTTGGGTTGAGCATTGCTGGGGACTCCAACCTACAACAGGAAACGTGTAGGGACAGATGACTTTTCTTCTTCTTTTTAGTTCACCAACCTGCCATAGTACTTGTAGAAGCTTAGACTACCACACAGTGAGGGGAAAATACCTCTTAAATGTAGCAAATGAGCTGGACGAAAGGAGCAGTGAAAAAGCACGGAACGAGGAGGCAAGAAGCCTATATTCTGGGCTACTCTACAAATTCCCAGTTGTGTAGCTTTGGGCAAATCCTTTGACGTTTCTGAGCCTAAGAATCCTCAGGTGTAAAAGAAAGACATTCAGCTTGTTAATACTCATCACTCTTTTCACTTACATGTTGTATTGTCTTAAAGAACCAGAAGGGAAATGATCTCCTATAAAAGATACAAAAGCTAACAAATTTGGCAGCCTGACTGAAGAAGCTGTATTAGAGATGCCTTCCAGCTTTAGGAGTCTAGATTCACAACAGAAATTGATTCATGACATCATCACCCTTCCTTACAAATGGGGCCACGCCCACCTCTTCTCATAAAGCATCTTATCCCTACTTCATTGTTCACCTTCCCATCAAACTTTATCATTCATTACAACCTGGGTCAGAACTATTCTGAAATCAACCTAGTTACACATTTCCTTCAAAGTTTCCACTTCAGGGGATTCCTTGACTTACAGGAATAAGACACAGGATTCCCCAAACATTAAACCAGGCAGCCCTTCCTTTTGTCTGACATGGATGTCCTGCACCGTGATTTTAAGCCCTTTCCCTTATGTACCCTGGCTCACTTTGAATAGAAACACATCCATGCTTCAGTCATCCTCTCAGTTTATGATTCACGCTATAGATAAGATGTCCTTGGGAGGAAACCAGAGGTCATTCTTGCTGTCAAATAAAATCTTGGTCAATATTGAAATGAGAACTAATTTGATGTAATCTAAGTTGACAGGAGTAAAAAGAGCTCAGTACTGGAATGAATTTACCAGTGATATCAGAATCAGGAGACTACGACACCAAAAATACAACCACTGTCTGAGGGTAGTTCTAAAGCATTTGGTAACTACATAGAGCACCATAAGTGAAGTAACAGAAATAAGAATTCTATGTGGTTGTTTTCTATTTATGACTGAAGAGAGTACTATTTCTTTAAATGTTATATTTTATAATCAATTACTGTTCTGGTGAAAGACACTTTCCTGTTTTGGGATTAACAAAAGTGCACTTAAAGGACCTAACAACAAAAAAAAACCCAACAAATTATTGCATCAGTTTATAAATAATTCTACAGAGTTTATTTTATGTGGTCCTCTTCTAGAACAAAAGCAACATCCCTGCACTCCATCGTGGGTGGTTTATTATATTGTTGGCTTGGTTCCCATACTGTAAGTAAGGAAATGCTATTTAATGATAATTGACATTGTTATGGCAAATGTTTTGATTAGTATCATAATCAAGATCTTGGTTACACAATTATCATTATTATTCCCGTTTCATCTTGATAACAAGATGGGTCACTTAGTGATCCCAGAGACCTGTTGACTTAACCATTGATTGCCTGGTGACAAAATCAGAACTGTGGCAACATGGGCAACAGAACTTGGGCAACATGGTGGTAGAGGGACCAACTTATCCCAGTTTGCCTGCAAATTTTACAGTTTTAACGCTGAAAGTTTCACATCCTAGGAAATCTGTTAGGCTCAAGCAAACTAGGACGGCAGCTCACCCCATCTGGTGGAGTTGGGACGAGGGTCTAGGACTCAGAAAGGCTGAATCTGATCTATCTGATTCTGTTGCTCTCTATCTGATGGCATCTATCTGACCTACCTTCAGTTTCCCATCTATTATAATTTAATCTGTCTTTAAAAACATATTTCTATAGTAAAACATTGGTCTTATGGAAACTATAAAGTTATATACAAATAGTAGATCTTTTCATTTTCATCTTACAAACCAGTGGCCCAAACAGATATGCCCATCTTCCTGAGAGCTGTGGACTGTCACAGTTACTGTTTAACATCATTAGGTCCTATGGTTCATTGAGGTAAGGCTTGGGGTGAAGTTTTGGGTTTCACAGTTATTAAGCTTACTTAATGCCCACAGAAAAGTTATTTTCTATATTTAAATCTGAGCAGCTTGTGGATTATGGGGAAGAGTACTGAATTAAGTTCCATCTCTGTCATGTATTAGCAATGTGGCTTGGGATGAATCATCTAATTTTCTTAGCTTCCGTGTCCTCATTTGAGAAACAGACAATAATTTCTGCAAAATATATCTCGGAGGTTTTTTTTTTTTCTTATTCATTGTATGTTTATTGAACAAATATAGGTAAGGCCTCAATTCCTGAGTAACAACGATGGAGCCTTCCATTTTTATATTCCTCTAGTATTTACAATGTGCTTTATTTATTTATTTATTTTTAAATTTTATTTTATTTTTTCAGTGTTCCAAGATTCATTGTTCATGCACCACACCCAGTGGTCCATGCAATATGGAGTGGCCCTCCTCAATACCCACCGCCAGGCTCACCCAACCCCCCACCCTACCCCCTCCAAAACCCTCAGTTTGTTTCTCAGAGTCCACAGTCTCTTATGGTTCATCTCCCCTTCCGATTTCTCCTAATTCACCCTTCCTTTCCTTCTCCCAATGTCCTCTATGTTTTTCCTTATGCTCCACATGTAAGTGAAACCATA
>CM052886.1:89940897-89991566 GCA_028534135.1 Potos flavus
CCTGAAAGAAGTTGCTGTGGCCAATGTCAAAGAGGTTACTGCCCATGTTCTCCTGTATGATTTTGATAGATTCCTGCCTCACATTGAGGTCTTTTATCCATTTCGTGTTTATCTTTGTGTATGGTGTAAGAGAATGGTCAAGTTTCATTCTTCTACATATAGCTGTCCAATTTTCCCAGCACCGTTTATTGAAGAGACTGTCTTTTTTCCACTGGATATATTTTCCTGCTTTGTCGAAGGTTATTTGACCATAGAGTTGCGGGTCCATATCTGGACTCTCTACTCTGTTCCACTGGTCTATGTGTCTGTTTTTGTGCCAGTACCACGCTGTCTTGGAGATCACAGCTTTGTAGTAAAGCTTGAAATCAGGCAACGTGATGCCCCCAGCTTTGTTTTTCTTTTTCAACATTTCCTTAGCAATTCAGGGGCTTTTCTGGTTCCATACAAATTTTAGTATTGTTTGTTTCAGCCCTTTGAAAAATGCCGGTGGAATTTTGATCGGGATGGCATTGAAAGTATTGATTGCTCTGGGCAGTACAGACATTTTAACAATGTTTATTCTTCCGTTCCATGAGTATGGAATGCTTTTCCACCTTTTTGTGTCTTCTTCAATTTCTTTCATGAGTGTTCTATAGTTCCTCGAGTACAGATCCTTTACTTCTCTGGTTAGGTTTATTCCCGGGTATCTTATGGTTCTTGGTGCTATAGTAAATGGAATCAATTCTCTAATTTCCCTTTCTATATTTTCATTGTTAGTGTATAAGAAAGCAACTGATTTCTGTGCATTGATTTTGTATCCTGCCACATTACTAAATTGCTGTATGAGTTCTATTAGTTTGGGGGTGGAGTCTTTTGGGTTTCCCATATAAAGTATCATGTCATCTGCGAAGAGAGAGAGTTTCACTTCTTCTTTGCCAATTTGAATACCTTTTATTTCTTTTTGTTGTCTGATTGCTGTTGCTAGGACTTCTATGTTGAACAAGAGTGGCAAGAGTGGGCATCCTTGTTGTGTTCCTGATCTCAAAGGGAAGGATGTCAGCTTATCCCATTGAGAATGATATTCGCTGTGGGCTTTTTATAGATAGATTTTATGAAGTTGAGGAATGTTCCTTCTATCCCTATACTTTGAAGAGTTTTAATCAGGAACGGATGCTATATTTTGTTAAATGCTTTTTCTACATCAATTGAGTGGACCATATGGTTCTTCTCTCTTCTCTTACTGATTTGTTCTATCACATTGGTTGATTTGTCAATGTTGAACCACCCTTGCATCCCAGGGATAAATCCCACCTGGTCATGGTGAATAATCTTTTTAATGTGCTGTTGGATCCTATTAACTAGGATCTTGTCGAGAATCTTGGCAATGGAGGGTTGTTTTGACCATGACACAGTGTATGTAAAAATGTAAAAAGCTATACTCTGATATATAAATATGATGCAAAACATGTATTATTATTTATTAATATACTATATATAAAATCATAGATATCACTTTGAGGGTGCATACTAGGAATGTGTCCCTCAACCAGAATACCATGGCATTCGAATCCCAGAATGTTCTAAGGAGGAATTATGAACTTGGAGAAACAAAGAATGGTAAAGCTGGAAAGAATCTTAAACACTATCTGGTCCAACTCCTGATGTACAGACATGACACTCTGATGCCGTGAAATGCAGAATGAATTCAATCCATTTCCAGCTAATTACTGGAGAAGCCACACTTGTACTCTAGTCTCTTGATTCTGATTCAAATCTCTTTTACTACACCTCTTGGTTTCCCCTCCCAAAGCCTTCAAAGTTGATGTCTTGGATTTTGTACCTGTGGCTATTTATTTTACACATTTTTATTTCATTCCCTCAGAAATATTAATACCCCTCAGTCTAAGCATCCATCAAGTCAATCCAATGGACTGGATGTAAATCTTTAATTATCTGGTCCATAATCAGTCCCTAATATAGAAAGGGTCAAGTGGAAGGCTAGGATGGTCAGCATCTAGCCAGCCTTTCCATGTCCATATCCATGACTTCCTGCACTTTTTCAGGTAAGACTATGGGGTGGGGGGAGACAGAAGGAGGAACTGGGAAATGAGCAGTAGATAGGGGCTGAGCTGGATGCGTAAGCGTGAGCAACAAAGCAGACTATCTACTGTGTACATATTCAAAATCTCCCTCAGACTGACCTGTCGTAGAGGATGGGAAAGTACTCCAGGGAGACTGCCTGCGGTTCGAAATGGAGTCGGCAGCAAGTTATGCTGACGAGCTGCAGGGGGAAAGGAATGCCAGAGCTCTTGGGGAAACCTCGAAGGCAGAACCCTCGGCAGACTGGAGCTAAATCAGCAGAGGAAGGGATTTCCATATGCTCGCGTATATTCACATCCCCCTAGAAAGCCTATAAAATATAGACGCTGAGACTTATCCCCAGTTAGAAGGAGCGAGGGGTTTCTCCATGAATCTGCATCTGAACAAGCGACTCATGGATATGAGGTCCACGACCTACACTTCAAGCACCACACTCTGTGGCAGCCTTCTAGTGTTTTCTTCACCCCGGCTCCTCCACCCTTCCACGCCTCAATAACACATTTCACAAAGCCAAGACTCTGGACAGGCTTTCTTTGGATCCTCAAAGGGGAAAGGACAACTGGATGCTTCTCTGAAGACAGGATGAAGCCCGAACCCGGATCTCTGTTCGGATGCTCAGAAGCACGGCGGTCATCACGTAAATGCTCCTGGTGTACCAGGCACTGTGCTAAGGGCTGGACACGCAGTCTAGCAGGGGAGCCTTATGATAACGCTGGAGGGGGGAGTGCGGCTACATTAGCTTCACTTTATTTCACAGGAAACCTGGTTTTTAAAAGGTAAAGCAATTTGCCCAAGGTTACACATCTCTGAAGCAACGGAAATATGAGTCAAACGCAGCTCTCTTTGACTGCGAACTCCGTGTTCTTAATCCCTGTATTTATTGCTTTTCACCTGTTATTTTTTAGACAAGGCTTCCTCTCCCTTTAAAACGCAAGTGTCTGTTCTATCCGGCAGGTTTCACGGACTCCTGTCTCTCAGGAGCAATTTCTCCCCCAACTGTGTTGCCATCCATAACATTTTACATAACTCAATTGTGTTTGCATTATACTCACCAGTTTATACTCTGGTCTCTCCGGCTCAATTGAGAGCTCCCGGAAGACAGAAGCTACATTTTATTCTACTTTGCATTTCCTTGCCTAGCCGCCAGTATCAACACCGTAAGTAACGGCTGAGTTGAGCATTTCGATAATGCTATCTTTTAAGGCAAAGTTTCTATGAAGTATTGTTGTTATTGTTGTTTTCAATGCCAAGCTGGCTTTGAAGAGTATAAAGCTACAATTTTAAAGTGATGGAAATTAAGAGGGGATAATGATTAGAGGCATCTTCTCCCCCACTCTCCCATCCCATGAGAGTGAATTTAGAGGAACATTCTTGAAGTTTGAGAGGAAGTTCTTAACTGCAAATGAAATAACATGTGGAATTTATTATGCCAATTATTTATATGAGCTGAAAGTAAAAATAGGAGCAGGAAGGGCTTAGATAAATTCAAAGATGAGAGCTGCATAACAAATTGTTAATAACAAATTAGACTGGTTCAGGGCACATCCATAATTTTTGCATGAAGGAAAACTGTCCTCTTCCTCCTGAAAGATCCTTCAGTCCCAATATTGAGAGCTGAATGAGGGGTTAACTGGAATTAGTCAGATTTAATTGGCTGCTTCCATTTACACACACACACACACACACACACACACACACAAGTGCATGCACGTGCGCATGTGCACTTTACTTTTTTACCTGTATTTTGATCCCCTCTTATGTTGAATGAGAATTGGGCACTAGGGCTAAGCCTTTGAGATTAGTAACAGTAAATCAAGCTGTACCTAGGACACAACTGACACTTTGTAAATAGTACAGAACCATAAACTGGAAGACAGAAAATGTGGTTACTTTTCCGGTAGACCACAGAAGACACTTTCAAAAATGCAGTGGGCCTCACGTGATTCAACACTCGTGCTATAAATCACTAGAATTGTTTGTTCAAAACCTCTTGATGAAACTAAGGTATCCAAGATGGTTAAGAAAGAACATGCTGATCTTAATAACAAAGTTCAGTTTACCGATATCATGGGGTCATTCCCTAAGAATTTCCTAGTATTGACTCGATTGGGTACAGGTCGCTATGAAGACTGTCAGTCTTGAAGGTCTACAAAAGTATTTTAAGTGTCCCTTCTCCCTCCCCTTCTCTATGAATCCTTCCACCAAAGATACACTAAAGGGAAAGACACCATTTTAATTCAGAAAGAAGTAGGGACATAGCACATTCTCCCTGGATGGTCCTTCTTGGTTACTTTGTTATTGACTACTGAACAAATTATCCTTAATAAAACACTTATTTATTAGACTTCCATATATGTACTTAGTATTAGCTATTTCATCAAGAAAGGCTCTTGTGTTATGTATCATATCCATTTCTCCAAAAATCTTATTATTGCATGTAATTTCACTTCCCTCCAGAACTAGCAGTAAAGCTGGTTAAGTTGCAATTACCAACACAACAGCAATATAAAATTAGATGTGTATTTCCACAGGCCCTTCTCATTTTGCCCAACTCTCTGTGGGCAAGGATAGCACAAAGTTAAAATGCTTAAGATCAAGGTAATCAGATCACCACTAAGTAAGTAAAATGTAGTTGCCTATACAAGGTAATTCTGCTCCACCTGTGAAGAATGAAGAACCTGTAAGCAGGGCTACTGCCTGCTGTCCCTGTTGAGTTATTAGTAGCAAAAGAAAGAACCCTTGCCCTTGGCACATAAGCTATCACGCTTGAAATAGATTTTTCCAAAAGTGCAATCTGATCATCCTTGCTGAATGTCTGTAAACTCAGAATTATCGCTGGAGTTCCAAGGTGGACTGAGATTTCTAGAAATAAAAGGCCCATGAGAATGGGGCCATGCACGTGTGTGCACGCACACACACACACAGACACACACACATGCGCTATGTAGAGATTTTCAGTGCAGCCAGAGAAAGGGGCAGGCTGTCCGCTTTCATCAGTCTCTAGTTATCAAGTATTTACAGAGCCTTTAGCATGTAACTTGTGCTGTCCTGGGCACTGCGGGAGGAGAAGAATAGTAGAAAAATGGATAGTACCATTCCTAACCCCAAAAAAGGTGCACAGAATTTGGAAAAGAGGCAAGACAAGGTGCAATTACTAAATAAGATGACTTGTAACCAATGCTATGTTATGAGTCATATCATACAAATTCAATTCAGCAAACCTTTATTGAGTACCTCCTAAATTCAGGGCCCTCTGCCAGCCGTCTCAGGAGATAAAAGGAGTAAGGTTCAGGTCATGTTGTAAAGAAGGGAAGGAAGATTAGGGAAATAATCTTGTTTGGGGCCTGAGACAAAGCCTCTGTTCAGCACCTTAGCCCACTAACTGATTGGACAGGCATAACAGTTCCCAAGGCAAAAAGCAGTACCTCCATTTCGTAGATGAGGAACCTCAGATTTTCCCCCAGCTGCTAGATCAGGATTCTATCTAGGGAGATCCGTGCAGGCTGTTCCTCACACCAGACTGCCTTCTCTGAGACCACCGAACTTGTAATTCAGGCCAGGGGTGGCCACAGGCCGGTCCAGAGCTGGTCTGTGATGCCCTATCCCTGGCTCCTGGGCAAAATGAAAAACACAAAGCCAATCCTGTGAGTTTTTCATAAATAGTTATGGATCAAGTCGAAGGGACTATGTATATATATGAAGTTGTCTCCTTTCTCCTTTTTGTGCTATTAAACATCCATTTGGAAAACGATAGTGCCAGTGGATGGCAGCTGTTACGACTTTCCAAACTCTTTTTGTTCTAGAAAAGAAAACTCAAAATTGGGGCTCTGTGTCAGTTCGTTATATCCTGTTTGGAAGTTTTCTTTTAAATGGTGTTTGAAACTTAAGGTCTGGGAAGTACTCATTGAACAAACAATTTTGGCGTCTGTCTGTGCACAGCGTTTGGTGATAGGAAAAATGCTACCAACTTTCAGCAGATTTTTAAAAGGACAAACAAAATTCTGGAAGCTCTATGCCATTTTTTTAGCTTATACCATCTCCCTGGCTTTAGCTCTATACCCTTTTGCAAGCCCCCTCCCTCCACATTTTCTAAGCAAATTGCTCAAGCCATGGGAAAATACCCCATTTTTTGACTTCCGTGGAACCTAATCCCCTTCAGACATCTTACATGAGGTGAAGAATGAAAGCCACTTAAGTGAAAACAAGACAAAACTGTTGGTGATGCGCACCAACAGGAAAGGACTATTCTTCCAAGCGAGTTTATTTTTCTACTTTAAAGGATAAACACAGACCCCTCCATTCAGTTTGCCTTTCCTGATGATATAAGGCTGCATGGCCTCCTGCCTCAATGCCCACAGTTAGCTCCGTGCTCACTTCTCCCAAAAACGTATCAGGAAGGACAGAGAGAGAGAGGAAGCTTGGTATATCAACAAGGGGGAAGAGACGGATCTCACGTGAGCGGCATTCGCCGTGCGGGTCTGGCTAATAATAAAGACAGAGCAGTGATGGGAATGGCGGTGGCAGTCTGCAGATGAGACAAGTGTATTGCTCACCCAGAGAGGCAAGAACCTGGACTTTTCTGCCTTAACATCTTTTATGCCAGTGGTATGTTTCCCTCTCCCAAACCCAAAGCTTTGGATAGATCCTAACAAGGACAAAGAGTCACATAGTATCACCTGACCTGCGGTTGTGTCGTTGTCTTGGTAACGCCAGTGAAGTGGCAGGACTGGTAACGCCAGGTGCCAGCCCTCCTGAAGAGGAGGCAACGCCAGGACAACCCCGTCCAACATTTGTCAAACACCTCAACATCTTGGACTCGCAGCCCCAGTGAGGCAGACGCTCTGGACTAGTTATAGGGAAAGATCTTGCTTATTTACCTTTATATCCTCCACTTCCAACACAGTTGGGGCACCTAGTAGGTATACAAGAGCTTCTTGACAAATAAATAAATGGGGAAGGGCAGCAGATTTCCAATAAGTATGCATGACATGGGGCGCCTGGGGGGCTCGGGCGGTTAAGCGTCTGCGTGTGGCTCAGGTCGTGAACCCAGGGTCCTGGGATGGAGTCCAGCATCGGGCTCCTTGCTCAGCGGGGAGCCTGCTTCTCCCTCTGCCCCTCCCCGGTCATGCTCATGCTCTCTCTCTCAAATAAACAAATAAGATCTTATTTTTAAAAGTATGCATGAAATAAAGAACTGAACGTACTGTCTTGGACCAGTGCATTATTTGAGGGTCAAGACTGACACAATCCACGCAACCCTTTCTTTAGAAAAAGTTGTAACTGGGACGCCTGGGTGGCTCAGTGGGTTAAAGCCTCTGCCTTCAGCTCAGGTCAGGATCTCAGGGTCCTGGGATCGAGCCCCGCATCGGGCTCTCTGCTCAGCAGGGAGCCTGCTTCCCCCTCTCTCTCTGCCTGGCTCTTGCCTACTTGTGATCTCTCTCTCTCTGTCAAACAAATATAAATAAAATCTAAAAAAAATAAAATAAAAAAAGAAAAAGTTGTAATAGTGTCACGATTATTCAAGGTTCCTTTTAATCTATACGTCTGTCTCTGTCATCTCTCTCTGTCTCCGTCTGTCTGTGTAGGTATGTCTGTATCTACCTACCTACCTACTTACCTGTCTCTAGGTCTCTCTCTTACTCCCTTCTTCCCTCCCTCCTGTCTTTCTTTCTTGCTGCCCATCTCAGTGGCTTGGAGGAGTCATAACAGAAGAGTTTCAGAGGAAAAAAATCCTAACTTAGTGCTTCCTTTGTCAAAGGATCAGACCCATTCCTGTAACCTGGCTTAGCTTTTTCACTCTTTTCATTTCTTCTCCCACACCCAGACCCAGCCCGTTTAGTCCTCTGGCAGGAGGGCTGTGGCCTGGTAGGCACTGAGAACTCTCTGCGGTCCCTGTCATTTATTCTGTTGCTGACACTCTCCGGGAAGCCACCAGGAACAGAATACGGGGAAGGTGGTTAGGGTTTACTCTGGAGGGCCTGAGAAATTGTTGGGCATAAAAGTAAAACTCTAGGCAAAAATCACCCATGTCCTCTACTGAATGAGGCTTGTCATCAATTTCAAAGGACAAAGAGAGCCCCGTTTCATTCGCTACAGTTTCTTCAATTTGTTGGGGGTTTTTTGGTTTGTTTTTTTCTTTTTTACATGCTGCTCTTCTACGTTGGTCGGGGTTGCTGAAGGGAGGAGAAGGTGCCACAGTTCAGCAACCTGTAACGTGAAGGTGAATCATTTTCGATTTTCCCTTGTCAGGTGACACTCCTTACTGACTCCCAGGAGCACACCCCGTCATAGCCTGCTCACGCTTCCCACATCAGCCTCCCACTGACCTGTGACCACATCCCTAAGCAGCAGAGGCCGGGCCCCACGACCCGCAGCCTCACCGCACATGCAGGCGGGCACAGCGGCCTCCTGCCAGCCTGGGGCCAGCGCCAGGACCCTCGCTCCCAGGTCCTGTCCTCACTGCCCAGGGGAGCAGACACAGAGCCGCCCCGGCTGTACTGCTTGATCCCGGCAGCCTTCCTTCCTTCGGATACACATTCTATACCAGGAATAGCTCCTTTCTTGAAGCCTAATCTCCACTCTCTCCTTCTCTCGCTCTCTCTGCAGGACCTGTCACCCCCAAATAAGCCCCACACTTGGCTCACGATGTGAGTAGAGCTTCCCCGAAACATCTGCCTGGTTTTGCCCATCTTTCAAGCCCTCCATCAAACACCATCACCTTCACGAAGACTTGTTCAAATTGCAACAGTCGTAAATTCTCTCTCCCCGTTTCCTGCGGTGTTCTTTGCTGTGAGCATCCGGCAAAGAAGCCCTCAACCTGAATTTTGTCATTTGCACAACAGGGCACATAATATATACTGATTATGAGGAAAAATCAAGGTAACATATATGAACACCTGGCACAGAGTGGGCAATCAGTAAATCCTATTTTCATTTATTCATATATCACAAATTTTATTTTCATTATAGTTATTTGTATATATATTTTGTCTACAATACAGCATAAGCTCCCAGAGTAAAGATACTATCTTATCCATCTTTGTAAATTGCCTAGCATTGTTCTTTGCATATAGCTTCTTGAAAGTATCTATGTTGAATGCATAAATTAACTCTTGGCCTCAGTTTTTTCATCTGTAAAATGGGAATAAAAACAGTTCAGTTACTTCAAACATTATTATCAGAATAAGTTAAAATGCTACAGGTAAAAACATACTGAAAAATTAAAAAAACAAATGCTAGGCAAGTATGAGCTATTATTTGATACATTTCTATAATATATGGACACAAGTGAAACAACAACGTTGCCCAATTTATCCAGTAGAGGGCAATGACACACACGGATGATATTCAAATTCTTTTGTAAGACTCCACAACCATAAGTTAAAAAGTGAGAAACACTTTGGTATTATGCAAACAAAATAAAGTGATTTTTCTGTATTTAGCTGCTTCTTTCATCTCTTTTACTGCTGTGTCTATACAATTTATATGTGTAGAAAGGACCTTCGACTCCATGAGTGTTTCCAGTGTGGTTCAGTGACCCGATGTTCTAGATGCTCTGTTCAAACTTCCACTTGCCCATTTGCCCAGGGTGAGGAATGATCCTGTCCTAGCCAATGGGAAAAGAATGCTGTTTTCACTGGTTTTATTACCGCGATCATGCGCACAAGCATTTCCACAGGGCCAATGAGGGCTTGGTCCTACTCTGGAAAGCAGCCTGGAAGGGTTTCCACGCTGGGGGAGGGAACAGAGAAGGACTTGGAAAAACAACGCTGACTATTGTTTCCTTAGCCTGCTTTGGCTCCCGTTAGTCTGCTCTATTAAGACACTGAACCCATTGACTAAATCGTTGACATTTTCTTAGGACAGGCTAAGTCTCCCAGAGATAAGGGCATGGCAGAGGGTGGTGGAGGGGTGAGTCCAGGCACCAGAGTGTACCCACTGCACGTGCTTCTCTCCTCTACTCTGAACTTACTAAGTTTCAAACAGAAAGGTGGTTTTAAGATGTACGTAAGGTGTGGTCTTTGCCCTTGAGGGCAAAGTTGATACGAGGCCGTGCACTATACCTTAGACCAACACAATCTGCATGATGCCGTGAGTCTCCTGTGTGTCAGCCACTGGGCTCCGGGGGGACAACTGACACAGAGAGGAGAGGCGAGTCTTACTCCAAGTTAGTTTACAATCAGACCAGAGAGCCGAGGATCCATGTGAAAGCAACCAAAAATAAACAGATGCAAATGTGGTGATAACAGAAATAACCACAGGCAGTTATGTTATAATGCTTATTTTCAAAAACACAAATTTACTCTAACGTTTGTTGTATTCAGGAATGATGTGAGCATCACGTGAATTTTGCATCTGATTATATGTACTTCACCTGCAGGAAATACTAGGTGGATGGAGAAAACGGCACCCAGATGAACTGAGCCTTGTGGGAATATTCAAAACATACACGCACCCGCGTGCTCATACACGCACACCTAAACACGCATCCTCTCCCTCAGCTCACTGAGTGGGTTCTGGGCCCCACACACCATCTCTGGTATTACGATGCTCCTTCAGCTTTCAACTCACTTCCTCCCACCAACTTACAAGCTGAACCTTTCTTTTTTTTTTCTTTTTTAAAGATTTTTTTATTTGAGAGAGAGAGTGAGCAAGGGAGGGGCATAGGGAGAGAATATCCAACCAGACCCCCCACCCTGCCGAGCACAGAGCCCGACACAGTGCTCAGTCCCATGACCCATGAGATCAGGACATGAGCCAAAACCAAGAGTCGGACACTTAACTGACTGAGCCACCCAGGTGCCCCAAGCTGAACCCTTCTGACCCCCACTTCCACCAACAAACTTTGGGTCTCATTCAAGGTCAAATGCCATATTTATTGCAGTATTTATGTATCTCTCAACCATTTTACACATTTTACATGTGCTCTGCTGTTTTCATTCAGTCTCTTTTTTGATTGTTTTTGTATTGATGTGTCACTTCAAGTTTGCATGTCGCGTCCCTAATCCCATTGTCCCTGTAAATCCTATGGCTTTCATTGCTTGATTTTGCCTAGCACAGTGATTTTTAGGGGAACATACGTAGCATTATTGAAGAACGGACTGAAGAGCAAGCCCTTGAGTGCATAAAGAGAGGAGCTCCTGCCCTGGAGGAGAGGAGCTCCTGCCCTGGAGGAGAGGAGAAAAGGTCCAGGAATGGCCTTCTGCAGAGACAATGTGGAGAATCACTGCAATGTGGAAGGACATGAGTGTCTCCTTCGTCTTCCATTCTTTTTAACTTGTCTCATTAGAAGACCAACAACAAACAAAAAAGGACTTAGAATGGTTTATAAAAACGAATTTAAT
Source organism: Potos flavus (assembly GCA_028534135.1). Taxonomy (NCBI): domain Eukaryota; kingdom Metazoa; phylum Chordata; class Mammalia; order Carnivora; family Procyonidae; genus Potos; species Potos flavus. The sequence goes on from CM052886.1 coordinate 89,952,321, forward strand.
ACAGCAAAGCAAAATACATGAAAAATAGCTATTAAAAATTAAGCAGAGAGAAAAACAAGGTAAATGCCGGTGTTAGGTAAGCTTACGTAAGGCATGCCTTAAGTTCCACACAAAGATGTCCTAGAGACAGCCACACATTTGCCTCAAAGCTTCACAGCCTTCAACGCCTGGCCTCCTACTGGTCTGATTCGATCCAGAGAGGATTCTGCAAAGTCTCTGCTGCAGTGTACAATATGGTAGTCACTAGCCCCATGCAACTGTGATACATGAAATGCAGTTAGTCCAAACTGCTAAGTGTAAAATATACACTAAATTTCAAGGACCAGCATACACACAAAAAATGAGGTAAAATTCTCATGATAGTTTTATAATTACTACATGTTGCAATAATATTTTGTGATAGATTAAATAAAATATATTACCAAATTTATTTTACCTGCTCCTTTTTATTTTTTTCAACACAGTTACTAGGAAAGTTTAAATTACATGTGTGCCTCACATCTGTGGCTCTTGCATTTCTTTTGGACATCCCTGATCCAGAAGAATGTATAGGCCACATAGGATTATAGATGACCATCCATAAAGACCTGTTTCTGAATAGTGGTGAGTTTAAACAATGCTTCTTGACAAATGTCTGTAAAGAGGATTTACATGTGGTTGCTGAGAGAAAGAGCCAGTTGTTTTAGGAATCAGCTAAAATGAGGTAGCATTAATGTGCTTTTGGGAACAGTAAGAAGCCTGATTCGTTCATGAACCAAATGAAAGGCTATACCTCCTTACTGGAAGTGAGATCCAGGAGAAAACAAAGATTAGTCTGCATCAGATGGAGTGTAGGGTGTGTGTCTTTGGACATCCGCCCAAGTCTGCATGTGTGTGTGTACACGTCCACGTGTGTGACCTTCTATATGACCCATGTGTGTTCTTGTATGTGCACTTGTGTGTGAATACCTGCCCGTGTGTATGTGCGTGTGTGTACACATGTATCATTCTATGTGACTGTGTGCATTTCTGGTGTGTGGTTGTGTATATATACACCCTTGTGCACGTGTGTCTGTGTGCACACTTGTGTGCATGGGCTTTTATATGTATCTGTGTGTCTTCTATGTGTGCCCATGTGTGTTCTCTATGTTTGCCTAGGTGTGTATGTAGGTCTTTCTGGATATGTGTGTACACAGTGTGTTCCCTCGGGTAGGGTGTGTGCCCATGTGCACATCCCTGTGTGTGTGTGTGTGCCTTTGCATGTGTGTGTAGAAAACTTGTATGTGGTGTAGACAAAAAAAAAAAAAAAATGGATAGTAGGGAGAAGTAAGTGTAGAAAGATATACTCTGAGCCCAGAGGGTAAGGGATTTCATACATCAGGTTTGGAACTCATCCTGTAGATACTGACAGGTTTCAGACCAGAAAATGCTATAGATAGATTTTTCTGATAGCTCATATTGGCTGTAGTCATGAATCAAGAACTGGACAGGAACACTTCTATCGACGGAAGGGATGTCCATAAATTCTGATAACTTCTTAAAAGTTAGAAATCATCATATTTAAAGCTGACATTATTATAGACTCTATCGAATGCATATCCTTTTGCCTTAGGAATAAAAAAACCTGAAATGAAAGCTAGAACTGTCTGGGACGCCTGGGTGGCTCAGTCGGTTAAGCGTCTGCATTCCGCTCGGGCCATGATCACAGGGTCCTCGAATGGAGCCCCGCATCAGGCTCCTTGCTCAGCGGGGAGTCTGCTTCTCCCTCTGCCTCTGCACTTCCCCCGGCTTGTGCTCTCACTCGCTCTCTCTCTCTCTCTGACAAATAAACAAATAAATTCTTTATCAAAATTAAAAAAAAAAAGCTAGAACTATCTATTAACATGTCAGTCCCACAGCAGGGTGGATTAATACATCATGCCTTTAAATCGTTAAGTTTAGGGGGCCTCAGTCTTTTCCCCCTCACTATCTGCAAAGGCATTTGATAAGCTTTGTTGTGTCATCTTGTGAGAAGGACCTTAAGGTTCTCCTACCTTTTTGACTGAAAAGCAAACAAGACCCCATGTGGTCACGAGCCTTGTCCTCAGTTTGCTGGAGTCAGAGCTAAAAACTGAACTCAGAGCCCAGAGCAGAGGTGATGATTCAGAAATCTACCTTCTTCTCTGCCCTCAATACGTGTACAGACATGACTGATGACGGTTTTCGGAGAATGGGAGAGTTTGCTGCCTCCTTTCCACGGCCGCTCAATCATTTTTACCTCTGACCAACTCCCTTCTTAATCTTCTTAATCTGGCCCATTTACACAAACAAAAGGGGTGATGTCATCATACTTGTAGTTAGGGTATCTGTGTCTTTCAGCAAGGTTAACATCAAAGGACCTACTTTTCCTACCCACAGTCTTGAAGATTGACGAATTTTAACTGTTCAGGTGCTTCCATATTAATGGGCTCTCCTACAACAGTGGGAGAAAAAAAAATCTTGATGGAGGCTCAGGAATTCTGATCAAGCTCCTAATTGTCATGCCCTTGCCTGGTTCAACATTGGAATGTTACTCAGGGTTTACAGAATATGAGTAACAAAAAGACCCAGTCTTCACAAACTTCGACTTCAGTGAAATCATTTAAGTGAGGGGTGCCTGAGTGGCTCAGTGTGTTAGAGCCTCTGCCTTCAGCTCAGGTCATGATCTCAGGTCCTGGGATCGAGCCCCGCATTAGGCTCTCTGCTCGGCGGGGAGCCTGCTTCCTCCTCTCTCTCTGCCTGCCTCTCTGCCTACTTGTGATCTCTCTCTCTCTGTCAAATAAATAAAAATAAAATCTTTAAAAAAAAAGAAATCATTTAAGTGTTACACATGCCACTGACTATTTTAACTGTTAGATGAAAATAATCAATCTAAACCATCTGACAAAAATACATATGAAATATTGAGTGTGGCCCAATAGATTGAGCCCTAGACCGAGGAAGGGAGATGCTGTGAGGCTGTATTGGACCTCATGACATATGCCTGCACATAACCCACAGAGAGAGAGGTCCCACACTAGATGAATCTCCATACAACTCATGGATGCCCCGAGTTTAAAGTTCCTGCAGTGGACAGTAAGTGGTGGACATGGTGAGTAGTGGACATCATGAGGGGTTGTCAAAGGGTTTTAAGTGACTTGGTCAATTTCATTTTAGTTATTTGCTCTCCCTCCTGAAACTGTGGTCAGTGGAACACCAGTGGGAGTGAAGTAGGAAGCTGTTAAGAGATTCCAGACAGAAGTCAGTCAGAGTTTTCAAACCAATAGAGGTGATTATGGTGAAGAAGAGAGAGAGAGAGAAAAGAAAAAAACTAGAGCTCAGGAGAGGCTTTGTAAGTGATTGTAGGTAGGAGAGAAGATAGGAAGGGACAAGGTGACTCAGGAGTTTGTTAGCTTAGATGGCTGGGTAAACGGTAGGGCTACCTGAAATAGAGAATATAGAGGGAGGACCGAAGTCCCCAGGATGAGGAAGAGCTCTGTTTTGAATATTTTACATTTGCAGTGGTTTGGAACGCCTACTGGAGACATGTCCAGGAAGCCATGGGGTGTATGGTCTGAAGTATGAGACATTGTAAACCACACGTACAGATTAGTGAATCATCAGCACACTGGAATAAAGAAAGTGACAAATATGGTTGAATCCATGGAGTGGATTGATTAAGCCAGAGACCCAGCCCAAATCCGGGAATCTCAGCATTCCAGGCACTAGTGGAGTAAAAAAGAGCCCATGAAAGAGACAAAAGGGAAAAACAAAAATAAAAAGGAAGAGTAATTAGAGAAGAATCAGGAAGGTGCAGTGTCATGGAAGCCAATGGAGTAGAAGGACCATGGAGGACTTGGGGATGCCCCGGAAGTAGGTGCTTCCGAGCTGAGTTCCAAAGAATTGCTCCAAGGAGAAGATGGGGCAGGGCATATCTGAAGGGAAGGTCAGCACTGTGAGCAGCAAGCTCTCCAAGGATGCTCACTGCGAGTCCACAGATTCCTCCCCCAACAGCATCAGTGCACAGAACAGTGCTTTGTGGCCAGGAAAGACTTAAATGTTAAGTGTATCGAAATGAAATGACTTCCATAACAAAACAAATTAAGTAACCGAAGAGTGCTGGTCAATGGAAAACCATAGTAATCACATGCATCATATCATTTAAACCTCACAGCAGCCAAGGGCAAGCTCTATTTGCGCTTTGCCCTTCCTTCTTAGACTAAAAACACAATGGCTGGAGGTAGAGCCATCATTTTATGAACATGAGGACAGAAACATAGGATGGTGAAACGGGAAGACAGAAGAAGGCTTGCCTCTGATGGCAAATCTGAGCTATTATACCTACCACGGGTTACCTACCTACAGACTTTTTGTTAAGTGTGAAAATACAAGGCCTTCCTTATTTAGGTTGCTGACTCTCAGCTGTTCGGTTGTCTGTTAAATATGATCCCAGCTGATACAAAGAGCATCCGTGCCAGTGTTTCCCAGTACCATCCGGCCTACTTTGCTCACTGATGTTTCCTACCTTTGGGTACCTGTGTTCGTAACTCACAATTGAGAGGTGCAGAAGGATTGATTTCTTCAATCAAGGGAACATGCAGGCAGCTTGTGTTCCAGGAAGATACTTTCAAACCAAACAATTGTACTTCTTTCAAAATAAACCAGATAAGCAAAACTGTAGGATACTTTACAATCTAATAGAAATAACTTACTATCACAGAATAGTAATTAAGAGCTTGGGCTCTGAAGTTATACAGACTGTGGCATGAATTTCAACTTAACTTCTCTGAGTCCTAATTCACTGTCTGCAAACTAATAATTATACCAATCTTAGAGTGGTATTATAGGGATAAAATGGGAAAATGTCTGTAGAGTGCTTTGTAGAGTGCTTGGCACAATCAACATAACCTCTGTTAACGAGAGATCTGAATATAAAGGAAGGTTATCCATGCTGTCTCCAACATAAGCCACTTTGCATAAGTATGTCCTTCCTCACTTGCTCCTGGTGGGTCACCAGGATGGGAGTGGGTTACGACTAGCCACTCACAGTGTTACCCCAGCTTCCTGGGGATCAATGGAGAGAGGCAGACACCAAGTGTCTCAAGGTAAAGTCCGAGACATGAATTGAAAAGAAAACTTTAAGCCAGTGGCTTCCTCAGCAAGTACAAGGAGGAGGGGGCGTCTGATGGAAGAGGGAGAGATTCTGACAATCCCGATCACCTTCAGGTTAAACTTATGTCCACTGTTGGATGATTTGCCCCGAATCTAGGACAGATAGCTCCTACACTCTGCTAATCCAAGCAAAGCAAGTCACACTCTGCAGCCGTGGTCAGAGATCCAGGACCTGGGGCAACTCCTACTCCCTCACTTCCTGTTGGCTCTCAAGAAAGTGAGATTCAACGTCTCTCTTGCCAAGATGCCAAGTTATTATATGGGCCCTCTGGAACTTTCTTGTGCAACATGAAGATAAAAAAGATAACCATCCTTATTTATAAACCTAAGTGTACTGTTCTCTAATCCAGGGTTCTTAACCCTTTGGAAGCCTCAGTCTATGGGCCTGCTGTGAGTTCACAGACTTGGGTAAATAATTCTGACTCTAAGTAATTTTTCTTTCTTTATATTAAACTGTTATCAATCAGACCCCTAGCATTTCATATTTAATTTTTTAAAAAGTTTGCAGTGTGAAGTAACAGTGAACTACCCTTTCCTTGCCTTCTACTAAGGCCTGGCTTTCTAGACTTGAGAGCTATGGTGAAACAGATCTTGTTTCAGGTTTAAGGTTTGTTTTTCAAGGGCTGAAGATTGTTTTCATTTTGTTTGTTTGTTTTTTCCTGTTTGGATATATATATATATATATATATATATATATATATATATATATATATATATGGTGTGTGTGTGTGTGTGTGTGTATGTGTATGTGTGTGTCATGAGGCTCTTCGGGCAGTCCAAAGCAGAACTGTCCGGGCTTGTTTTCTTTTTTTTAAAGATTTATTTATTTATTTATTTGACAGAGAGAGAGATCACAAGCAGGCTGAGAGGCAGGCAGAGAAAGAGGGGGAAGCAGTCTCCCTGCCGAGCAGAGAGCCCGATGCGGGGCTCGATCCCAGGACCCCGAGACCACGACCGGAGCTGAAGGTAGAGGCTCTAACCTACTGAGCCACCCAGGCGCCCCCGGGCTTGTTTTCTTAAGATGGCAGTAGGCCAGCCCAGAGGGCTGACAGTTGGGGCAGTTTTTCAATAAAAAAAGGGTGACCAGTTGTTCCTGCCCATCGCCTGCATCAGGATAACCCATGTCACCAGCTGCCTCAGTGGAGTGGGATGCTTCTTATCCATCGCTGCTTCTCATACTGTGTCTTGTCATTGAATGTTATCTTAAGACCAAATTCCTATGCTTAAAGACCAACGTGAAAATAAGGGATAGTGACGAACCCTGTACTCTCACACCGAGTTCCTACCAGAATGCAGTGTGTTTAGACATAATCAAATATTTCAGGGTTAGCCCCTGATAAAATTGATTACCGATTGCTGTTTACCACATGGCATGCATCTTCCCACATGGACTGACATAGAAAGAATATTTGGAAGTTCACAATTTGGCACCCATAACATAGCAGGCACTTACCCTATTTTAAGTGTTGAACCAAAGGTCTCATAATAACAACACTAAACCTGGAACCCAGGTATCCCGACCCCTTTCCACTGTGCCACTTCTGACATTAATGCAATCAGGTTTCCCAGAACATATGTAATAAATGGCCTCAGTATTACTGAACAGTCAACCTATAACATAGAAAAATCAAAAGATTATACTGTCCCTAACTATGTCAAATTAGATCCTCCCAGGTCATTTTTAAATTTATTTTAATATCTTTGTTTTCTGCCCCCTCCTCTATCTTTTGGTTACTAGAACTCAGGGTCCAGTGTTCCCCAAGTTGTCAGATCTATTGCACGTACATGAAAAACCCAGTCAAGACACAACGTTTATCTTCGGATCCCCAGGTCACCCCTTCCTTTTATGCCCCACCCCTTTACCTTCTCCAGTGTCAAACCTGCTCTTAGGATGGGATCAATTAGAAGCGCTTTACACCTTAGTGGGGATTCTAAAGCCCATCTCCCCCTCTCAAGGGCATTTGCCTTTCAGCTTCAGCTCTAATAATGGCATATCTTCTTCTGAAAGATATTAGATATATCAACTCTTCTGTTTGTGGGGGGCAATACTTTGGTGGGAGGTGTCATCTGATTCTTCCCAGGATTTCTGAAATGGGAGCACAGGCTCCCTACCAGCCCTCCCCCCCACTCCAGTTTTAGGTAAGAATTTCCCAAAAGGATTTTTCTCAGAGAGTCCCCGAGTCTCATGAAAATGTGACTGTCACTGTCCTCGGGAAACACTGAATCCTTTTAGGGCACGCTGAAATTTTCTGCCTGGAAGAAGCGGTAAAATGGATTCGCTCACCAAGGGTTACGCTTAAGAAGAGAGTCTGGAAGTGACAGGTACTTCTAAAAACTATTTGGAAATTGTATCTGCCTGGATTTATTTTCATTTATCAAATATTATTTTGCTACCGTACCTAAGGTGGTGTGACTAATGTCTCCAATTGCACGGCCCCACGCCCTGGCCTCTTGCCTGCCAGCCCTGTGGGAGAAAGGCATCAAGGGACATCAGCAAGACTGCTCTTTAATAGCCGGCATTATTTTATTAAGGAAAATTTGTATTGCCCTTTTTCCCTCGCAAACGTGCCAAGTGGACAGATTCTGATTTTTCTTGGCCAAGGGAATTAAAGACCAGGGAAGTGGCCTGGCTTCCCCCTCCGGCACTTCCGCCACAAGTTCAGAAGGGGCCTGCTGAATCCAATCACTTTGAGCAGCTAAAATTTCAGGTTTGAATTTCATCTCAGAAATGCACAAAGCCTGGGAGCTGGTGACAGTATCAGAGAGAGGCTACTGTCAGTTACCTGTTCCTCTATTGTGACTCCCAGCAGGCCCAGGTGTCTTCCCCCCAGGGAAGGCAGGAGGCCCTGCTGAAGGCTACATCTCTTTGTTGCATATTCTCTTGTTAGTTAAGCTGTCAAGAAAGTTACCAGTGAGGAGGTTGGGGGTAGGAGGACACACAGAGTTTAATCCAATTAAAACTTCACTGGCTTTTCCACATTCTTGGTGTCCTGGCTCAAACTGGGAAGAACCTTTTCAATGTGGGGGCAGAAAGGGGGTACAAAACTAATCTTCAATGTTTATGTTGCAACAAGGCATAATATAAAGCATGAGGCAACCGAGAGAGGATTTGCAGTGTGGGAGACAAAAAGAGCTCACTTTTAACTGTTTTCTCAAAGGCCTTTCACCCAGGGCTGTTTCTGGTGAAAAAGCCTCACCGAACAAGCCAAGCCAGAAAGTTCTAGAAGGTAGCTTCTACCCAAGAGAGGTCTTTCTCGGCAGATGTTTTGACCTGATTTCTAAGAAGGGATTTGGTGATCCCAGGAAGATCTTTCTTTTTGAGGGCTGCAGGAAACAATGACTGCAGAGCTTGATGCCTTGGAATGAAAACTAACAAATGTGCTCAGATTTAAATCTACGCCAGCACCTATTGACACAGATGGTATATTTTAGCGCTAAATCTATTTTTCTTTGCTCGCAATGGGAAACATGCTGTGCAAGCTCACTTGACAGAATGGGTTCTGAATGAGATCTGTATTCAAAGAAGCAAACTTATTCATGAAGCCCCCTCAGAGTCTTCGAATGGGCTCTGAAAGGAAGGCTCAGGGGGAGCGGGAGCCGGGCCCCATCCTCGCCCCAGTGAATGAAAGGAGGAAGGGCCAAGGACTGTGGAGTGTGTGCAGGTGAAGAGAAGGGCTGCTTGGATGAAAGTGGTTGACTTTGACATTCAAAGACTATTTCCATTTCCACTTCACAGAAAGGATGCTCCTTACAAGAGATTCTGATGCTTTCAGAAAATAATGCCGTAAACTCCTTCAAAAGCAGTTTTGTATCCCGGAAAAATATCCAAGATCTACTGTTAAGTGAGAAAAGCAAGTGGAATTACATGGTTGCATGAGTTAAAAGTTACACACTCACACACACATGGTTGTGCACACACACATGCGCTACTCAGTATGTATTCATACTTGTCTGGTACATACAACACTATTCATAGTGCCCATCTCTAGGGAACGGGAATAGAGGAAGTAGTAAATTATTTTACAAGTACACTTTTTTTAAATGTAAAAAAAACACACAAAATTTGAGTTCTAATAAAACATTGAGGGAATTATGGCTAAACTGAAGTAAACCTATAGTACTGAATGTTCCTAAAGACCAAGATGGCCCTGTCTTCTCAGCGCCATAAAGGAGTGTGTGACTAATGACTGGTATTAATTAATGCCTAATTATTAAATTGAAGGAACCATTTTTTTAAAAAATTACATTTCAAGCTTCATCTACCTAAAAAGTCTTCTTAGAAAGTCTTGTTGATAACAGCTAGGAGAACTGTATCAACTTTTTTACGAGAAAAGTAAAAAAAATAATCTTTTGATAGGATTTATATTATTAGTGTAGAGAAATTCTTCTTTTTTTTTAAGATTTTATTTATTTATTTGACAGAGAGAGAGAGATCACAAGTAGGCAGAGAGGCACGCAGAGGGAAAGGGGGAAGCAGGCTCCCTGCTGAGCAGAGAGCCTGATGTGGGGCTTGACCCCAGGACCCTGAGATCATGACCTGAGCTGAAGGCAGAGGCTTTAACCCACTGAGCCACCCAGGAGCCCCTAGAAATGATTCTTAAACACAAGAAAGGCTATGGGTCCATTTGATAACCTAATTTCTAAATGATCTAATTCTACACACAAACTAAAGTCACAAGCTTTAAGTGTTCCTTACCATTTGCAGGGAGGGCACGGTATAGGAAACTCCTGACATCCATCCAGGCACCGAGTTATCAATAGACTGTTACACCAGGTATGCCTTATCAGAATTACCTATGGAAATTACCTGAGTTTGAAGCAATAGATAGATACTGGATATGGAGGAATGGGAAGACAATATTTCTAAAGTCCTTACAGATAAGCTTCTCCCCAAACAATCACGTCTGCCCATGGGGCTCTCTGAATCTTTGGCTAAGAACCTCCCGTGTAGCTTTCTCTGGTTTCTGCTTTTTGCTGTTGTTGTTCTAATGAGCAGGGAGGAATAAGGAGCTCTGAGGGAAGGCATTTGAAATTTGTGGGGAGTGATTTCAGCAGCTAGCTGTAAATGAAAGTAGGCCCAGGCATGATTCCCTGTGATTAGCTGAGAAGCACACTCTGGGGACCTTGGAAAGATCGGATATCCAGGTGAGGCACCTCAAGTCGCCCAAGGCCACCGTGGTGTGGGGCCGTCTGAGAAGGACCCCCAAATCTTCCAAAAGATAGGGCTCTCTGCTTCTCCCAGTCTCTCCACTGACACTAACTAGTCCAAATCCTTAAAAATCGGTGAGCTGAGGCGGAGACTTTGCCTAACGTCAAGCCACACAGGCTCCACAGTCTCTTCATGGTAGCATTTCTCAACTTTCACTGTACAGCAGAATCGCTTGGTTGGGGGGGGGCGTTAAAATCCTGATGCCATGGTCATACCCTGGGCCAGGAAATCGATCTCTCCCTCAGATGAGACCCAAGTGTATACTCAAGTATACTCAAGTGTATATATTCATAAAGTTCTCCAGGTGATTCAATGTGCAACCACTTCTTTACAGTCCTTCTCAGTGAAGCTTTCCTCACAGCATGCTTGTGACCACGGAGGCCTGAGTGGCCTGAGGTTGCACCTCTGGACTCGGTGTGTTCATTCCCTGTACCATGGATCAGCCTTTCAGTTGGTGAGATTGACTAGTGAACATCTTCAAAGTTTAGGGAGTGACAGCAAAGAAGGAAACCTTCTTTCCAAAAAGACGTCCCCTCATTTTGACCTATGGCAGACCTTCTTGTCTTAATCTCTCTCCAAGTTGGTATTAGTGCAGAGAAAGCAATCCCTGGGACCCAAGCTTTGTGGTCAGTCACCCAGGAAGCAACCACCTCATATTTTAGGCCCTACATTAGTCCAAGTAATTGTGAGTTAACTCTGTTTTTCTGAAAAGTTGATCAAAAGGACAAAGCACCGAAAGAAATGTTGCAATTTTCAGCTGTGAATCCTGGAAATATTTTAAACTGTGTTTATAAATGAATCAGGACTCTCTCCATTTTAAGTACTTGGAACTAAACTCAAAGTAGTTCAAGCAGTGACACAAGGCAAGGATAATTTACTGGCTTATCCAGTGGATTGAAGTATGGCTTGATTCAGGTACTCAAAAAAAAAAAAAATTGCACTTCTCTTTCCAACAGCATTCAACTCGTGTTCTTTGTTGTGAACTGCATTTTCAAGTCTCTTCTTTCCAAGTGGAAGGAAAATGGCCATCAGGGTTTCAGTCTTCCGTGGTTCTTAAAATCATTAATCCTGACACACAGAAAGAACTCAACTTCCCCATGTACCACAGTTAACAGAAGGATGAGTCCTACCTAGGGACTCTTCACTGTGGACAGAAAGACACGGCCCCATGATTAGCCAGGCCTGGTCACATGACCACCTCGGTAAGGGTAGGACGGCACTGGGATGGCAGTCTCCCCTGAGCCACATGGGAGGGACACAGTTCTCACACAGAAAAGAAACAGGCAAACATCCTATGCCTACCAACAAGTAAATTATGCCCCTGCTCCATTTTTTTTTAACCAAGGATAGAACCGTATAAAGAAACAAAACTACCTCTAATATTATAATCAATTGCTACCAAAATGTTACAGATAAGTTTGTTCAACCCATAAATATACTTTTTCTATGTTATACCCTGAGACACAAGACTGAATTTCTATTTGCTCTAAAAATAACTTTTTGTGGACAACAGAGTAATTCCCATCAGAGTACTTTCTCAGTCATTCACAAAGAAAAACATCATTGTAAAACAGATCTGGTAGAAATATGCTTTATTATTTTCTTATGTTTTATGCAAATTTTAGAAGTGCATAAAACATAAATTACGTGAATTAATAATTACAAAGCAAGAATTCATACAACTACCAATAAAACCACCACTGAGGTCAAAACACATTACATGGCCAGCCCTGTAGGACTCCCCCATGGGTCCGCCCACCATGACAAAACAACCCCCTCACTTTAGCTAGAGGTAATCTTTATCCTGACTTTCATGGTTACCACCTTCCTCACTTTCTTTATAGCTTTACCCTGATACAAGCCTCCCTAAAATTATGGTAACTGCTTTTGAACTTTACATAGGTGGAACAATACATATATATTCTTTCATGCTTTGCTTCTCATGCTCAATTTGTTGACAAATATTCATCCATATCATAGATAACTGGAATTTGTTTCTTTTCATTGCTGTGCAGTATTCCATTGTATAAATACATCATAATTTACTTACTCAGTTTCTGGTAGACGTTTGATTTTTTTCTGGTTTGAGCTTTTATAAGCAATGCTGTTATGAGCATTCCTATATGTGTTCCCTGATATACCGTAACACACATCAGTATCACAGGGAAGATTTGTTAAAACACACATCTCTGGGCCCCACCTCAGAGTTTCTGATTCAGTAGGCCTGTGGTGGGGCCCAAGCATTTGCATTTCTAATTCCCTAGGTGATGCCAACGCCTCTGGTCTGGGACGTACACTTTGACAACCACTGCTCTGGATCTTGCTACTCAAAGTTGGTCCATGGGCCAGAATCAAAGGTGTCACCTAGCAGATAGAATTCTACACCTAGAAATATAGAATATCAGATCCCACCCCAAATCTATTGAATTAGAATTTTATTTATTTTTAAAGATTTTATTTATTTATTTGTCAGAGACAGAGAGAGCACAAGCAAGGGGAGCAGCAGGCAGAGGGAGAAGCAAACTCTCCACTGAGAAGGGCGCCCAACGCAAAACTCAATTCCAGGACCCTGGGATCATGACCTGAGCCGAAGGCAGCTGCTTAATGGACTGAGCCACCCAGGCGTCCCTAGAATTTTAATTTTAACAAGATCCCCAGGTGATCTGGATGTACACTGTAGTTTGAGAAAAAATTGCTGTAGGTTATACACATCTTGGAGTGCAATTTCTCCTGGGTCATAGTAATGTGGATATTTTTAGCATTTCTAGATAACATCAAACTTATTTTTATAACAGATTTTATAACAGATTTAGAATTTACACCACCAGAATTACCACCAGAAATATGTGTATTTTCAGACATTTTTCAAATGGATTAGGAAAAAGACAGGATAGTTTACTTTTAAACTTAAATAAAACTTCCAAGAATGCTTGTAACTTATCATCCATAAAACATCTTCCCATTACCTTAAGTGAGTGAAAATACTTATCAAAGAGTGTAAGCCCTTTAGTTATTCCATATATTCCCCGTTGTCAATTTAGAGAAAAGTATGCGCTCTTGAAGGCTTTTGAAAAAACATAAAGTTATAGAGGATTAAAACTACTTTCAAATACAATAATTTTTCTTGGACAGGTGATATAAGTTACAGTGGTCATAATGTAATTTTTAAAATACTGGGTAGAACAGTATCAAGTTTTAATCCCATCCCCCCAAAACTAGAAAGTTTGGCAAGTACTTCCAAGTTCAGCATGGAAACTTTCAAATGGAAGTGATGCAATCTTAACTTTTTTCTATCGTCATTAACTTTATATAGCGAGTGTTCAGTGGCTTACAAGTACCATACTCTATAGTTGCATTTCATCTTATTAAACATTTGTGTTTATTTAAAATTTCCTTAACCTAAGGATATTATTTTTAAGATAGTATTAATAGCTTCCCATTTTTCTTTTATCCTTTCCTTTTATTTTAGATACACAAATCAAATCTAACGACTGCCACAGGCTTTTGCCACCATCTGTAAAAATGTCCTTCAGATAGCACATACAATGGTGGAGGAAAAGCCCATTACAGAGAATGTGAGCAGTCAGGAAATATAAACACGAACTACTTCTAATATTCTTCCACACAATCTTAGACATGCCCTAAAATACACTTCATACAAAAAGGATAATATGAAAACCTCATCCCAGATATCTTGTATATTTTAATGCAGAAAATCTAAAACATTCATTTAATGTTTTTTTAATTGTATTAATAATATTATGGTGGTTTCCAGCCTAATTAAAGGATAATTAAGTGTAGGACAATAGCTAAAAAGTACGTCTCTCTTTTATAATATAATCATTTATGCTAATGCATCATAAATTGAAATAGCAATAATATTGGAGACAAAAATAAGCTTGCAAGGGAACTCTGTAATAGCTTACTATAACAATACCATTCCACATTATAGATATAAAAGGGAAACTTTGCTAATAAGAGTGTTCTGGACATTTTCATTTATTCGCTTACCGAAGGATTAGTACTTCAGCACTACCACCTCCCTGTGGTGAGAAGTCTAGCCCATAAAAGCAGCATATTGTGTTGTCTATTAAGTTGGTGGATAGTTTTTTTTTTTTTTCTTTTTTGCATGTGTATTGGCTTCTCGGAGATTAGTTCTGTAACCACCCGGCTGATCATTATCACTGTAACTGTGCACCAAGAACCATGCCCTGGCCATTCCCATAGGTGTGTTGTGACTTCGCAGTGGAAATGGACTGACAAGAGACTCGCTAACGTCCCCCTCACAGGTCGTGAGGAGCCAGGCATGTCATGGCCCTCCCATGATTGTCCAGCTTGACCTAAAGTGGTTGGGAAGGGAGCCGAGGGGTGTGTATGTTCCCGGAACAAGTCTGTTTGCAGCCAGGGCCGCAGCTGTGCGACAAGCTCTCCGCTGGCTTTCACCAGGACTGGGGTGTTGCCGGCACTCAGCAAGCAGAGCTTGGCCCAGATTCCGTCCCTGCACATGCTCTAGAGGGGAGACAGACCCTCAGATGGGTAGTGACCTGGAGAAATGGCACGTGAAGGCCCAGAGGAGAGGTCCTCATCCGGCGAATATTTACCAAGCGAGCACTTTCCACATGCTACCCTCTGTCTAGGAGCTGGGATAGAGCAGGAACCGAACACACAGAAAGTGCTGCCCTTAAGGGGCTTGAATGTTAGTGGGAGGAAAAAAAAAAAAAAAAGATACTCCCTGCACTGAGCCCTCTCCTCATGACTTGCGCTGCCCAGATGACCACCAGTGGTCACTATCCATCTGACTCCAAGTTCTTGCCGATCCTCTGCCAAAGTCACTGATTAGTACTATGAGCACAATGGCAGCCCTACCCTGCTTAACAAGGACCGACCTCCTATGTTCATGAAACTTTTACCACGAGAGTCATTTCTCACGGTGAAGGTAACTGCCTACAGAGACTTCTTATCAAAATGTACATTACCAGGACGCAGACCACCAGTATGTAACGTTTAAACATTTCTTTGACTGTGTGTATGAACTAAGGCTAAGCTATAATGAAACACAAGACAGAAGTTGTGAGCAGAATAAGAAATACAAATTTGAGAACAAGGGACACTCTGCTCTCACTGCCAACTTGCACTGCTTAAATTCCTAACAATGACCGTCTCCTAATCAATCCCCCTAAATTCTTGCCGAACTTCATCCTGTTACTGTGTCATTTTGTCTTCCATTTTGAGTGCAGTGACAATTCCAGCCAAATTAGCCCTAGTTATAAGCAATTACCAGGATCTAGAAGGAAGTGTATGTCCCACCTGGGACTCACCTCTGCCCTCTGTAAGTACTTTCTGTTCTTAATGGCACCCATTCCGGACAAAACCGTGACTTTTCCCAGGCTGACGTCTTACCTGAGGTGTCCCGTTCCCATGTGGTGTGCTGTGAGAGCTATCACGAGGCTCAGCTGATCAAAAGGTCTCTTTACCAATCTATCCTGTCTCACCAACCTCCTGCCATTGTTTCTACAAGGTCCTTGTTAAAATATACACAATCAGGAGGAGGAGAAGCATGACAGCATAGAACTTCTTAACAACTCTTTGGATGTAATTATGAATTTAGCGAACGGTAAGATATGAGACATAAAACAGACATTTTCTGGGAATGAGAAATAGGAAATATGGAGCGAATGACCCTGTCCAGATTAGCTTCCTTTCTAGAGAAGCTCCCAATAACCATGGAAAAGTGTTGGTGTGCATGCATATACCCAGGAAGTTTGGCAGGGCAGAAAGGAGCTCCTAAAGGGGAAGTGGAACACTACTGTACCCAATCCTACCACACATTTACACTCCTAAACATAAAAGTACACTTACCTTATAAGGATGAGATGCCCCAAGCACTGGGATGGGAAGTTTTGGTAGGTGAAAAAATCCCTTCTATGTGAATGCCAGAATCCGGGAGGTTTAGAAGAAGGCCATAAAACCCTTCATATCCAGTTTTACCATTATAAAAACTTTGCTGTGAGGATTCCTAAAATAATAAAAAATAAATAAATAAATAAATAAATATACATGCATACATATACACATACACACATACCTATCTATGTCTGTTCCTCATACTCTCACCTAGAATACCCCACTTCCCCAACTTGAGAACCTGAACATTTTAGGTGACCACACTTGAACAGTTTTTGTAGCATCAAAAATCATTAATAGTATTCCTATTACGTGTGTGAGTATTAAATTAAACTATCTTCCTTCCTTACCACACATGCATACAAAGTCTGAATCACGTTACACCGCATTGCATTCAAACACACAAGGCAAAGAGTAACTCAGACTAAACATTGTTCACCTCCCAAGAAGTGGCACTCCCAATCCCACAGGAAATCAGTAAACAACCACAGTTTAATTAACAATAATCATCTGTCTGCAATCCTATTTATGTACTCAACTTGATAAGCAAACACTTCAATGTTGGAGAATGTGGAGAAAATTCAAACTTCAAAATTGGAAATGTTGAGTTATACAAGATACCAAATCAGTGAAATGATTCATAAGGTCTTATAAATTCCTATTTGCAATAAAATGACGGTCCATAATTCACTCACTCTTTCTTCAGTTGTCAAGACATGAGAAAATTTAATCCTACCTTTACAAAGTCTGCACGTTAAGTACTGAATACGTTCTATGAAATACATAACAATGAACTAATAAATACTGGATGGCCACGCTTGATGACTACCACATAAAGATTTTAACTAATACCTTAAAATATTTCTTTAAAAGCCAACAACAACGAAAAGTAACCAGTGGTCTATACAGACCTTATGCAGATTGGATTGTAACAAATTATTTTTTAAAAAGTAAAACACGAAGAAAAAGGTCAAGATAACCAGCAAATAATCTCCTATTGCTCCTGATAGATTTCTTTGCAAGGAGATAATAACTACTAGTAACATTTGAAGGTTCCTTGCATCTCATAGAGATGGTTTGGAATTTACAAAGGAAGATAGTAGCGTACACATGCAGGTGGAAGGTCCAGGAACCTGGTGGACATACAGAGCTGAGTTTATCTCATTGTATTGTCTGTGTTCCAGTTGCATCCAGTAGGACAGTCACTGTGGAGTGGCTGGCCACCACCTTAACTCAGTCATCAGACAGACACTAAGTAATATAGTTCTTCCAGAAGCACATCATCAGTGGTGCTTTATTTTTCAAATAGATAGAACATATCAGGATGGATGCTAAACAACGGACAGAGGCCTTGGACAGAAATATTTGGGGCAGTTATTTGAGGGTTATAAGACTGAGAAAAATTAACTTACTAGGTGTGTAATGAACACCTGAAAATACAAATTTCTGACTCGAGTGTCTGGGAGCTTCCATAATGCCTAATACTCAATGCAAATGGTGAACCCAGCCTACTTGGTGGCTTGGTATAATGGACAATTTAGGCAAATTAAGACCAGACTCTACATGAAGATGTACTATCTCAGCATATGCCCTGCCCAACCCAGCCCTCTCTGTGTCATGCGATCACAGGGTGGAAATGCTTTCTTTAAACTATCATTGCCTAACCTGTCTTTTGGTAGGCAGTGTACCTTATCAGTCAGTAATTGTAGGTACCTAAAACCCTCTATGCTTCACTACCTAGGCATAAGGAGGTGGATTAAGGATTGGAGATGGGACTACTTACAAAGCACCTTACATAGATTAGAACGTGTTATTGTCCTGTGCAAACAGCTTAGGCCACTTGAAACACATTGTACTTGTAATGCCATGGACTTACCAGATCCTTCATTCCTGACCTCAAAGTACTCTGCAAACAAAGTGCTTTCTCTGTTTTGTAAAGATGGAAAAGGTGGAGCACAACATAGTAAAATGAAAGCTGGAGTTTCCCGATCTCTTTGAGGGACCTTAGAGTTACAATTTTGCTTACACAATTCAAGTTACCAAAAAAAAAAAAAAAAGGTGCTGGGAGGTGGGGGAGGTGGGTTGGGTAAAGTCCGTGATGGGGATTAAGAGTACAGAGTAATGTACAGAATTGCTGAATCACTATATTGTACACCTGAAACTAATATAACACTATGCGTTAATTACACTGGAATTAAAATTCAAAGAAAAAGTTTTGGAAATAGTAATGATGGTCACAGAACATTGTGAATGTAATTAATTTCCCTTAACTGTACACCTAAAAATGGTTAAATGGCACATTCTGTTATATGTATGTTACTGCAATAAAAACATTCAAAACAAGGAAAAAAACTGTGCTGAGGGAGAGGAGTTTAAAAACCACAGTATCTAAGTAGTTGTTTAATTGAATCAAATTCATATAGTAACAATTTAAAACTCCACTGTTTTTGTGTGTGTGTATATATACACATATATATGCATGTATATATACACATATATAAATAGATTTGCCAGTTGTTTCATTAAGTTTATTCTACGTACAATGACATAAACTTCTATCAAGACAATTGCTGAGTCATCCTACTCAGGGAGCAATTATTACGCTGCAACATATCAGAAAGTCGTAAGTGGACAAAGTCCAGAGACATTCCGAAAGTAGATATATGGACCAGGAAAGAGGGTCATTACCTACTTTCATTTTGTTGTTGTTGTTGTTTGTTTGGTTTTTGTTTATGGTCATTTCTTTCCTAAGAAACCAGATAATGTATGCATTCACTTTACAAATATTTATTGAGGTCCCACTATGTACCCAATACTGCTTTAGGCACTGGGGACAGAGCAGTGAAAGAAAAAACCGAATTCCTGAAGAATCTGGAAAACTGAAAGCCCTGGTTACAATCTGGAGCACTCTAATAGTTAAATAAGTGGAGGAGGAGAAAGCAGCAAAGGAGTTAGAAAAGGAATAGCCAATGAGGTAGGAACAAAACCAGGAAAAGACAGTCTCACAGAATCAAAACAAACAAACAAAAAACTACCCACAGGAAATCAAAAAAGAGGGAATGTCAACTGCTTATAAACACTAGTAGAGAAGAAGCAGAATAAAAAGAGACTATTTGTTTGGCAACACAGGTGACACTGATGACTATGATTAGCCCAGCCTCAGAGCAGATGTAGAGAGACAGGTACAGAAGTACGTTTGGGGACTACAGACAATCCTTCCAGTAAGTTTTATGTATTTATTTTTTATTTATTCATTTGAGAGAGAGACAGAGACAGAGTGAGCACAAGCAGGGGGAGCAGAGGCAGAGGAGAAGCAGACTCCCTGCGGAGTTGGGAGCCCAATGCGGGGCTCGATTCTAGGACCCTGGGATCATGACCCGAGCCGAAGGTAGATGCTTAACCCACTGAGCCACCCAGGCGGCCCTCTTCCAGTAAGTTTTGTAGTGAATGAGGAGTAAAGAAATAAGAGGTGGCTGGAAGGAGATGTAGGTGAACAGAGAAATTTTTAAGCTGTAGATAAAATAGCAAGTTTTTTTTTGCTGTCAGAGAAGATACAGTAGAGAGGGAAAAACTAATGATGGTCCGCTAGAAGGAAGACCTGAAGAATGTTAGATGGGGTAGGACCCTAAGCCCAGGAATGGGGTTGGCCTTTGATGGATGCAGACACACCTCATTCCTATTAATAAAGAGGCAACATTTGAGGGGGGGGCTCAGTCGGTTAAGCATCCAACTCTTGATTTCAACTCAGTCATGATTTCAGGGTCATGAGCTCGAGCCCCATGTCGGTTGTGCCCTAGGTGGAGCCTGCTTGGGATTCTCTCTTCCTCTGCCCCTTGTTCTCACTCTCTCTCTCAAAAAAAAAAAAAAAAAAAAAAAAAGAGCCAACATTTGAATACAGACATGGGCAAATTACCTTTGGTCATTTCAAAGGTGGAAAAATGTGGAAACCATTGGCTTTTTAAAAAAAATTGGCTTTGAAGAAATGTTTTCAGGTACAAATTGTGGCATAGCATTTAGAAGGGTAAAGAGAGAACAAAAGGTATAAGCTCAGTCTTCTGGGTCTTGAGCTGTTCTCCAGAAATATCCTGCTGCTTAATATCCTGGGTGTGGAGTTTGGGCTTCATCAGGATGTTAGCATTGCCTTTACCTGGCAGGTGATTTTAGGGAGTGATTTCAAAGATAAACATGGGATCTTAGCAAGGTAGAAAGAGATATCAGGGTAGTGATCTCGTCTACGTCGTCATGTGGCCTTACGGGCGCTGCAGCATACCCAGTGGACCCCAGTGCCTTCACATTCACTCTCCCGTACACTCTTCCAACCATTCTTTGAGACACGTAGGTCCTCGATAATGATATACATTTTACAGATAAGTAAACTGAGGCTCAGTCATTTGCCCAAAGGTTCACAGCCAGTGAATAGCAGGGCTGCCATCCTGAGGGTTATAAAGAGCAGACTTCAATGAATAAGACAGACAGAGGTGTGTGTGTGTGTGTGTGTGTGTGTGTGTGTGTGTGTGGATTAGAATCTTCTAATCATAAAAAAATAACTTGAAAAGGAATCGTTTATTAACTCTGCGGAAACAGGTCAACGCATAGCAGACCATACAAGATGGAATTCTCAAGAGGAGAAGAAGCAAGGCCAGCTGTTGTATTATTCCCCAATGGAGGCAATTTCCAATTATACAAGGCACCATTCTCTGAGGCCTGGTATACCAAGACAGCCAAAAATGACATGACACAGCTTACGCATTCACATCTTCAGCCAACCCCGGCGCCCAGAAAGTTATGGCTAACTCCAGACATCTAATTCAACCTCCAAAAATAAAGATCTGCCCTGTGGAAGATATTCAGAAAGGACTGGAAAAACAATTTTGCGAAGAAGTTTGAAAACTGTTCTTTTGAACAATGGCAACAGTTTCAGGCTAAATGTTGAACTCTCCAAGGTGCCCACTTGGAAGCAGACAGGGTTCCTCTGGGCTCAGATCCCTGCCACAGTTTAAAATGCAATGTCGTTAAGTTATTGTCACATCTAGGGACTGTATCATTTATGTCTCTATCACCTTCAGAAAGTTACGTTACTCCTACTTACTTAGGTGAAGAGAAAGAAGGAAAAGACAGCATCTAGATTATAGTAGTTTTTGAATCTTTGCTGCATGAGTATTGAGGCAGAATTCCACTAATTTCATTCAATAAGTTTTACTGCCTTCTACGCGTTAGACACTGTGGCTCTGAGAAAATAGACTTTATCTCTGTCTTTCTTTTTCCATGTCTTCTTAGGAAAACTGGGTTTACTTGCCAAATCAAGCTCACACAATTAGATGGGCTGGGCTGAGGCATTAGACATATAAACAAATTTGACTGAAAAGGTATTAAAAGTTCCAGACTATTGGTATCTACAGAGTATAATAGGGCACACAGGGATGGGGGAGGTGGGAAATTTATTTTGGGGATAAATCAAGACAAGCAGCTCAAGTGGAAACTTGAAAGGTGAGTCATTTTCATCAGATACATGGGGAGCTGGAGGGGTAGGGAGAGACAAAACTGAGCCACAGGATCAGGGTGGGTAAAGGCCCCCAGAGCAAAGCAGTAAGTTTGTAGATTACCAATTGCATGCATTTTTCCACCCTCATCCTCTAAAATTTACAGTCTATGGGGCAGATAGTGTTTGAACACCAGAATTTTCATTTAAAGGCCTAAAAACATTTATGACCATTGTAATTCCATCATAAACTATATTATTTATAAACTGAAAACGGCCGAATATTCACCTAAGGTTCATGGAGAAGAGAAAGATAATTTTGGAAAGTACAATTCATTATCACGGCCTCAATCCTTGGCACAATTTTGGCTCAACTAACCAAAGGAACATAAGTTGAACTTCACAGAAAACACATCCTCCCAACAACCCTCAATGTCCTTGGTCTGTCAAGTTACAAGGCTAGGTGAGTATCGTTAGGCCAGGGGAGTGTGGAAAACATCCTCAAATACTAAAATGCAAAGCCACTATAATTTTTTTCTTATTTTCTGAGGAGAGGGTAGAAAAGGCTTAAAGTAAAGGCTTCAAGCAGGTAGACTGAGAGTAGTTTAAGCATTTTTTTTCCCAGTGATTGATAATAACCTGAGAAGTCTTTAGATACTCAAACAATGCAGTTCAGGACCCCTTTTATTTGGGGTGTGGGGTACAAGAAACGGAGGTTACTTTCTAAGTAACGCTCAAACTTCTTTTGTACTGAAGAATCCGCCAAACCTTTACTGCTTTAAGCAAGGGGAGGAAAAACATCCCCAAACCAAAAACTACATGGAGTACATAAGAGCTTAGGAAACAATTCTCAGGAAGGAAAATGACAGACTTGGCACTGCTAATTTTCTTTTCTTGGCTGATCCCGCATTACTTATAGGTTAATGCACAATGCTAACAGTTCACCCGGTTGTGACTATAATAGAAATAAGAGGGCATGTGTGTCGAAAAAAATGATTCTCCACACGATCTGGTGATATCATTGTTCTTATGCTTTCCGAATCCTCAGAACGGAATGCACTAAATGCTGATTCACATCTGAGGAAAATTGCAAAAGTTGGTACCCTAACATTACTTATGTTTTCCCCTGAATAAGTGTCTCATCAGGAAATTATACAGAGTAATATCCTTGAGTTTAACACGTTCTTTTGTTAAAGTTCAATTTGCCTTACTTACATCACGAACATGATCTGCGATTCTGAGTCTGGACTTCATTCTAGGATCTGAGCGTCACTTCGGGATTTCATTACATTCTGTTCTGCATGGTTCCAGGGTTATTTTATGATGTGTCTGTGAATACTGGCCTATCATTAGAATTCCAAAACGCCTTAGAGTTCTTCTACCTCAAGTGAAAATCAGACAGATGGCATTTATCCAAGATCCAAGTGACTGGTGGAGAGAATTTTTTTCTCTGCCCACAAGAAGTTTTCTGTGAACAAAATTATATTCTTCCCAATTAAGGAACCACACTGAACTAATTGAAGTAATAGATACACAGTGTGTGGAAAAACTCAGTTCTAATGTCCACTTCTCTTGATCCCCTCTCTATGCTCCAATCACCTTCCACATCAGAGTTTTGTAGACCTTGCTTGGGTGTTTTATGCTGATGATCCCAATGCACTGTGAGCCCTTGAAGGCAAAGATCACATCTTCATTTTTACACCGACAGTGACAAGTGCACCTTAGGCACTGAATTAAAAAGTGCAAATAAACATCAAATGATCTAGGACTTGATGCAAACTCGATGCTCATCAGGGGTCGTGCCCAACTTGTGTTAACTATAACATTAATTAATATTTATTTGTACCACACTGGTGAAACCGAAGTCTAAATATTTTGCACTCAACTGTGGACCTCTTGAGGGCAGAGAGCACGTTTTTATTTTTATTTGTGTCTTCTCCAGTACCTAGCATAATGCCCAATAGCCAATATGTGTTTGTTCACTGCATGAATAAATGAAGAGTTACTTCTCAAGGACGTTCCAGGCACCGCAGTGGCCCCAGGTCATCTCTTACGTTAGATGTCTACCAAGGGTGCCTCACTTTGATCCCAGCTTATGTTCTTGGCAAGAAAATGGTAGCATTTCTTGGAGGCCACACACCTTGTTCGTATAGCACTGTAGGCTTCAGCCTTTCCACCTCTTTATGGGCTCAAGGGTTTGGGAATCATTTATTAATGCTTATAAAAGGGAGCCTTGCTTAGTGATAACATTCTTGTTGTAACTCGTTGGAGTGGAGGTTATTGAGCAGAAATGGACACGTTCCATGAAGATGTGTGCTGCTGTATTCTTGAGAGCTCAAAGGGGAAGGTCAAGTGATTTAGACTTCTTTTATCCACTCACACATTTATTGAGCACCCACTATGTACCAGGTGAGTGGCCGAGGATGCAGAGATGGATAACAATTGGATTCTGCCGTCAAGAAGTTCACAGTCAGATGGGAGAGTCAGGCATAGAATGCTATAATCACTTGCATAGACTTATGAACAAAACTGTTTGTGTCACTGTCACCAACTCAATCTTTCTCCCGAAGCATCTCATCCTCTCCTAAAGAGGGAATCATTCTGTGGGCTCTGAATTTTTTAAATATTCTGAATTCTAATTGGCCCTCAGCTATTCCAAGTTAATACTATGTTGGTGCTCAGGAAATCAACTTCTCCAGATTGATCTATGTTTTACAGAGGAGGAAAACGACTATTTCTGAAAAACATATATCCCCTTCTGAGGGGAGAAACAGCAAGCAAACACACAAATCCCTTTAAAACGAATGTGTCAGGAGCAGGACTCAATAAAGCATGGATGTAACATGAAACACAGCACATAATGGAGCTGATTGTATTGTTGAGCACAGGTTTTGAAATCCTTCTTCCAGCTCATGCTGTGGCCCCAGGTTAAAAATCTGCAATGTGTTAAGCAATAGTAACCTTTAAGGTAAGAGGGTCAACTTACTCAATATGGTTTTACTCCGGAGTGAAAACTGGGGCTAACCAAATGCCAAGTGCCTGCTATCAAATACAAACTGCTCACCCATGCACTGAGTAATAGAAAAAGAAAAATCTCTTTTTCCCTTAGAAACCTAAAAACCCCCATTTCAGTATCTGTATTCCCATGATCCAAAATAATCCTGGTAGTTTCACCATTTTTTTTTTTTTGAGTTTGTATTGGGGGGGCATTAACACCTTCATAACATTATTTTCATTCTACTTAAGAATTTCTAAGCTATTTGTATTTTACTCAAAAAAAAAAATTTCTAAGCATTTAAGTGTATTCACTAAATTTCTTAGCCTGCCTCAAAAATAGGCATGTTTAACAGTGGTTTTCTAGGACGTGTAATAATCTATATAGAATGCATGCTGGGAGGGGTAGGTTACTTCAGCTCCTTTTAAAAATCAAAATAACTTGCTCTATGGGTGTCAGATGGTTTATTTACTGATTACAGGGTAATGGTATTTTGGCTCACTTCTTTATAGGATATCACACCAAAATCCACATCACTTCCAAAATATTTGCATACACTGATACTAGTTGAAAACTGACTCAAAGGAACACTCGACCTTTTTTTTTTATTTAATTAGGCATTATGTTTGGATTTTTGCTAAGTCCTCAATTTTGGATAAAATAATGGTCTAAATGAGCTTGCATTTTATCATCAGATAAAAACAGGTCTTTTCAGTTAATGGCAACTCATTTTGTCAGTCTCCCTCCCTGCATTTGGAGCAGATGAGGCAAGGGAACCTAACATTTAGACTTCCAGGCCCTTACCCCAATCACTGTACACATGTACTTCCCTTACCTTGTAGGTATCATGCTCTGTGTCTTAAAAAAAAGATCTATCAAAAGAAATTGTTTCCCCTAGATATTAGATTCCCCTAGATATTTCACAACTATTCAGCCAGTGAACTGCGGGACAAAAAAAAAAAAAAAAGCCATGTTCTTTACTGTTTCTTTAGTCTTTATTTTTCTCCCTCTCTAGTTAATCCTTACATTTCCTCTAGCCTGTTTGTAAAGTATCATGTAAAACAGAGAAAAAAAAATCACAAAAGCTGAAGGTAATGATCTTGAGAATTACTTGACAAGTCACATCATGGGAAATGGGCCAAAATGTCAGTTTGAGGCTAGATGGTAGAAAACACTGAATTCTTATCTTTCACTTGCAGCCTGGAGAGGACAGGAATTGTAGCCAGGTATACAAGTTTAAGGTTCACGGAGTACTCCAGACTAAAAAGAAAAGCATGGGACTCAGTGAAAGCACAAAGAGCTGCACACAATAGGCATTATAATGGTGTCCATTATAATAATGGAGATGGATGGGAGGATAGATAGATGGATAGGTAGATAGACAGACAGAGAGATAGCAAGTTAGCCTACAATGTGTCAGGCACTATTCTAAACCCTACCAGTACTTTTTAATTTAATGCTCACAACAAGCTTATGAGGCAAGTAATATTTAAGATCAACTGAATTGGTTATAGAGATTAACCGTAGAGAACGAGGGAGGAACCAAGATTGATTCAAGGTTCCAAGCTTGTTAGACAGAGAGAATGAGATCGTTAGGGCTAAAATCATTGTTGAATCATTTCTGTAAAAATGTGCTTAGTTAAAAGGCTATAGACTCTACGTACTATCTCTTTATTTGGCATATCACATCATAAAACCTTAATTAGGGCAAATTAAGTGTCATGAGACTATTTTGAATTAAAGAAAAGTTTCAATAAAAAAGGGTGTTTTGAAGAAAATATAATTTCATTAAAACAAGTTCATAGGGTAAGACAGTTGACAAGTACTAAGCTCTTAATAGAAGGAAGTATTGCCTATATAAAGGATTCTTATAGAAGTACTAATAAATACATATATTAAGATGAGTATTTCCACTGTTTAAATGCAAACGAGACCACTAAATAGTTCCACTATTAAACAAGCTTATGTTTTTGCTTTCTTTATTGTTTTCTTGATAAAAATACTGCTGACATATCCATAAAAGCCTTACAAAATTTTCTCAGAACAAAATAATATCTTGGTCTTTAGAAGATGACCCAGAGAAAAATTTTATTTTAGTTTGATTACATTATAGTCTATAGTATTAATATTCCTACAAATTGAGTGGAAGTTTTCTTTGCCCCTTTTTTATATAAGGATCATTTTACAGAAGGGATTTTTAATTTTATGTTCTGCCCAGTGCCAGTGGGATAGAAGAGTAGAGTTACAATATTCCTAAACTATTCTCAGTTACTTTTGATATTTTCAAGCAAAAAAAATGTCCTTTAAACTCCTCCTTATTACTTGGCAACTCAATTATGTCTCCATACCACCTCTTCTGCCCCCCACCTGGCCTACCATGTGCCAACTACCCCAGGATGAGTGGATAACGCTTCCTCTGGTTACTCTGTCTGCACAGCAACTCTAAGATAGAACTTTTATTGTGCCCATTTTAAAGAAGGAAAATCGAGGCACGGAGAGTATAGGAAATTTTCTCAAGTTGCACGAAGTAATAGTCAGAACTTAAACCTGTGTTCAGGTATTAAGTCCTATGACCTTAACCACTTTGCTATAGTGTCTCCTGCTCTGATTAACTGGGTACCTATGGCCCCCTCACTGGTGCACTGGAGTGGAGTGGTATTAACTCTCAGGAGCAGATTGTTCATGTCCCTTCCCAAATTTTCATTAAGTGACATCACACTGGTTGCCAGAAACTGGTCACAGTGAAAGTATTTATACTGTGGAAATCGGCTAGACCACAAATCAGGGCTTTATTTGTCCCCTGTATTTATCTGCACAGCACTGGGCACCATCTTCCTACTTTGGGTTCCATGGAAGTTATGGAACTAAGAAATTCCAGTCCCATACCAATGGACAAGACCATCCTAACAAGACGGAATATGGGATTGAATTAATTCTTTGTGGTTATTCTTATGAAATAGAAGCAGGCTAACACCGTGTACACCAGACAGACATGAGAACCAGTCAACGCACAGGCCATATGTGGTCTCACTTCTGTGTTGACACACTTCTCTAGATGAAAAGAGTGACTATTGTCATCAAGGAACATGTTTTGCACTACCTCACATTCTCTTGGCTTCGCTTTTGCATCTGGTCATAACAAGTCAATGGCTCTGTACACATATCTGCTAGATGCACAGACACAGAGTCTGTCTCCAAAAAGAACAATGTGACTCTCACTCCCATCTGGGACACCACCTGCTGAAGCCCATTTGGCATCCACATGTGCACAATGTTTAACCATAGGGCACTTGAACTTGGCAACCCTCTGCCAACGGAGCATGGCAGGGGGTAAATTTGTTTCCCTTTTGATCCTGGACTGACAAATGTGAAATGCGCTCTCTACTATTTCTCAGGTCCCAGGGCAATGGGTACCAGCTACCCACAGCAGTGGTCAATTCAACAATGCATCCCTATACTAGCTTTCGTGCCTTCCCCCATTCCACTTTCCCCCTGTCTTTCACTTCTATTCCTTGGTATCAGTTTTCAAACAAACCACCCGCACAAGAGCCTTTGCCTCTGGCTTTACTTTTGCGGGGATGGGGGATGTGGGCCAGGATCTTTCTCTTTGAGAACCTCCCACAGCCAAAGCAAGGAGGCCTAAATTTGAACCTAGAGGAGGATGCGGATTTTTTATTTTTCCAAGCATCCAGACACATACCACATTCTTAACAAGACTTGGCCTCTTCAAAAAACTTAAATTCTAGCAAGGAAAATGAACATTAAAAAAATAATTATATAAATATTTAATTTTTTCTCTAAGGATTATTACAAAGAAGACCATTCCATTTTTTTCTAGTTTGAGGCTATATAAAGGCCAACTCTTCACTTTCTTAGTGGTCCCTGAAATGTTCCTTTCTAGAGGGCAAAACCCTGGCACCCCTTGCCCAAAGCAACAAGTCATCAGCATTAGAAATCATAATCACCATACTGGGGGGACACAGGTCATCCCCTTCAAAAAACAATCTGAGAACACAACAGCCAATCCAGGAAAAAAAAAAAAAAGAAAGAAAAGAAAAGAAGAAAGCAATCTTTTCATAAAAGAGAAACAAACCTCACTACTCAGATCAATTTCCCCATGGAAAGTACAAATCCCCAATTACTGCCCAACATGTGCAAGATATAAAACCTCCCTCAGAGCTGAGGATCTGCACGATACTTAACAAATTACCAGCATCACAGCATGTTGGATGGAGATTCGGGACCAGACCAGGCAGGGAAAAAAGAGGAAAAAAAGCCCCAAAGTAGTTGCTTTCAAAATCCTGCATGAAGCCAAGTAACTCTTTTAAAATCTCCATTTTCTTTCTAGATTCTCCCCATTGACAGACTCCAAGGACCCAGCAGATGATGGAGTCAAGAGAGAAAGAATCTAATTATCTTCAATGTGCAGTTTTAACTGTGCTTGATTCTTCTCTGTGGCTTTTTTCAATGATAAAGGCATTTAGAAGACCAGAATAAGAAAAAAATGAAAAATATTGATCTTCTAACCTCTCATATTGGTTTCAGTCACCACTGTTTGGGGTAAGAGAGAACAGTGATGCTACAATTTGAGTATACTGCTGGTATTCCAACGTAAAAAGTCTTCAGTCCACACATAAGTTTATTCTCTGCCTTAATTAATGACTTTGACAAATATTATTGAGTACCTAAAATTGCCAGGCACAGTGCTAGGCTTTCAGAGTGTAACAAATAACGCTCATTTTTTGAATGTCTGCCACATTCAGGTCACAATAAATGGTATATCAGTAGTGACTATAGAATTCAGTCTCGAATCTGACCTATTTCCCACAGACACATAAGCCTGACCATGTATTTGTGACCGTGTCTCAGGAAGAATTTTCAGCAGAAAGAATCACAGTCCCATAGAAGAATTGTATCGGGCCTCAGAAATAATCTAGTTCACTTGCCTTACGTCACAAGTGAGAAAACAGATGCCTAAAGAGATGAAGTGACTTGCTCAAAGATATGGGACAATTAAGCAGCTGTAACCGGGAAATTAATTATTGATACATTCTGGTTCTTCTTAAATCATACAGATACATTCTTTTTTTTGCCCATTTAATTTATTTACTGAATGATTGGGGGATAAAAAGATGAACAAAACAGGAAAGGTTGCTGCTTATCCTTGAGAGTTCGCAACCTAATACTTGAGACATAGTCACCCAATAGTCTCCCAAATAAATGTAAGTAAGTAAATAAATAAATAAATACCCCTCTGCAATTTGCTTCATTGATTATATGGAGCCTATACCTGATTTAAGCAAGAAATCTGAAAAGGCTTCTCTGAGGAAGTGAGTGGAGACATGAAGAATGTGGAGACATTAAGTAGAGACAGGGGGAAGAGGAGAAGGTGGAAATAGTAGGGGAGATTTGGAAAGCGTATGAGTTTCCTAGGGCTGCTATAAAAACAAAAATGCCACAAACTTGGTGGCTTAAAACAACAGAAATTTATTCACTCACAGTTCTGGAAGCTAAGAGTCCAAAATCAAGGTGTTGGCATGATTGAGTCCTCCTTGGGGGCTTGAGAGGTTGAACTGTTCCAATGCCTGTATTAGTCTGCATGGTCTAATAACAACAACAACAACAAAAGTCAGACGGGTGGTTTTAACAACAGAAGTTCATTTTCTTTAATTCTGGAGTCCAAGATCAAGGTATCAGCAGTGTTGCTTCCCGGTAAGGTGTCTCTTCCTTCCTGCCTCCTATGTCCTTACTTGACCTCTCTGTGTTAATATTCCGAAAGACAGCTCTGTGGTATCTCTTTGTTTTGTTACAAGGATACCAGCATTAGGTGACTTAGGCCCCCCCTTAAGGATCTCATTTAACCTTAATTATCTCCCTAAGGATCTGTTTCCAAATGCAGTCATATTAGGGATTCAAGTATAATATATCAATTGTGGTCCAGTCAGTCCATAACAATACCTCTGGCCTAGCTTCTCCTAGTTTGGCAGCTGCCCATCATCCTTGGCATTCCTTGGTTTGTGGCAACATCACTCCAATCTCTGCTTCCAACATCATGTGACATTCTCCCTGTGTCTCTGTGTCCAACTTTCCCTCTTTTTACAAGGACACCAGTCACTGGATTTAAGGCCTATCGTAATCTGTTATGACCTCATCTTTACTTGATTCTATCTTCAATAGCCTATTTCTAGATAAAGTCACATTGATAGGTTTTGGATAGGTTTTGGGTGGACATGAACTTTTGACGTTCAACCCAGTACGGTGGTAAAGAGAGTTCCTGGAATTCACGAGGACAAAGCACCTGAAGAGGTGACAGAAAGAGAATCCCATGACTGGGAGATACACCGCAGCGTGCAAGGTGAGAAGGCTTTGTGAGCTGTGCGCGGGGCATTTGGTCTCGTCCTGAGAGCAACGGGCAGATACTAAATGGTTTCAAGAAGGAAATGACGTGGCTGAATTCGTGTGCTAAAGGGGCACGTAGCCTTCGAGGGTAAAGGCAGAGAACCTGCAAAAGAACTTTAAGAGATGAATGCAGTAAGCTTGATGAGTGAGGGCGGCGTTGCTAGAGACAAACGTGCGGACAGAGATACGTGGGACGAGACTGATCTCACAGTGGAGAAGGAGAGGAATCCATTAGCACAGCAGCCTCAAACCTACAGCTCACAAGAGCTGGGTTTGTTCTCTGTCCTTTGTTGGTTGGCTTTTTGTTTTTTGGTTCACAGTCTTGGATGTGAAAATTCACGTTCAGTGAATTTCATGAAACACAAAATTTTCCCCACAATTAACACTACACTTTTGGTGACTACCACGGAAAGCTCACTTAATTGATCTCAAGGTGGTATGGACCAACAGAGTAAATATATATTGTTTTTAGAAAATACAGATTTTTGCAAAGGATAAGGTCACAGAATTTGATGACTGGTATTCAGGGTATGGGCTACATTCCCACAGTGGTTTATAATAACTGTATAAATGATCTATTTGATTCCCTTTGATCTGTTTGACTTCCCTCAATAACCAATCACTGAGTGACCTCAATAAATATTACCTTGATCTGTTAATTAATATGATTGAATGAAAAGAATTAGAAATGGCTAATCTAGTTATTTTAATTAATACTAGCATTTTGTATACTCTGTGATTAGACAGTTCATTTGTTGAGCTTTTCTTTTGCATACTGTTGGGACAATGGCCACACAGACACTTCAGACCATCTGAACTCCATTCAGGTTTATGGTATGAAAAATATATTAAAGCATCTCAGAAATATAAGCATTCACTGTATAAAACTCTCATTCATCCCTTTTCTCTCCTTTCCCCATTTGAACTAGTTAAAAAGAGGAAACCCTATAAATGTGGACCAGAAAGGAAAAAATCTATTAAATAAAAAAAGTACATAAGTTAATGGTAATGTATTGGACATGCAATTTAAATTGGAAAACCAACTTAAATGCAAAGCAATTACTGACACTTTTAATATTAGCCAGACTAATAAAGCAGCAATTAGATCTCATTATATAGCTATAAAATTGGTTTGTAATAGATTGATTGCACCAAATGTTCCTACTGGTTTTTGATAGCCTTATGGACAAGAGTACTACTATTCTTTTATTTTGTTTTGAGGGAAAAAAATTCTGACAGTTATAAACCATTTGAGCTCTTCTTTTTAAGTGGGCATCAAAGATAAGGCAAACAAGCAAACACAAAGGGGGAAAAAAAAAGAAGGAAAGATACCAAACATTACATATACTCAAGTGTATTTATTTTTCCCAAGAGATCATCAGTTGTTTCAAAACCTTCTTGCCAGAAGCTGTTTTTGAAACTCTTATAGCAGATTGTTCATTTGTTCATACTTAAGGTAAATGTGTGGAGATGCTATGCTAAATAGATTTTTTCTCTAAATTATATAATCAAATAACTAACTGAGTAAGTAATCTTAAATTTCTGATATTAGACATATAATTCTAAAAAAACAAAGAGACTTCTACCCACCCATACCCCACCCTCCCGATCTTCCTTCCTCCCCTCCCCTACAGCACTACCAAATATGGGAAAGCCAATTAATTTGTTATTAATGAGAGGAAGAAAAAATAAGCAGTGGCCCATGAACACTGAGTGTCTGCAGTAGGATTCCAAAAGCCCCTTTCCCTTGTTTCCTTATCTTTGTTTTAGGTGGGAGAGATTTGCGATCAGTTTATGCTGCAGAACTCCCTATGTGTCAGTATGCCGTGAAACCGCACTTTGCCGTAGCTCCTTCCCTTAGCCTGTCCTGTTCATCTCATCTCCTACTTGCTTCTCCTGAAAGTGTTCACTATACTAACCATATGCTCACAAATGCCTGTTTTCAGCTCTGTTGCTAAGGAATCTGATCTAAGACAAGTCTCTTACTTTGTTTCTTTGAAGCATGTGGTTGCCCCAAAAGCCCCATTCTCCTTTATTTTTATCCAGGGATATGGCCTTCTAGGACAGTTACAATCCCCAGCCTCCCATGCAGGCTTCATAAGGCTGAGACTCACTTCTGTTTCATGGGAAATAAACAGAGATGTCTTTGGTAGATTCAGGGAGTTAACTTTCATTCCAGATGTGTGCCTTGTTTGCCCGTTCTTCCTTCCTTTACCCATCCTGCTGCCTAGAATGGGGTCATCACCATCTTGAGTGAGGAGGACAAACACCACACTCTAGGGATGACAGAGTGGCAGGATGAACAGAGTCCAGAGTCTGAAGACTTTGTAGAAAAAAAAAGAGTGCAAAATCAGCCTTGGACAGCACACCTCTGGAATTTCACATGAGAACAAATTAAACTCTGTCTTATTGAAATTACTATGATTTTGAGTTTTCTAACACTGTGGAACCTCGCCCTAACAAATACAGGATAGGGCACAAACTGTTACATGCAAAATTATGCCAGCCCGTATGGGTCCAAGATAGCTGACATAATTGAAACGATGGGCAAAAGAGAAGAAGAATAAACAATGCATATTGGGGATCATTCAGAAATCAGGATAGTGGGGTCTAGAACTCATTGGCTGGAAGGCTGCAATCCAGAAACTTACCAGGTGCGATCTGAGAATTCTATGTTCTAAGTAGGCCAACTCTTGTCAGCTTGGTTTGAACTCACAGCAGGAAACATTATCAGAACAGTGCTCTGTAATGTAGTTTGTGTGCAGTGTGTGTGTGTGTGTGTGTGTGTACTCACACATTGCACAAATAAATTTTTAAGAACACCTTAAATGAGATATTAATATATACTAATGTTAATATAAGGGAACTTTATTTTTCCTGCTTTTTTTAATCACTTACTTCTTCCTAATCTAAATGGCAAAACCAACACCCAAGTTTTAATTTTCTTGACTCTGGATAACAAAGATGAGAAGTTAGCTGAGACTCCAAAAATATGAGTCAGTAGAAATGACTCTATAATGATCTGGTACTTGGAGGGTAAACGTGCTCTCTAAAATGCAATTGATTCCTATTTAATGATGGTCAGTAAATCCATTCAATTGTCTGGGGATACTTTTTGTGATCAATTCATTCTGTAGATTCAGCAAGAAGTTGTGCAACTCAAAGCTAGTACTGTAAAGGAAAATTATCGTGGTATCTCTATGGCTCTGGAGAACAATCGCTAAGACCATCCTAATAAATATTGCCCCAAATCAAACCATGTCCCCGTTTCCCACCGTGTATATTTCTGGAGATAATCAACTATTTATTCATGTGTAGGGGGAAAAAACCCTCAGTACCACATAGGAGGTATTGAAAGAAGCAAGTGGCTATGACTCAAATAAACACATGCATTCTTAATTCAGTAGACATTTAAACATTTTTAGTGCTATTTTATGCCTCAAACTTAACCTTCTAATCAACATTCTGTTGAACTATACTTTCTTTATAAAACTAATCAAAATAAAAACATTGGACATTCATTGTATTCATGTCTTCCATTATATAGAAATCCTCCAATTTATGTTCACTTAATATTTCCCATAAGTTTGTTAATATTTATAGAAAGCAATGCAAATGTAACCAAATGTAGTAAGTGAATATATTTATTACATTTGTCTGTTTAGTGCATATTTCTTCTGATTTTAAAAACCTTATTCTTGGGGTGCCTGGGTGGCTCAGTTGGTTAAGCATCTGTCTTTGGCTCAGGTCATGATCCCAGAGTCCTGGGATTGAGCCCCACATTGGGCTCTCTGCTCAGTGGGAAGTCTGCTTCTCCTTCTCCCCCCTGCTTATTCTCTCTCTCTCAAATAAATAAATAAAATCTAAAAAATAAAAATGCCTATTCTCGTCTGGTCTTCTTTAAAGTGAACATCTGTTGTAACCTGTGGGAAGCTTTATGAATGAATATATCTCCAAGCAAAGTAGCAAAAGTTTAAATTTTCTTTTTTCTTTCTTTTCAGTTGCTTTTTATGGAATGATTATTTTCAAATGTCACTAAAATGATCTACGGCTTGCCAACAAACAAAAGTCCAGGACCAGATGGCTCCACAGGTGAATTCTACCAAACATTTAAAGAAGAGTAAATACCTACTCTTCTCAAACTATTCCAAAAAATAAAAGAGGAAGGAAAGCTTCCAAATTCATTCTATGAGGCCAGCATTACCCTGATACTAAACCCAGACACAGACATTACAAAAAAAGAGAACTACAGGCCAATATCTCTAATGCACATAGATGCAAAAATCCTAGATTAAATATTAGCCAACTGAAACTAACAATACATTAAAAAAAAAAACTTATTCACCACAACCAAGTGGGATTTATTCCAGTGATGCAAGGGTGGTTCAATACTCACAAATCAAAAAAAAAAACAAAAAAAAAAAACTATGGCTTGTTACATCATATGGCTGTATTTTAGTTCAAACGAATAACAAATATTTACTAATTTTTAATCTATTATCATACTTCTTCCTATAATTTATCTAACGATTAATTTATTCTTCTAAATTACATGCTATACTACTGAAAAAGTGAGGGCTAATTTCATTCTTACATCAAAAAGGAAGACAAATAAATATAAAAATATTGTCTGAAAGGAAAGCAGTATTCTTACACTCGACCAAGTAAGTCATCAAGTAACAAATTAGAGCAGCAAATAGCCAATTCGACTCAGTCCAGAAATCAGCACAGCTTTGCAAATTTCAAAGAAAACAAAACTAAATTTTTAGAAATGCATGTTGCCTAAAAAATTAAGAAAGTGCATAGAAAAAAAAATGACCAGATGTAATTACCCCCAAATTATAGCGGTTATATTCAAGTACCTTCGGCAGAATACATTTTTATTTTCTTCTTTAGTTTGCTATAGTTTCCAATCCTCCTACACTGTGCACATCAGAATTGTTCCTCTCTGTGTCCTGCATACAAAAAAGCAGACAGAGAGAAAGTTAGGAAATTAACAGAAAGTAGGTTTTCATGGCGGTGGCATAGGGGGTTTTCATCAAGCCTATGTCCTCAGGAAAAGTGCTTAAAGAGTAGATGATCAGAGATTTCTGCATCATGTAGAAGGAAGAAACAATCCCAGACTGCAGAACGCTTCCTGCAGAGAGAGACCCTCAGGCAGATCCCACCTGTGCCACCAACAAGTTTAGCCCTGAAGGAGGAAAGTATGGTGTCCATGAGAACTTAAAAGGAAATGAAGAGCTCTCCAGCCACCTCTTTGCCCAGCTGACACTAATGCACGCCTGTGTGTCACCACATCCTTTTCTTCATCACCTGCAGAGCCTCGGCTTTGGAGAGGAAAAATTCTTATTAAAACTCTTCAGAAGGCAGAAAATGCCTGGAACAAAGTAACTGTAACTGTAAAATGTCCTGAAAGGCCAATTAGAAATTGCAATACGGGGAGTTTTATTACAACTAACTCCTCCTTAATTATCAATCAATGGATTCTGTTGGAAAAAAAAAACCCTCATATTCTCTGCTGGGGAAATGATGCTAATTATTTTCTGTTAATTAAGGCTGTTCTGGGATTCAGACGTGCCATTCTTCAACTAAAAGATTGACACATCAATGCTAACATAATGTTCAGTGCACCCTTCTAAAGTCTTTATAACCAGTGACAATAAATTAGTGCATGTTATTTTAAGCCTCTTGAATAATCATGGCTTTGTCTGGGAATGAAAAATGTATACATATGCAATAATACGTGTACTTTAATATGTTACTTAATACGGTCTTGCAAATATTTAAAGAGAACCTCTCTGAGATACTGTGGCTCACTTTCACATTTTTATTAAGCAAAAATTAAATACAGTATTTATAAAGGTATCTACTCACAGCTCAG
This sequence comes from Potos flavus, assembly GCA_028534135.1. Lineage (NCBI taxonomy): Eukaryota > Metazoa > Chordata > Mammalia > Carnivora > Procyonidae > Potos > Potos flavus. The sequence goes on from CM052886.1 coordinate 89,989,336, forward strand.
ACAGCAGAAGGATGGGTTTAAAATAATTTAATTCACTGAGCTCTCTAGTATCAAAAGTAGTACATTTCAGGAAATTCTGTGTGTCAAAGCAACTACTTGGCAATTGTTTGATCAAATTATAGTCAAAATTGGATACTGCATTTATCCAAGTTAAAATTTAAAATACAATAAACATAAATTTGTGGTCCTGAGGCTTTCTCTTATTTTTTGCCAGAGTGAACAAGCTTGAACACAAAGTGGCTCTGATGAGGGATTGGCCGGTTCGGCTTCTGCCTGCATAGCCCAGAATGAAAACGTCCCAGAAGCCGTGTGACCCAAAATGATACGCAGAGTAAAACGTGTTGTTGAAGTTATTGTAGTAACTTCTTATTTACCCCATGTGCTCTGGCTACTGTCAACTACACACACACACACAGGCACACAGTGAAATGCCCAGTTCCCACTTGCTGTTCCATTGGGAATGGGGACACAGCCACTGAAACCCGACCAGATATTTTAAAGAATTCGGTCAGTGAAATGAGAGCTCTCTCTTCTTTGCCTTGACATTATCTACACTTTCCCACATGGGAAGAAAAAAAAATAATGGAAGCAAAGTGATGCAGAGTGGTGATGGCTTTCTACTCTCGCTGCACTCCTACAGCTTTTAGTTGATATTCAAAGTCTAAGTTGGGCAGTTTTGATGAACGGTTACAGGAGAACAGATTGAGACACAGTGACATGAAAAGACATACCCAAATAAATCCACCGATACTGGAGCTAAGCGAAATCTATTTTGTGACATAATGCAACCTCAACTAAGCACTGCTAACCTACAGAATGCCCTAAAATACTAGGCTGTTTCAAGGAAATCACCCCATGCACAATTTCTAACCATCTATATTTTTAGTTCAACATTTAATTTATCTCATGACCATCCACAAACTGACAGATACTTATTTAGATGCAAAAAGAAAAACCACACTCACTAAACACATGAAATTGAATTACTATTTGTCTAATTCTCAAAATTGAACTGTGGAATACCATTTTATAGATAAGGAGACTGATGCTCAGAAAGGTATAACAAAGGTTTAACCATGAGCTCCTGGTTGCAAGCCAGTAAGTAGCAAGACAGGTATCCAACCCTCAGTAACTTAAGTCATGTTCTCAGTCTGTGTACTCCTATCGCAATGTCCTATTCAGTAATTATCTCGATAGAACAAGCTCTGTACAATGTATTGAAGAAGTTACACAGACGTAGGAGATACAGTTGATGATTATCTGCAGTAATAGAACACATAAATAAGCTGATAACGAGTAATACAAGGCCAAATATTCTCCGATTCTGCAGTTAGTAAGTGATATATGCTGAGCCAGTCCCTTCTCCCTCTCCCCAACTTTACATTTGGTCCATGCCACTGTTCTATAGTCTTTGTCAATACTGTGATTACTCACTCAGTTAAGCTCCCTCCTAAAATGGGAGTCCCCCCAGGGCAATGAGTATGATTCACTTATACCAACACAGCTAAATCGATGCCTGCACATTGGATCAGGCACACTACTCTGTTAAATGGATGGCTACAGGAAATGCCTTAACCCATAAGGCTACTCCTTTATTTAATTAATCTACCACGTGCCAGGCAGTGTGCGAGGCTTTGGGAGTACAGCCCCAAAGAAGACAGATGCGATTTCTATCCTCATGAAGCTTACAGTCTAAACGAAAGATGCATTCAAGCCACAAGCAGTGGAAATACAGTGCACTAAGTGCTATGGTTGGGGAATGAGAAACTGTTACGGAGCACCGAACTCAGACCCCGGGACACAGAGGAACCTGTAACTCCTTTTTTTTTTTTTCCCTCCCTTTTTTTTTTCCCCTCAAATACTTTTATTTTATTTTTTCAGTGTTACAAGATTTATTGTTTATGTACCACACCCAGTGCTCCATGCAATACGTGCCCTCCTCAATACCCACCACCAGGCTCACCCATCCCCTCACACCCCTCCCCTTCAAAACCCTCAGTCCATTGCTCTGAGTTCACAGTCTCTCATGGTTCTTCGCCCCTCCGATTTCCTCCAATTCATCCCTCCCTTCCCTCTCACAATGTCCTCCATGTTTTTCCTTACGCTCCACACGTAAGTGAGACCATATGATAATTGACTTTCTCCACTTGACTTATTTCACTCAGTATAATCTCTTCCAGTCCAGTCCATGTTAAAATAAAAGTTGGGTATTCATCCTTTCTGATGGAGGC
>CM052886.1:90000576-90008076 GCA_028534135.1 Potos flavus
TGAGCATTGAATGGTGGATAGAAAATATTTTGAGATGCTGAGTTGAAGAAAAGGTAGGAGGGACAATAGAAACGAAGTTAAAGTGTCAGGATATCCCATAGCACATATGATATAGAGCTGGTAGCTCCATCTACCAGATGTGCAGGCTGCATGAACAGAGGGGACTGGAAATAAGGTTGGAAAGTTTAGGTAGTCTTGGATTTTTCTTTTCTTTTCTTTCTTTTTTTTTTTAAGATTTTATTTATTTGAGAGAGAAAGGGAGAGAACACCAGAGGAGAGGAAGAGGGAGAAGCAGATGCCCTGCTGAGCAGGGAGCCTGACGCAGTTCTCAGTCCCAGGTCCTCAAGATCATGACCTGAACCAAAGGCAGACGCTTAACTGACTGAGGCACCCCCCAGTCTTGGATTTTTCTAAAGCCTTTCAAATTCATGTCTAAAAAGCTTGGACTTTATTTTATGGGCAATGAAAACTGTTATTTTTCTTAACCAGTTGCTGGGAGCTGGGAAGAAAGAGTGGGTTCTTGAGATGAAGGAGCTCTTTTAGAATTTGAAGAAATTGTGCAAGAACCACGTATTTATAAAATTAGAAGTTTATTCTCTATATGAAAAAAACGAGGCTTTATGAAATTAATAATAATAATAGACACTGATTGTTTACTACTTGTCATACTCTATGGTAGGGCTTTACATATATAAATTAGTTAATCCTTACAACAACCCTGAGGTAAATACGATTTTTTTTAAGATTTATTTATTTACTGGGGTGGGGAGGGCCAGAGAGAGAGAGAGAGAGTCTCAAGCAGACTGCACTGAGCTTGGAGTCTGATGTGAGGCTTGATCTTAGAACCCTGAGATCATGATCTCAGCTGAAACCAAGAATCAGGCGCTAATATAAAAGACAGATCATAATTGTTTACTTCTTTGTTTTCACTAAAAATTAGGGTTTTTAAGGGTTAAAATTCTAATACGTAATTAAAGCCACTATAAATAATAAGGAAAACATCTCTGAATGCAAGGAAAGCAAGATGACTGAGCTACCCAGGTGCCCAAAGGTAGATATTATTATTACTGCCCTTTTATAGATGAAAAAACTAAGACACAGAGAGATGAGGTACCTTGCCCATGGTCCTAGCTACAGTGAGCCCAGACATCTAAACAACTTGTGTGAGGTCATACAGTTGGTCGGGAAAAATATTAGGACCAGAAGCCAAATCTCCCAATTCCCACTCCATTTCTTTCATCGCCACTCATAGGTACCAAGGAACAAAGGAATGTTCCTCCTTCATTCTGTTTTCTATTCTCGGACTATTTTGACCCTTCTCTTCTTCCTTTCTTCCTTTTTTCCTTCCTTCTTTTTTCCCTTCCTCCCTCCCTCCTTCCTTTCTTCCTCCCTTCCTTCCTCTTCCTCCCTCCCTCCTTTCTTTCTTTCTTTCTTTCTTTCTTTCTTTCTTTCTTTCTTTCTTTCTTTCTTTCTTTCTTTCTTTCCTTCTTTCTTTCTTTCTTTCCTTCTTTCTTTCAGAGAGAGGGGGTGGGGGAGGGGCAGAGGGAGAGAGAGAATCTTAAAGAGCCTCCATGCCCAGCCCAGAACCTGATGTGGGCTCAATCTCAGGACCCTAAGATCATGACCTGAGCCGAAATCAAGAGTCACACACTTAACCTATTGAGCCACTCAGGCACCGCTGACCTTTTCAAGTTCTCTTCTCTGTCTCCCAGATATGCTGTGTCATAGAAGAATGTGTGATCTTTGTCAATACTTCTATCCTTCTCCAACCAATGCCCTCCAATACCCGGCCCTCAATCATGTTCCTATATTTTCATTCCAGTGAGCAGATTCTAGTTATCTTCCAAGAAGAAGCATGAGATACTTGAGATTTTTTATAAACATCTGAGTTGATAAGAAATTCCAGACCCCTCCATCTCTCATTAAATTCTGTTTTTTTCCCTGAAAATATAAACTGTGGGAACATTATGGGATAAAAGGCTCCTTGCAGCTACATCTGTACATGCTTCTCTTAATGCTATCATCTGCACCGACAGGACTGGACTGACAAGGAGCATGAATCGTCTCCAAAAGGGATCAAAGAAATGGCTGTAGGTGAAGCCCACATGCCCCGTGGACCATAATAACCACTCTAAGAAATAGTGTGCTGACGGTACTTGTCTCCCAGTCTAAATCAATACATAAATTCTGTCTGCAGAGCACCTAGGTCATGGATTCCAGATCAATAATCAAATAGAAAATAAGTGGGGCAATGCATAAGGAAAATGAAAGAAAATAACATTTCTATAGCCTGAAACTTGACCTTGGGACACACCATAAAAATCCAATTTCCTTGATCTCTCCAATCTTCCCAATAGGAATGAGAGTTGATAAGGAGGATGAGATCTTTTAAACAATATCTAGATGTCTTATTCCTTTACATATATGTCTATTTCCTTTCTATTAGCTAGGGTAGGATGGGGAAGGGGGGACAAATACAGTAACTCTGTTTGAAGGCCAGTAGAATAAATAGGGTGCAGCTGTGGGTTCAAATCCCAATTGTAACATTTACTGGCTGTGTAAACTTAGCTACATAACCTTAACCAAGGAAATAAACTCTCTGGCACCTCATCATTGAAATCAGGTTTAACAGTAGTGCACACTCATAGAGTTGTTGCAAGTGTTAAATAACTTAACATCTATGGAATTCTTCAAACAGAACCTGAAATATAAATGTTTATCTATTATTTCTAAACCCTTAATATTGTTTTCTCACCCCACTTCCCTTCTGGAATCATCTCCCTCCTATCTCCAAATCACTCACTCCTCTCCAGGTCCAGCACCCTCCCAGCCTAAAATAGTTGCACTTCTGTCTATTTTGCCAGATTGTTCTTCCCCCAGGGCTCCTCCGGGCTGCAGAACTGCACTCACTCAGGTATCTGCTTACAGAGGTCTTCCTGACAGTGTCATCTAGAAGAGCCCTCCTTGTTCACTCTACCCCGGCCCTGTTTTTGTTCCTTCAGCGCACTGTCGTTCAGTTGTTTATTTGTTTACTGTCTATCTCTCCACCTAGAATGTGAGTTCTATGAGAACAAGCACTCTCTCTCTTTTGTTCCCTGCTCTCTCATACCTAGGAATATGCCTGGAACATAATAGTTTCTCAGTAAATATGTGCTGAGTGAGGGAAAACAGAAGAGATCACAGAGTATTATAAATTTGCTGCAGGGTAAGATGTGCTAATGGTAATAATACCCTCCTTTACCTGAACAGACACACATAAACCCAGGAGGGCTGTGGCATGACTGAATAACTGCCTCATGTATTTGGTCAGTATAGTCAGTGCATCTGGATAATATGGAAAAAACACATTTCCAAATTTGGCTTTTTTCTCCCAGAAGCAGAGGCAGGGATTGACTCATTGGCAAAAATAGATTTAGCGCCTGACTTTGAGAGGGCTTGTCTTCTAGTTCACTCTCACAATCCCACCACATAATTCATATGAGGATTTTCATAGAATATTAAAGCCATCAGGAAGCAACATAGTTCTTATCATACTGAATTTATAAGGAATCAGTGATACAGATATGGTCGAAAACCTCCATTACAGAAGCACTAATGTGATAAATAATATAGACTTCTATGCGATGAAACTTAACTAATCAACATGCTTTAATTATGTACCTTTATTTTAATATGACATTATAATTGTCCTATGGCATACAAAAAATATAAGGCCCGACCTATGCCCACAAGAATTGTATAATTCTTAAATTATATACTCTTAACAAATTATATACTCTCTATATAAATTCTAAACAAATTATATACTCTTAATAAATTCTTAATTAAATAGCAAAAAAGGCAACCTTTTGATATCACTTCATGGATCAATATAACATTTCTCAAACTTACCCCTTCATAAGAATTACCTGCACTTCTTTTATAAAAATACACATTTCCAGGACCTATCATTGGAGATTCCAATTCACTCCATTGAGGGGTAGCCTGGGAATCTATATTTTTAATACCTGCCCAGTGAATCTTATGATCAGACAAACTTAGAAATGTTTTTCTAAAATAATAAAGTATTGATTCATTAAGTGCAAACCGATTTAGAGAAAGTCAAGTTCAATGCGGGGAGGGGGGTGTATAGCATCAATAAAGCTCAAAAAAATATGCCATTCTTCATCTCATCTCATCCACACTCGCAAGCTTTTCTAACAAATGGTGTTGTCTGCAGTTTGATGATCCTTCTATCCTTAACCTCCAGCAATCTGCACGTTGCCCTCCCAATTCCTCACCTTGAATTTCTACTCCTTAACCATTTAACTTCAAAAGCGACTTTCTCATTGCTTTTAGCTTCTTGGAAGCATGATGAGTAAAATTTCCACTGTTTTATCTCTCTGACCCCATAATTCCCTGATTTTCCAACTTCTCTCTTTTGAGTGTTTCCTAAAGCTCCGGTGCTCTTTTCCTAAATCTTTTTTCCCCAAAGATATTAACTTACCTCAGTACAATATCACTTCTTCACAAACGTCTACAGCTTGTTTTGTACTAATTTTGGATGTTCTGTGTTGGGGGGCATTTTTTAAGACTGCTTTTTCCCAATCTGATTGTGTATGTATGAAGACAACACCTACCTCAAATTAAACAAATGATTGGCTTTAGCAATAGAAGTACAAAGATGCATGTTAATTAGACAGTCTGTTGCTCTTTTCTGCTAAAGACACATTGCTGTCGTTAGCTCTGTAGTCTTGAAATATGCGCATACCATACTTAAATAAAACATAGACACATGAAATGTACTTATTATACAAAGCGTGCTAATGCACATAGTCAATGTTAATATTGTCATGGTTAATATTATTGAGTGTGATCCGTGGTCCACTAGGGGAATGTTAAGGTTCTCCTGATAAATTATCTGATTTTTAAAATGGGAATTCTTTAATAATTCTTGCAGACAGTTAAATTGCATAGGTTTAGTTTTTCCATACAATACAGGCTATTAGTAACCTGTTAAGTAAGCTATTATGTGCTGTTAAAATTTGCTCTTCAAAAACCTGAATTAACACATGACTCGGGCTTATGGAGTTCCTCATGCAGCCTTCTGCTAAAACCTCAGATTACCATCATTGCTCAGCTATTTGCATGGCTCCTTTATTCATGACAAGGACACCAACTTTGGGCGAAGAACAGTTTGAAATCTTGAACAGACATACTTTTCAGTTGTAGCTGTTATTATGATGAAAAAGATCACAGACTTCCCACTAACATTTTACCTTTTATCAGTTTTACCGTATCTTACCTTATAATTTATCATTTTGTTTCTGGATAATTGCTATGTAGCCTTATTTCCTTTTTTAAGATTTGCTCCTCCTCAAGTCTCTTCATCACTGGCGAGTGGACTAAGTGGGTCACGATCAAAAACATGTGGGATCTTGTACCTGAGAGGCTGGTGAGGCATCTTTGTGTGCGAGGACAAGGCCTGCTCTTCCAGGACTGGGTCAGTGAACACCACTTCTCGGTCCCTGGACAGTTTTAATAACTCTCACACCGACAGTCAGGTGTGTGTCCTTGATATCTCTGGGAAGAGCATGGGGATTCATGATGAAGCGTTGAGGCTACTACTCTTTTCTGAATCATACCCCAAAAGATGCTTATGGTTTCACGAAGCGCTTCTCTGTGTAGAAAACAACCCTTGGGAAAACAAAAGCATTGCGGTGTCTTGTTCAGTGTTTGCTTGAGTTGTTTTCTTTGTTTCTTTTTTTTAACCTCTTTCATCATTCAATATAAATGATGAAAAAGAATTTTAAAATATTTTGGATTCTTCTTAGTACTGCCTTTCTGTGTCAGCTGGAAGCAATTCCTCACATGAACTGAAGTGCTCTGATACCAGGGAGAAGTGGCCTGTTCTTTGGCTTCCATTCAAAGAAACTTCTGGTACACACCTCCCTGCCCAATGAGAGCTTTCAAAAACAATTAAAACTAAAACATAAATGTTGAGAGGGGAGAGGTAAGCAGTAGCTACCAACGGATACAGGAGAAGTTATTTTAAAAAATACATTCAGGGGCGCCTGGGTGGCTCAATCAGTTAAGCGTCTGACTTTTGATTAAGGGTCAGGTCATGGTCTCGGGGTTGTGAGAATGAGCCCAGTGTCAGGCCCGATGCTGAGTGCAGAGTCTGCTTGGGATTCTCTCTCCCTCTCCCACTGCCCCTCCCCCCACGTGAGCTCTTTAAATAAATAAATAAATAAATAAATAAATAAATAAATAATATCTTAAAAAATACATTCATGCAGTAACTACATCTTGTACTCACTCTTGTCAAAACGGCAAGTCTTGGGAGTTGGGAAATATCTTTTCTTGTTTGAATACTCTATAGTCTATGAATGAAGGCTTCTTCTTAGTTTAACATCTTTCTACTTGCCTGCTTAAAAGCAGCAAAGTCCTAAAGTATAATCAGTTCCACTGCAGCTGGGTGACACTGGATAAGTAAGAGAACTAGCATTTATTGACCACCTGCTGTATTATCTGACACTTTTCTTTATCTCATTTTATTCTCGCTATAATCCTGTATGGTACGGATTTGTATTCCACATTTTACAAATGAAAAATGTAAAATCCAAGAAGCTTAAATAAATTATCCAAAGACCCAAATAACTAAGTGATAGAGTCTGGATTCAAAGCAAGACCTATATAACTCCCAAATCCATGACTTTTTACCTTTCCCATCTACTCCTAAGGATAACAACACTTATGTTTGCTAATTAACACATTATTTTTAAGGATAAAAGGAAATTACACATGTGAAAATACTTTGATAGGCTAAGGAACTGTGGAAATATAGATCTGTTTATTATTTGCGGTAATTACTTCTCTCCTTCCCTTTCCTTCTCTTCCCTCTCTCCCTCCTTTCCTTTCCTCTTTCTCAAACACAGGCATACCAATAAGATAGGAGCCAAGACACACTTCCAATAGTATAATATTAACAAAACACCTGCTTCTCAGGGCCTTCTGTAACCTATATAAATTTTGTATTTTTTTTCCAGGTTATTTATCCATGTTTTTCCATACAACATCAATAAAAGCAGAAGAGTCATAGCTACACCATTGGAGATCGCCATTGGAAAATCTAGCTAAGAAAAATGAGTTTGCTCTAAGTCAATGACTTTGCTTTTCTGAATTAATACTTCCAACCGTTCCAAATATTCCTAAGACCCAGGATACACATTAAAAAAAAGGTTCCTAGTCATCTAATTGATGTGCTCAATAAATAGCTGAGGCGAACAACGCAACACTATTGCTCTCTACGTGATTGCAGGCATGTCGACAGTAGGAAGAGTGCTGTGGGTCTGGATAGGGGCACCAACTCCAAGCTCTGCATTCGGCAGACAGCAAGAAACGCAGCTTCTATCATTTTGAAGAATGATCAAGGGAGTCATGGCGTATTACAAGACTGCGAACTCCTCAAGAGGTACTTTACGTAGTGGAAATATATCCTCGCTGGAATCAAACAGCTAT
>CM052886.1:90013076-90043000 GCA_028534135.1 Potos flavus
CAATTTGATCCATTAATTCTCCGTGTAGTATTAATTAAGTTCTGTAAATGAGTCTTATTTGCCCCTCTCAGTTAGCTAGCATATCATTAATCGCTTAACATTGGAGAGTGAGTCGGGCCCGAATCTAATCTAAACTCTTTTATGAATCAGTTGTTTCTTTTTTTTTTTTTTAAAGATTTTATTTATTTATTTGACAGAGAGAGATCACAAGTAGGCAGAGAGGCAGGCAGAGAGAGAGGGGGAAGCAGGCTCCCCGCTGAGCAGAGAGCCCGATGCGGGGCTCGATCCCAGGACCTTGAGATCATGACCTGAGCCGAAGGCAGAGGCTTCAACCCACTGAGCCACCCAGGCGCCCTGAATCAGTTGTTTCTTAACATGCTAGTCTAGTTGCCTATAAAAATCAAATGATAGTAGCACATTGTTGGGATTGTTAAAATAAAATATACAGAACCAAGTCCGGATGAGGGAAGCCCTGAACAAACATTTGAAACCTTGACAAGGACTCTACCTGACCCTAATATTTGTTATTTAATATTGACTGGTGGATCTTTCACACCTTCCTAGTGGGAATTCAAAATGGTACAACCACTTTGGAAAACAGTTGGGCAGCTTTTTATAAAACTGAACATATATTCATCAAATGATCCCACAATCATACCCGAGTATTTACCCTAGAGAAATGAAAACTCATTCACACAAGTGTTTATGGTAGCACTATTGACCAATGCCCCCAAACAGAAAAACTGCAAATGACAAATAAGCAAATAAATATGTATATAATTACCAGGTAAGATATGTGCCATAACAGAAGTGAACAGTGTGTAAAAATAACCTGTAAGAGAACTGAATATTTAGGGTATAAAGTGGTGTAAACAGGGCTGGAGGGGGAGACAGAGAACTGAGCGGGCAGGACTTTGTAGCCATCCTAAAGATTTGGGTCTTTATCCCAAAAAGCAATGGAGGGTTGCTTTAAATTTAAGTAACTTTAAATATAAGCTTTAAATATAAGCTCAACATAAATATAAGCTTTAAATATAAGCTCAACATAAATATAAGCTTTCATTTAATATTTTCAAGAGATCATTCTGGCTGCAGTATAGATTGGAGGCTACAGATACTGGTTAGAAGGTTGTAACAGTGCAAGAGCTGGAGACGGTGGTAGCTTGAAGCGTGTCGGGTGTGATGGACGGATACACCGACAAGTCTTGCGGAAAAGGGGATTGGACTTGATGATAGACCGGATATGTGAAAGAGAGAGAGAGAGCAGGTGTAGGGCCCACGTTTCTGAATGGGGCAATTTAGTTGATACAGCAATGCTGTTTACTGAGGCACTGTGGTTTTTGTTTTCTTGTCACAGTGGGCACTAATTATATGTAAGTAATCTATGGGGAAAATTAACATAATGCAGTCAAGGTGACTGTATCCAGAAAACGTGAAGAGCTCACTCAGTTACTGTGAAATTTCCTTAATTACTTTTTTCTTAATAAAACTAGCAATATCTTGAATATGATGTCCTAATTGGTCTCACTTAATTAATACCTTCCCCATTACTTTCTCTTTTTTTATAAGAAAAAAAGTGTAAGATTTTATTTTTCTGCCCATAATAACATCATTCTTAAAACACCCATCGTTAGTTTAAAAATGGGAGCGGATCGAAATGGACACACCAAGCTGAAAGTCATTCCAATTTGATAATTCTCTATGATCTGGGTTTGGGAGAGACTAAAAGGTAATTGTTTCAGCATCTTTAAACACCTGGAGCATAGGGTTATTTATGACCATTTGCGAAAAGACAAATGATTTTTCCTGACAACTCCCTGCAATGAAGGTAGATCGCTTGTTCCATGGCTCTGTCCGCTCATTACCACCAAATGCTACTGACATCTTTTTGACGAGCAATGCTCCCTTCGGCAGAAACTATGTTTTGGGGAGCATTGTGTGTATATGCTACAGAGGGCTGAGGAAGAGAAGGGTGAATGGACAAAATCATTCCATTCTAATTCAAAGGTCAGCATGAAGAGAGAATGGTACATTTTCTTTTCTTCCCTCCCTTTTACCTTTTTTTCCTTCCTTCCTCCATCCATTTATCTTTCCGTTGCCTTTTCCTTCTTCCCTTCTCCCCACCCCTGCCAGTTTCCCATTCTGCACTTCATTTCCTCTCCTTTCATTCTTTTCTGTTTCCTCTTCCTCCAAACCATGCCCTAAGTCTGAAGTAAAACAGAGTACAATTAATAAGAAACAAAAATAATAGTTAACATTATGGCACTGGACATAGTACTGATTGTATATTATCTTTTGGTAATCAAAAGTCGCTGATCTTTGGCATATGTTGTAACCCTCTGATGTCAAACAGCTGGTGTTTCAGAAAATGTAGGGTCTTTTTTTTTTTTTTTTTAAGTCAGTTCAGTAAAACGTACTCCAAACAATTCTGCGAACAGATTGGATGATTCTCTTTCTAAATGATTATTTAGTTTCACAGAGACATACTCTTACTATGTTGGTTTTAGGAAGGTGTGTGGTCCCGTTTTATTACTGAAGATAACATGGGTAAAACCCACTGTGACTGGATCCCTCATTTCTCTGATGGAGGGAGGCTAAAGGTTGAGTAATTCGCAGGGATTTATGGGTAACACTTGGTTTTCGGTTTGGGCAGTTCTAATAGGAATTGCCATGAGGAATTTGCAACTTGCCTGAATTGCACTGGATCATTCTCAGGAAGTAAATGAAACCACTTGGTGCTTTGATAAGATGTAGTTGTAACACTCAGAAACCAATATTCCGACCATTAGTGATTCCCCAGAACTTGGAAGAGGATACGAACCCCTACAGGTAGTCTGGAGTTGAAGGCAATAGCATCTTTGTCTTTAAATAGTCCTGAAAAGTCATGTAATGGCCATGGATTGGTGGGGAGAAGCATCTAGAGAGGTCTTAAACATTTGGTAAGCTCAAATCATTTCCTCCTCTGGAAATGATTATAGCTGGTGTGATCTGTAGTATGGGAGATGTATTTAGTCCCCCAGTAAGGTTATATTTCAGCACTGACCATGTAATTCTCTAAAGCTGTGTTCTAGATAGAATCTGGTATGTGAAAAAAGGAACTGGATAGAAGAAATAAATTTCAGATGGTTTCCATCTCATATGATTGAAGATCCCAAAGTACATCCCCAAAAGTCCAGCTAAATGCTTTTACTCTACTTTAGATTTTAAAAATCCCACCTAGTCTAGGGAGCCCTCTTTTGCATGTACATTACCACGGGAAGATCTTAACAAACACCTTCACAAATAGACACAGTTAATGCCATCACCTATTTTGGTTTACCAGAACCCCAAAATTCTGTGAAATGAGATACCATCTTTACCTTCCAGGTATTTAAATATTAATACTGAGGTAGGTGAGAGTCCGGAAAACTGAAATTCTCATACCATGCTAGTGACAGTATTAATTCCACAGTCCTGGAGTGCAATTTAAGCGATATGTGTCAAGGGGCTGAAAATGTGCTGTTGACCCAGTAATCTCATACTTTATGTTATAGAAATAAATAAGGATATAAAACTTTATGCACCAATGTATTTCTTCAAGCAATATTTAAACTCATATATACACACATTCACACACATGAAAAGAAATAAATAGAATCCCCAGTGAAAGATGTTAGCTAAATATAGTATGATAAGCACATCTATGGGAATCTTACATATTTGAAAAACATGTGTAATAACATGGAAAAGTGCTCACAATATTATCTAACATCCATTGAGCTCTAATCATGTAAAAGCACCATCTTAATTCCTTTATGTGCATTTTCTCATTTTATCTTCACAATAATTGCCAGATGAATAAACAGATGCATAGAGTCAAAGTAACTTGCCCAGGATTATCCAGCTGGAAAGTGGTGAAGAAATAACATAAACCCAACAGATTTAGTTTACAGGCCTTGTTCTTATTCACTAAAACATTGACAATGTTTCTTCTCTGGATAATAAAAATATGGGGGATATGAAATTTGGTTTTTGTAATTCCAAATTGCCTATATTTTCTACTCTACACATGCTACGTTATAATCAGAAATTCGTTATTTAATAATTCAAGTTTTCATAAGATTTTAAAAGATCAATAATGTCCGATTATCTATCACCAATAAGAATATCATTGCAAGATGAATCTATGTCAAGATACTTCAGCCACATATCCTATAACTTGTCTTCACATACACTCTGTTTTTTTCAGTTAACTAATGATTCTTGTCTACTTGTCCCCTGAATGTTTTTAACAATTCTTTCACACTCATTTTTCTGTTCCCTTGAAAAGCCTACCAGGCAATTTCTATAAAAGACACACCTAGTGTTCAACAGTATCCATGCTCTCCTCTACTTTCTTAACATAGGGCTAGCCCGCATGTCCAAGACCCCTGGGTTGGGGTAGCAGTGCATGACTCAGTCTCAACAACGAAATGCGGGCAGATTTAAGATACAAGGTAGGCACGTGATCAGAAGTCATAGATGAGGGATTTTGATAAGAATGTGCCTCTTGACACTCTCTTTTCTTATCTTCCAATAAAATTCAGTAGAGGACTCCCAAGACCATAGATGATGTTGGGTCACCAGATGGAAGGAGCCTGTCCCCTGATGAATGCACTAACAGAATCTCTCTGTTGACCTATGACGAATGGCAACTACATCAAGAATTAACACCTCACTGTGTTAAGCCACCAAGATCATGGGGTCATCAGAGGAGCTTATTCTGAAAAATCCACCTATCCATCTTCCAAGCCTCAGATCAACTGCCTCCTGAACTATGAATAATTCTCTAATTATTTCTTCAACCTGGTTGTCACACCTCCCCTATGTGAAGCATAGTAATTTTTTCCCCATGTTTCTGAGCAGTGCTACTGAAAGAGACTTCACCAAACACTTTGTTTCCAATCTACAGTGAAATAAGGAAACTGCACCAGAATGTAAATAAAGATAATGCTTTCTTTACTGGTAAGATCTTATTATGAAAAGAAAAAGAAATCATCTGATCTAAATAGTGTGCTTAGCAAGGTGACTTCCATTCTTCCTTGTGGATCAGAAACAAAAAGTTCATGGACTTCTAGTGGTCTGGAAACCACATTTTTTGTAGTTCTATTTTAGAGGAGGAATTGTTTTCTATTACCTTATATTTGACTCATATTTTATCTGCACTGCTAGATGGTGCATCCCGAGTGTCTGGAATTATATTTTATTCATCATAGATTCCTCTACAGTACCTAGAAAACAGCAGATGTTGAATAAATGCCTGGAGAATGAATGAATGTATGAGTAAATCTGATGTATTTTGAAGAAACACATGAAATGTCTTGGTGTAATGGAATTTTCAAGAATTAGTAGGTGACTACTAACTGGGATAAATGCTTTCTGGATAATAATCTTCTTGTGTTTTCCTCTAGGTCAGTGTTTCTCAAATGAGGGATATTTGGCAATATCTGGAGACATTTTGTTTACCACAATTGGAAGGGGTGTTATTGGCATGAGTGAGTAGAGTCAGCGGTGCTGCTAAACATTTTGTAATGCACAAATCAGCACCCCACAATAAAGGGTTATTGCAAATACCCCAAATCATACCAAAACATCAATAGTGCCAAAGTTGAGAAACTGCTCTAGACTAATATAAGCTAAGTGCTGTTTCAATAAATCCAAATGATACTAGCCCCCCCCTTTTGTAATATCAACTAGGGTTCAGATATAAATAGTCCCTTAAAAGAACGATGAAGATATTTTGTTAACTAAAGGTATTTGAGGAAAGATGCTTATTGAAATGGAGTTGCAGTCACCCCAGTGTTTAGTGAATGATGCTGTCTCTGCGCCTAGCACTCGTGTAAACTCTGGGACTTGTGAAGAAAGTCTGAGAGATAGCCCTTGACCTTAAGGAGTAGGCAGTCTAGTCGGAGAGATAAGTGGATAATGCAAATATCATGGGAGAACACTTAACTGCTAACCACGTGATAACAGAAGGAATTCAGAAAGGAAAGAGGTCATACAGACCTCAGTAATAAGACCAATAACTCTACATTTTCTGTTATTGACCACTCTCTATATTTTGACTGATCTACTATGCTTCGCTATTCCGGTATACTTAGAAATAGTCTTTAGAGTTAAATGGAACCAGTTGAAAGGAAAAAAAGTTCCCTTTGTAAAATCATTTTGTCCTTAGCACAGAGGAAGAAAGGCCTGGTGGACAATCAGGTAGACACTCTCATCCCGAAGGGGCATTCTACTCTCCTCTTGGCATCCCTTTCTGTACCTTCAGTTTGATCAAAGCCCAGCCCACGAGATAAAGTGGTATCTTTTCCTTTCAGGAGCTGGTGTACAATTAGTCTCTTGTGAGCATCTCTTCTTTATCCCACTGGAAAAAAACAGCATGTCAGAACAGGGTACCTTATTTTTTCCCCTAACTCTTGAGTGTGAAAATAAGAGGAGATAAGAAGAGGTCCAGTGGGCATCAAGAGATGAAAAATATAAAGCTGCCCATTTGCCCAATACGTTGGAAGAGAACTAGAGAATCATCTGTTCAATGACCTCATTTTGCATGTGAAGAAACTGAGGGCCACGGTGGGGAAATGACTTTTTAATGATTTTTTAAGGGGATTCCAGGGCTCTGAAACTTGTGCTTTTCCCAGTAAGTCTCACAGCCTGAAAGCCTAATGCTTCCATTCACTATGGTTCTGTCTGAAGATCAGAGAGGAAGACGATTGGAAAGAAGGAAGATCGAAATGGTTAAGGAGTATCTGGCTCGCCGAGTAACCCAGAACCCTACATTTTGGGTAAGAATTCAAACTCCCTTCCATATTCCAGCCTTTTTTTTAGACCTGTATGGAGTTTTATTATTAAACACAATTATCAAACACCTCAAATAAGTGAAAGGAAAAATAAAGAACATGACTCCCTCCCCGCCAATAGATGGAAAACAGCTGGCCTTGGGCAGAAGGGAGTGGTGGTTTGCAAGAGAGGGGAGGCATCGGCTCTAGTTCCATGCTTTCCTCTTTATTTCTGTTTAAATTATGCCCCGTGCCTATCTCCATGCAGGCATTTATTAAAATATATTTATTGTAATTATCTAGATGCCTACCTCCTAACAAGACTTCCTAAGAATTTTTTCTTAATCTTGACACTATTGACATTTGGGGCTGGATTATTCTTTGTTGTGAGGCTGTCCTGTGGATTGTAGGATGTTTAGCAGCCTCTCTGGTCTCTACACATGAGATGCCAGGAGCACATCACCCCAAGTTGGAACCACCAAAAATGTCTCCAAGGGAAGTGCGGGAGCGGTCCCTAAGCATGAAGACGATGTTTTAATCATCTTCAAAGCCCCAGCACATAATTCAGTAACTGATGTTCAACAAATATTTCACCTATCAATTCAGCAATTAATCAAAGTGTAGGAGCTTAAAGCTCAACTCTTAGAAGTAATGCATTACCTAAATTTAGTAGGCTATATATGAAGGAGTACTTGCCTGCCTGCCCCCCAAAAGATCTCCTAGAAAAAGTGCCTTCTTGTTCTATTAATATCTGTAAAATGGACCTAATTTCGTAAGTCCTCATCAGTGATTTTCAAAGTTCATATGCATAAGACTCAACTGGATTCTTATCTGGCAGCAGACACCTGATAGATCAGCCAGCGAAGCTCTTTAAATACATATATATATATAAATTCGCCATCCATTGTTACTGGTAACAGTCCTATTCTGGAGTCTCATCCCAGTTCATCTGGGATGCTAAATTCCAGGTGGTGGGTGATGATTGTCACAATAATCAGTTTGCTCTCTGGAGGAAAAATACGTGACAAAGACATTCATAGGTTGTGCAAGAGTCGGGAGAAATGAATTACGGAACTTATCTGTCCCCATTCTCCCAGCTCCGATAACCCCGCCGCCCTTAATGAGAAAGAAATACCAAGACCCAGCTGGGGATTAAAGTCAAGCCTCCCAGGCCCCCTGCATGTTTTATACCAGCAGCTCTCCCAGGCACAGACCATACAGAACTCCAGCGAATGCAAGCCCTCAGGGCTTGGCCCTGGAAGTCGGACTGGATTAGAAGAGAATGCAAATCTGACTCCACTAGGAAGAAAATACAAGGAATCGGGGGAGCAGGCGCCTCTCTTCTGCATTGTTGGGAACAATCGCTCCAGTCTGAGAAGCGCAGATGAGCGGCCCTGGGAAAGTGCCTTCTCCACTTTGCCAGGCTCTGGTGAAAGCTGGAAATTCAATTTATTGCTGTGCTCCTTCAGAAGCCACTGGTGGAGCTAATGGGAGATTTATTTTTAGCGGAAGTGGAAGTGAGGGACCTGGGAGGGAGGCATTGCGTGGAGGGCAGAACAAGTGAACCGCTCGAGGGAAGAAACCACAGAGAAGGGCTAGGTCTGCGGAGCCCGCTCCCTGTTCCTTCCTCCGCACTCTGCCTCCTACTAACGCAGCTCTTTTAATGAGGTCCCCCAGTACTGCAGTGTTTTCCTACAGGGCGGAGAGGATGGAAATATGACAACAGCTTCATTAGAGGCCAAAGTGGAAGACGAAGCCCTTGGGCTTCTGTGCTTACAGTGCTGGTCATGCCCCTTGTGGTGGCGGTGGAGCCCCCTCCTCTCCCTCAGGAAAGAGCATATTGAAAAGGCCAGGTGTCAAGGTCCCACTGCTGTCTGTGACTTACAGAAGCCAAAGACCAGAGGCTTGTGAACTTTCCTCCAGTCTTGCCTTCGGCCGCTAATTCTCTGACCTTAGGCAAATCATTTAACCTCTCTGAGCCTCAATTTTCTCTTTGGTTAAGTAAGAATAAGAATAATGCTTAGTCCTACTCACCTCCTATACCATTGGAGGATGAGGCGGGCCAAGCAATGAAATTAGTTCATACTCTGCTCCAGGATTTCTAGGGAAGGGAAGGTTGCATACAGAGGACCCCAACAAACTCACGTGCACTTGAGTATGAAGTTCTCAAGGAGACCAAGGCTAAGTCCCTTTCATCTCTGAAAGCTCAGCAATAGCTTGGTGCCTGGGATAGGAGCTGTCCCTACTTGAGCACGATTAGGTACCGTGCCCTGTTCTTAGCACCTAACGAACATGAACTCATGTAAACCTGAAAACCCACACAACGAAGGTACTATTCTCATCCTCATTTAAGGAGATTGCAGAAGTTTTTAATACAGCTGCAAGAGATGGGGTCTAGGTCCCTGCCCTTGGATCTGGAAAGACCCGTGACTACTTCGACCAATAGAATATGGCAGAAGAATGGGTTATGATATTCAAGGTGGGTCATAAAAAGCAATGCAGCATCCAGAGCCTACAAGCTCTATAAGGAGTATGACTACCCATGGTGGACAGCCACCATGATGGAACGAGATGGAACAAGACCAAGTCACACGGACAAGCCACACACAGGCGCTCTGGTGATCAGTTCTAGTCTTCTAGTCGGCCCAGCCCATCGCAGGCAGTTCCAGCTTTCAGAGGATTCTGAAAGTCTCCAGCCATCAAGTCACCCCTGGGGCCCGGCCATCATGGAACAGAGACAGCCATCTCTACGGTGCCTTGTCTGAATGCCTAACACCGAGAATCCATGAGCAGAATAAAGCAATTGTTGTAAGCCACTGTATTTGGGGGGTAATTTATTAGGTAGCAATAGTAACTGAAACAGAAAGTAAGAAGAGGGTTAGGCCTAACGCCGTAAGACTCATAGACTGAGAAGCCAGGATTCCCAGGCATGGAGCTCCAGCACTCACACTCTTCACCATCAGGTTCTTCTGCCTGATAAAAGTCATTGTGTTAATATACACATCCACTGAATGAATGCAAAAGAGCTCTGACTAGTAACAACTACTATTAATAACTGTTTTTGTTGTTTTATAAATATATATTTAAAGTTTGCATTATTTAAACATGTATTTGTTTACACTAATCAACCAAAAAAGAATTATTTATTGTGCCTGTTCTCGCATCTCATAGGTAGTAACTATGTTTTTAGAAACTCTAAACAGTGATAAAATGCATAAACTCTCCACAATACAGTCACCATTAGACGGACAAAAGGATTCAAACATTTAAGTGTGCCAAGGTCAGTCTAGTGTTTAAATCCAAATACAGACTTTCCTCAGATACTGAGTGGCCTTCCTTCCAGAATAAATCCAGCAAGAATCTTTTCTCCTTTGTTTATATCCTGGAATCCTTACCAGGCCATCACTATAGTACAGAGCACTACAGTACAAACCAACAAAGCGTATGAAATGGTCATAGGGTCAGGAGGAAAGCCCACACTCACATGAGTCAATATTATTACTGAGGATGCTGAGAGAAAATTTGATCCTGCCCATGCTCCAATTCCACGGCAAATAACAATGCATTTCCACAATCTAAAGAGAAAGAAAAGTCCCCTCCCCTTCCCTCACTTTCCCAGCCCCCTGAGATTTGTGTTTTTTTACCTTCCCATTTACAAGTGGGAATCTCTATGTCACAGTATTGGTACTGGTTTCCTGGAACTTCAAAGACAACGCTGAGTGTAGGTGTTCTCTCCAAGCTAAAGAAGAAAAGGAAAGCTTTGTCACAATGTATCATCTCTATGCTGCATCCCCAAAGCCCAGAGGAACCTGTCAGCATGCAATTTCTTAAATGGCTTATTGCCACTAGCCAAGACATGGCGAGCCCACACTGCAGAAACCTCCTGGTTTTCTAGCGCATGTATCTGTTCATAAGGTCTTCGCTTTCGTCATTCCCTCTGAGTGAATGTCCCCTGTACTAAGACCTCTCTGTTGGTCCAAGTCCTGTCCTTTGTGAGGACTTGTTCAGGCTCAATAATGTCCACTCAATGTCCCTCTCCAAAATGTCCTTGTCTTCTGAATTCCAGCAACCTTTTCTCTAGATACCGTCTCCATCTGGCATTTTCCGTGTATGTGTCACATGTCACTGCCATCACAGTCATCCTTCTTCCCCCATAAACGAGAAGCTGTGAGGAACAGAGAGCCATCTGAGACTTTACAGTATCACTGAGAATCGCGGGGTCGGTACGTGTCCAATATTTGGTGCTGAAAAGACACTGTGGTAAGGAAGGAAGAGAGGATCAGGTAGAGAGGCAAAAAAGAGGAACTTAATCCTGGCTCTGTCACAGTCCAGAGACTGTGGCCAAATTATTTCCTGTGTTTAGAACTCAGTTTCTTTTCTATAAAAACCTTGGTTTGAGCAAGATAACCTCTGAGGTCCATGTGGTATGTGTGAGAGAAGAAAAGAAACTGTTTCTATGTTGTGATTTATTAAAGTACACTAAAAGAGATAAATGCTTAAGTCTCAGCGACTGAACACAGTAGGAGTAAGTTTTTTTGTTTGTATACCATGTAACCTATGGCAGGAGCTGAGCTCTGCGCCACACGACCAGTCAGGGGCCCAGACGGGGAAGGCTCTTATAAGTCCAGTGGGGCTTTGAAATTTGCCTGGGCACAACCATCAGGAGAGGAGAAAGATGGTCTTGCATGAAAACGGGGCTGCCGGAAACAGTACAGGAGGCCCAGTTATTTTGATTTTCAGGTACACAGTGAATCATTTCTTAGTGTAAGTATGTGGTATGTAATTATCTGAAAATTCAAATTTATTGGGCATCCCATATTCTCATTTGCTAAATCTAACAATTGTACGGAGAGGTTTTCATGAGTGGCGCTCACCACGGCCACTAAATTTCGTTCCTCAGAGCTCAGTCACGTGACCCGATCACGACACAAGGGATGTTGGGAAGGACAGCTCCAGCTGGGCCCCTGCTTCCCACCAAAAACTCGACCCTTCCTGTTTCACGAAGCTCTGGAGGACTGCCCCCTTCTGTCACTGCTCAGCACAGTCAACCGGCTGACTCCAAGAGGGGCGAAGCTGTATGTTAAGGTAATTTTTCTAATGATCTCAAAGACGCGGCATTCCTAAACATAAATGGGCTAAGGGAGGGCAGCACACTTTTTTATCCCACTCTGAGGTCAAGAAAATAGGCTTTACTATATCAGGATCGTTTATTTGCCAAATGGAGAGAAAAATCGGGAATAATATTCAGGGCTGCTTCTTTGTCATTTGCCTTAATTAAATTAAAATTTAAATCGCATGCATTCTGTTTACATACTATATTCTCATTTGAAAGATGCTAGGCTATCATTTGGAGTCAATGAAACTGGTTTTCAGGTACACAGTGTTAATTCTGGAATCCTATCTATCCTCCTCCCCCATCCCCCATTATTTGGATTGACTACTCCGTGTTATACTAAGAAACAGGCTGAACTCTTATTTTGCTATTCAGGAGTCCAAATTAACTGCTGCTCTATAAACCGCCCAGTTTTCTTCTTTGCTCTGAAGGCTATGCCGGGACTCAGCCATTACAATGTGAAAACATCTGAGCTTCCGTGGCTAGCCTCCAAGAAACAGAAAAGGCTATAATGTCTGAAAGCTAATATGGAGTTGGGGATGGATGGGCCAGACTGCAAGATGAATGGAAAGCAGTGTGGTCTGTAGAGTGTTCGAATTTTTTTTTCAAAAGGAATTTTTTACCCCAGGCCAGAAGCCTTTGTGTCAGGGAGACTGTCTCATTTCTCTGCTCAAAGGCTGTCAGAGATGACTGAGATTTGAGAGCAGTTTCTGATGTTGACGAGGTCAAGGGAGGCAGCACTGCGAACCATCAGTCACTGCGTCAGTGGTGAGCTGAGGAGACACGTGAGCCCCACAGTGAAACCTGGAAAGCCGTTCTCTCCAGAGGAACGAGGGGCGGGGGGAGGGGCAGATGAGAGAAAGGAAGAAAAGACACAGGTCAAATGGTCACCACAAAGTTTACCACATTAGTATTCAGCTGGAATCAGAGAAACTTTCTCAGTCTCAGCTGGGAGTGTTCTGAAGAAAGAAGTTGACTAGAGGCAAAAATCATATTAATATTACTGTGCTTAATCAATATATGAAACCCTTCACTGTCCTTTTGCAAGGCTGCTCCATAAAGTTAAGACCTGCAGTGATTCTGCTTCACCTGATTGTGTCTGCAAGTAGTGCAGGTCGGGGCCATCTACACTGAGACCATGGGAATATGTACTGGCGATGTATTCCCTGCCTCGGAGACCCACTGGGTTTGCACAAAACAATCAGGCTACAGCCCAGACACCCTTCTTTTCAAAATCAGGCACCAGCTCAGGAGAAATAAACTTCAGTGGACATGCCAATGCTTTGCTCTGGTAATGATGGACCCATGGAAGCCATCATGTGTCATTCCTGTAGGTCAACCCCACAGGGCCAGCCCAGAGCCAGAAGGTTGGAAGCCTTAAAGCCATGACTGTCTCCTAAAATCTTAAATGAAAATGTGAGGATTTCCCAGATTTCAGTGTCTCTTTGGGATCAAATGTAAAGAACATCTCAAATCCAGTGACTTGGGCCAAATATCTTTACATCCTTCCTGAAACTTCAAAGGTAGGCAAAGCCAATGGGCCTTATAGAGTCTAACTAGAGATATCAAGAAAAGGTATCTTTCTATTAGAAATCTATAGAAACATTTCCCGATTTGGAGGATGGCTTTCCAATTCCATTTACCTAGTTCAGTGGTTCTCAACTGGAGGGGGCCATTTGGAAATGTGTAGAGATACTCAAGTAGGATAGAAGCCAAGAATGCTGCTCGAAACATCCTACAGCACACAGATCACACATACCCCTTTCAAAACAAAGAATCATATTCTCAAACTGTTAATAGTACTGAGGTTGAGAAATCACTGCCGGTTAAAATTAGGGTCCTCTGGTTACCAGCTAAGGAAAAAGGCCTCTCAAATCATTTCATTCAGTATCCGAAAATCATGATCCAGGGCTCGTACATGTGTATTCCTCTGCACTCCTTCTTTCCTTTATTATTCCTCCTGTTCCCCTTTTCTTTCTATGTACCAGTATAATTGTTTTTATTTTTTTTCAACCTTGAGAACAGAAAGTTCCATGCACTGAGTTGATCTGTGTGAAAATCTGATAAATGTGCATTTGTCAAACCCTTTCAAGTATGGCCAACCTGACACCAGACAAGTTCGTATCTCCTGAAATCCTAATATTTAGAATTAGGAACCTGGAAAAAGCCAGCTGACTCTCCCTAGCTTCACCCTCAGGAGGAGGAAAGGGGCTAGAGTGAGATTTTCTCTTTTCCTCCACTATCTTGTGTTCCCAGTGGTACGTAGGGAGCACATGCCATGGTACGTGGGAAACTTAGAGCTCCTGGTGGCCCACATTAGTTTTTTTAGAGCTTTATGTGAAAGTCCTCTTTCTCGAATAACTTCTTGGACTTTGTTTTCAGCACTACTGCTTTCGGTGCTTCATTTGTATTTCTTCTTAAAGATCTTCCAAGTGGAAATTCATTTTCTCTCTCCCTGCCCACTAGTCTCATTTCTCTGTCCCCTCTCTTTGCAGTGCCTCTAAATTTGGTAGCATCTACACATTTGCTGACTGTGTTCCTAGTTTCTTCAGCCGGATCATAAAGAGAAATGTTAAATAGCACTTAACCTAGCTCCATTTTCCTCTGGGGTACCCCACCCAACTGGGTACGCTGCCATTTACCTTGACTTCCCCTCCAGTTTCTTGGCTCCAGTCCTTAATTACTTAAAAAGCAATGTAGTTGCTGTTAGTAGTCCTCATCGTCTTTAAAATTAAGTGTATTTCTAAATATTTTCACTGTCTTTTTTTGGTGGTTAAAACCTCAGCATTGGCTCAAACCATGGCCCTATTCTCTACCCCCACACTCTAAGTAAGTTTCATGTTATTTCTAGAGTGATTCTTAAAATACCATGCTTTTTAACAATGTAAGTCAGAGATGATTAAATCGCTAATGCATCCTGCTTGGTTCTTCATTTCACATCATAGAAAGTCACTGTTTGGCTCACAGGAAAAAACTAACTCTATGCCTAGTCCCCATCTTCTTTCCTCCACCTTGCTGTCAAACACCGAATGCAGACCTTGTCTACACTCCTGTCCTCTAGAATCACAGAGCTACAGCGGCCGCAAGTATCCCAGGCCACCTTGTGTTCTGTAGGACTGCCCAAATGGGTACCTGATGGAATAAATCAAGGTCTGCTTCACAGCCTTTCCATGCCACTCCCTCCCTGGGTGTAAACTTGTCAGAGATTCCCTCTTTTGGTTTTGAAAACTGGTTGCCCACAACCCAATTTCAGAGAGACAAGTTATTTTAAGATGACAATTATTGCAATGAAGTTCTAAGACCTTCGATGATGCAAGCCTTAAGACGCGGGCCGCTAATGTATTTCCTACAAAATAGAACACTGGCCCGTAAATCCATGTCTGTTTTTCTAGATTTCATATGAAACCACTCATTCAGCAAGTATTAATTCCAGGTCTACTATGGCCCAGACACTATTCTAGGTGTTGAAGATGGAGTGCTGAACAAGAGGAAAATAGCCTGCTTCCATGGAGCCTAAAATTAAAGTGGACCAGGATAAACTAATAAACAAAGAAATGCCCGTATGTTGTCACGTAGTGATAAGTGCTACATTAAGAAAAATAAAGCAGTCCAATGGCAAGAGAATGCTGTGTGAGATAATAAAGTGGCTATTTTCTGTAGCATGATAAGGGAAGGCCTCCCTGAGGGGCAGCATTTAACACAACCTGAATGAAAAGAGGAAGCCAGTCAGGTGAAGATTTGGGTGAAGTAACTTCTAGAGGTGAAATTCAGAAGCTTGAGATAGCAATGAATCTAGCACGGCGGAAGAACAGCAAGGAGGTCCCTGCAACTGGAGCAGAGCGAGAGCGAAGCGAGATCTGAGATGTGGATGGAGGCCGGGTCACACCGACCCTGTGGAAAAAATTCCGAAGGGTGTGTATTAGCTTCCTGTGGCTGCTGTAATGTGCTATTACAAACTGGGCGGCTTGCCTAAAACAACACAAAATTTTTATCTCACAGTTCTGGAGGCCAGCAATCTGAAATCGAGGTGTCATGAGGATTGGTGCCCCCTATAATATGTGAGGGGGAATCTGTTCCATGCCTCTTTCCTAGCTCCTGATGGCTGCCGGCAATCCTGGGCATCCTTGGCTTCTAGACACATCACTCTAGTGTCTGCCTTGCCTTCACATAGCCTTCTTCTCCACATCTGTAGCTCCCAACTTTTTCTCTGCCCTCCACTTATAAGTGTACCTGTCATTGGATTTCAGGCTCACCCTAAACCCAAGGTGATCTCATTTCAAGATCCTTAACTTAATTACATCCTCAAAGACCCTTTTTTTCCAAATTAAGTCATATTCAAGAGTTCCTGGAGTCAGAACATAAGCATATCTTCGGGTCGGGGGCACTCTTCAACCTCCTACAGAGAGCCAGCATAAGATTCAAACAGGGATTTGACCTCACCTGGTATGTTTTAAAGGGTCATCTGGTACATCATGTAGAGTAGTCTGGTGGGGACAAGGGTGAAAGCATGGAGATGACACACACTTTCCAGTGGATTCTACTGCTGTTGATTTGCCCTTTCATTTTTGGTTAGGACAGCCTAATTTCAGGATTTAGGTAAGAAGAGAGAATAAAACGCTTCTTTTCCATACACAAGAAGGTCATTACTAATGTTCTAATGGACAAGCTATACAGTAAATCCACCAAAGTTTCAGTTAGAAAAGGTCAAGGTTAATCACCATAGCAAGATGTTCAAGGATTCATCGTGTAAAACATGATCTTTATAAGGACCAATAATAATGACTTTCTATGAAGTGCTTATTAAACACCAGGCACTGATCTACTTGCTTTATACACATTATTTCTCACTGAATTTGAGTAGTATTCAGTGGAAGAGATATCATTAATTCTCTTTTGAAAATTCTAAGGTCCTACAATTTGAAAAATTCAGATCTAGCGTTATTATGAGCTACAGTTTGGGTTCTAACTATGAACCTACATCATCATTATCAATAATTCCTTTTTAAAATTCTAATTTAATATCATTATTGAATTGAATATTTCAAACACTGGATTGCACTTGACCCTGGACTCAAGTTTAAAATCCAACTTGTTCACCTAAACAACTATCATGCAGACTGCTGTTCACTTCTAACTGAGTAGGGCCCCAGAGGGAAAAGTAGTGCCCATTATGCTTACCAATACTCTATCTTGTTTCAGATGTGAGTGATCCTCTCCAACATGGGAGAGTACTAGGTAGGTCATATCTAGCAATATCATACTTAGCAGTACTTAGTGAATTGATGATCATTGGTAACTGATAATATTTCCAAAAATGATGCAACCAGACTATGTACCTCTTGATGGAAATACAGAACACCATCCAATAAGTAGTGTTACTTCTCCCTGCTCTCCCTGCCAAAAACTCAGTTCTAAAATAAACAAGCTTCTACATCTAATTATCAACTCACAGGAAATGTAAGGCACGTTCAGCAACACCAAGGAGATAAAGTCAGCAAATCCCAAATGGTGGGAAACTCTAATGACAATTAATTGAATTTTATTACAGATATAAAAAAAGAAGGAAATCATAGATTAAAAAGACTAAAGAGAAATATCAACCAACTGCAATGTATGGCAAGCAAACAAACTGTTAATAAGATGTATTATCTTATTTATATATATTATATATATTGTTTATATATATAATATATATATTATATATATTTATAATTATTTATAAATAATTATAAATTTGCAGGAAATGAAAGAGACAGAGGACATGTCCAACGATGCCATGAATTGATACTGATAAAAATAAGGAACTACTGTTAGTTATTTTAGGTGTGACAACAGCATTGTGGTGATATTTTTGTCCTTACCTTTAGAAATATATATAGGGAAATTCAGATAAAACAGTACCTTTTGGTTTTGCTTTAAAATAATCCGGGGGGGTGGTGTTCCTGAAACAAGACCAGCCATGAGTTGGTAGCTGTGGATGTAAGTAATGGGTGCCTCAAGGTCACGATATGGTTCTATTTTTATGCATGTTGAAAATTTCCAACATTAAAGTTTAAAAAAAACCTTAAGAAGTCCAAAATATACATGAAGTATAAAATATAAATTATAAGATAAATGCTATACATACTCATGGTAGAAATCTGGAATGCACAGAGAATTTTTTAAATAATTTTACAAAACTACTTAGAATGTTGTCCCCATTAAATCAACTACTAAGTGCTCAGCATACCTGCTGTCTGCTTTTGGGGACGGTGTTCTAATCTGAGTGCAGCAAATAGAATGAAGAGCTGCCGTGAAGTTTGAAGAAATCAGTCTTTGAAAACATTTTTCCTTAGGTCTCTGCATGCTTCCCTACCCCCAGGTCAAAACAGAAGCACTACTCAAGAAATGCATTCTCCTTATACATAACTAAACTTCAGTGCGTAGCTGCAGAACGCAAAATCTGGGTCTAGGTTTGCAAACCAAATATTTAAGTGCAAGAAGCTTTCAGACAAACATCCAGATTGTAGCTTTAAGGCTTTTATTGAGGGGCTCTTGCTTTGCTGGGATCTTTCTCCCTCTTCCCTGTTCCCCTCTCCCAGATACACCAATACCGTAATGAAGTGTCTCTTCTAGGGGCTTAGAGTTTACCCTCTTCTGGAGTATATACCAACCAATAACAAATTGAGAGAGGTACACAGAACTTCCCAATAGTTACTGCCATTTAGGATAGTTATCCAAAAAGGTTTGGGAAAGTCTGTGGCTGCCATGGGTGAACCTCCGCCATGATTCTACACGGAAAATGCCATGTCTTTATCCAGTTAAATCCCGTCCTAATGAGCTCACAAATGGATCCTGGTTTCCTTCCTGTGGCAAGTGTCTTTCTGGCTGCTGCTTCTGCATCAGACAGCTGTGGCATTTGTCACTGGGACTGTTAAGACAATTTCCCCATTCTAACAAAATTTTACTCTTGAGTAAAATAATTTTTCTCGGATGGCTTTAGATTTTATATATATATATATATATATATATATATATATATATATATATCTCCATAATCAGTTTTCAATGAAGGGTGGATTTTTTTTTTCCACATTCAGAAGTGATTTATATGAGGCATTTGGAAGACAAACATGGACATTTTTATTATTTTTTAAAAATTTCTTTAAGCAAGCAAGCGAGAGAAATCACACAACAACTTGGAGTAGATTTACAGTTAGTTCTCCCCCCTCCAACACCCTTTGTCTTGCCCTGGAGCCTGATGGGACTTGAGTGTCCTTGGAGGAATGGCAGAGGGAAATGCTAGGGGCCAATTGCTGATTTTATCATTCAAACACAAAATTTGTTACACCACTTTATCGGTCACAGGGAAAGCAATTATATTGTGGTTCAATTTTCCACTCAATGGCTGTACTGGGGATCAAAGTCAGTTTTTATGATGGGAAAAAATGTTTTGCTATTTTATTTGTTACTTAAAATAAAGAAGTACATTATTATAATGCTTTCTGAGGTTTTCCTACCCCCAACCCCTACTCCTTCATGAGGTACAGTGGATTATTTTGGCTTTCTCCCTTCCTTTGATTAAATAATCAGTTTTCTTCCTGTCCTCTAAAGCGTATTTCACTGTAGAAATGAAATTGGCACGGTTTAAGGCAACACAGCATTAGGACTCTAATCATAGCCACAAAGAGCAAAACCTGCCCTACGCTATTTATTCTTCGCTAGACTCTTTCAAAAGCAGCAGGCATTGTAATGGTTTCTGCGTGTGTCCAGATTGTCATGTATTTTGTGCTATGTTATGTTGTGTGCTGTTTTATGCTTACTCTCTCCCATCTTCCATGTGAGATAATTAGCACATCTTTCTGTTGCATTTAGAACTCCTTTTTTGCTACAGAATAGTGACGTATGAAGGATTAATGTGGAATTATAGGTAAAAATCGTCCATTCTATTAAAAAATAACCTAGGATGTTCTCTCTTCAATTATAACCTTTTTGTCTTATTGTCTATCTTCTTTGCAATGAGGAAATTGAAGTCAGTAAAATTAAAACTATCCAAACCAAGTAGAAGTTATTATTATCATTTTACTTCTAACTTCAGAACTAGTTGATGATTAGCCCTTTTTGTTTTAAAGTTCTGATTTTAAACCGAGAAATCTGGTGACAGGAATCTCCAACAATTGTGCTATGGGGCTACAGTCTGTAATAGGATGAATAGCTAAGTGAAAACTAATACTTCTTATTGCACATTTATTCGTCTTTGTTAGGGAGACAGCAAAAAAGTGACAGCTACTTCCCTCTTTCAAATGATATCAAGTTTACATTGACATTTCTTGTTGGTTTCAACTTTTACAATTTGATTGCGATCATCTTTACTTTTTCTGGTCTCCTGCTAATTGCCTCCAGGCTCAAAGAGTCTTACAACACATCCTCTGAATCCAGGAGCAGAGAATTCTGGAATCTGCTGGAGGTGAATAATTACTGCAGTAGCTGAGTGATGGTCTAGCTACCACGGTACACTTTTGTCCTCCCCATGGAGCTTCAGGCAATGGCAGGAGAGCCGAGCGTGAGGCTTCATAAATGTTCGGGTGGGGAGGCAGAGGAGTGTGCCCCCGGAGAGCGGAGCCACCAGCTGGCTGGTGCCGCCAACCTCGTTTCTGCACATCCCTGGTGCTTCCGTCTAGGTTTCTGATGTGGATGAGGGTGACTTCTAGCTTCGAGAGTAGGAGAGTCTCCCTCTCAGCAGTTCCCCCATAGGCTTTGCCCTCTCGTAGGAGTTTAAAGTGCTTTTTAAATAACACTGAATTTTATGACTGGGGGCAAGAAACTGGGCCTCAGAAAAAGGCAAACCTGCACCTGAGAAAGATATTTTTGAGAACTGCAGCCACTGTTTATTGAGAATTCATTATGAGCCAGTCTCTGTGTATGTTATATATTATACATTATATCCTTGGAGCAATACTGCAAGGCACGAATTGTTATTCCCCATTTTTTAAGATGAAAAAGCTCAGACCCTAAAACCTATTTAAACTACTCTTTAAACTATTTGCCAAACTACCCCTAGAATACTTGCTTACTATATGGTAAAGAGTATATAGATAACAATATTAACCAGTCCAAATGGAACAATAATCCACATCTAATGGTAAACACCATCTTCCAAAGCTTTAAGTTCAGTTTTTTACCCTTTCATATTCCAGAAGCTCTTAATCACGAAGACCTCTAATTAATTCTTCCCGAGAAATTTAACTTATTTTGGCAGACTATTATAAATTTAACTTTTCCATAGTAGTCCTACTGTAGACAAGTGTTCTGAACCTGTGAAAATATCTCTATTATATCTTAATAAATGTATCAAAAGCTGGAAATTAGCTATTATTTTGGCCTGAACTGGGCTGAAGTCAGAGTTTTATTCTATCAAACAATATGCAACATTTTCAATTTAGTAACTAGCATAGTGACTAAATTTTTACTTAGTAAAATAAGTAAAATAGTTACAATTTAGTAACTAGCATAGTGACTAATATTTTACTTAAAATATTATTTTCATTTAGATGCTTCGATGTCAAAGAAATTACACCAACTTTTTCATTCCTATTACTTTCAATGAACTTAATACTGAGTCCTATTCATCTTGTGATAATCCAGTCAATCAATTAATAATTTACCTACAAATGGTCAGCTCAAGCCAGAGGCAAAACAACCTGATTTTGGTCAGGACATGGAAAAAGTAATTGGAGTGGGAATGAGTGTCTGAAATATCTACCATTTAAAAACAGGATTATCTAAATGGAATAGAGTGAACGTAATCCTAAGTATTGTCCCATGTTCCCAATGGGTTGTCTCTACATATAGATTAGTTGGTTGCCATGACACCAAACTCTTAGTTTAATGCAATATGATATTGTGAATAAGACGAGTTCTCTCTACTCTGATGCTATGTTGTATTTTAATAAATTTTTAAACTTTCTTTGAATTATGAATCGAATTTTTAAATAGTCTCTTTATGATGTTTCTTCCTATTTTATGTAATTTCTATGTTAACTCCTATGTACAAAAGCTCCAGTTCTAATAAGAACATGAAACTGAATACCTTGTAAACCACTTTATTACCCTCCCCTTTAAGAATATCTAGTATGTAGATCTCCAAATTTAGAAAACAGGTGGGGGAGCACTGGTAATGATTCTATTTCTTTGGAATTTTCACTTTACCTACAGAATAATGGATTTTTAAAATTCCAAATTGTCCTTGCTCATTTATTTCAGCACTTATTACATTTGCATTTTTATTATCTGTTTACCTGTTTTCATTCCTTACTACACAATGCCCTTCTCAAGGGCAGAATCCCTGACTTTCTTATTTTTTCTTACTCCAGTGCTTAACACATATAAGGAACTCAAATACTGTTGTATTAGTTAAGTAAATAACAAACTACATATTACTTGAAACAACTATATATATGTGTGTGTGTATATATATATATATATATATTTGTTTTGTTATTTT
The DNA here is from genome assembly GCA_028534135.1 of Potos flavus. Lineage (NCBI taxonomy): Eukaryota > Metazoa > Chordata > Mammalia > Carnivora > Procyonidae > Potos > Potos flavus. Next base: position 90,035,470 of record CM052886.1, read on the forward strand.
TTAATTCCTCGCCCCTCAGATGCACTAAGAGCTCTTTGTAAATCAGTTCCAACCTGTTCTGCAGTCTTTTTAAAAAGTTCTTATAGAGAGGCACCTGGGTGGCTTAGTTGGTTAAGCGACTGCCTTCGGCTCAGGTCATGATCCTGGCGTCGCGGGATCGAGTCCCACATCGGGCTCCCGGCTCCACGGGGAGTCTGCTTCTCCCTCTGACCTTCTCCCCTCTCATGCTCTCTCTCACTCTCTCTCCCTCTCAAATAAATAAATAAAATCTTTTTTTAAAAAAGTTCTTATAGAAAACATATAGGATAACTTTTCATAAAGAAATATTATGAAGTTTGATTCTTCCACTCAGAAAATTTCCATAGAATTACAAAGAATGCAGTGAGCCAAACACTTTCTTCTGCAGTTTTCGGAGCAAATACTTTTTTCTGTCCTTTTTTCCCTTGGCAGCACAAAGAAGCAAATGAAAATAAATTTTCAAATAAACAAATAAACAATTTTATCCCCAATGCTCTAAGTCCTCCAATCCCAAACTTCTATTTACAAACACTGGTTTTCAAATAGCATCATTGGTAAATAAGGCTGCCCTTTCCAGCTTAAAAGCAGAGCTGATGAGAGACATGATTTCTTAAAATATCCTAAGGGTATGAAAACTAAAGTGGAGAAAGAATTATTTAGGCATAACTAAAGCATAACTAAAAGGAGATATAACTGGATGGAGAAATACTAAATTTAAAAAAAAGAATAATTTCAGGGAAAGAATCAGTATATATAAAAAAAAAAAACCCTCAAACTTTCTTAACAGTCTACTGGGCTGTGCAACTGGTTCTACTGGAAAGTAGTAGAAAAAAGTCATGAGTGCTTAAAACTAGACCAAAAGCTACCAAGGACGAAACAAAGATGAGGATAGCCTCACACATGCAAAGTGTGTGTCAAAGTGATTAAATAAAATCTTTCCTATTTTTAGGCACCTTGATTTTAAGAAATGAAATCCTAATGTTTCTCCTAATTTGATTTTCCAAGAAAATATGCTAAAAACAGAGCACCAATGAATCATTTCTAACAGCCTTCAAGTAAAGTCCTATTTTTTGTCCACAAAGTTAATGACTGTTTACACACACACACACACACACACACACACACTCTCTCTCTCTCTCTCTAAAGTTGATGCTCTATTTTCTCTTAGAGCATATGTGCTCTGTTCTAAATAACTAAATAAGTAAAAGTCATACTCTTTGGCCTTTCCCCCCCAAATCTGTTTCTCTCCATATATAACTGTACTTAGAGTAGCAGACAAATAAAGATCCATTGTTTTTCCTCCCCAGCTATAAAAGTGCCAAGATTCTTCAGCCTGACAAATTTAAATGAGTTGAAGGCATCTCCCACAAGGGAATCTATATTGCTGGCTCATGGTTAGAGATAAATTTTTCAGTAAACCTGCACCCAGGATGAGGAAGGAAAACCTCCCTGCTTTTTCTTCCCTCCCTTTATCACGGATTTCAATTGCAGAATGGATAAGCAGAAATGGTCTCTTTTTCCTCTGAATTCCCCCAAAGATTGGTTTCAGAGCAAACCAAAAAGATTCTATATGATCCCAAAATTTGGGAATATAAGCGAACCACTGAAAACTGGGTTGGCAGTTTGACTGGAAGGCCATCCAGTTGACGGGGAAGCCATCCAGTTGTGATGGAAGGACTAGTGATGGTGATCCCTGAAGTTGCTGGGTTGATACAAGAGCCACCTTCCTTCCAGCATCCACTCCTCCTCTTGGTTTGGGTGATGATGGGCTAAAGTTATGCTTGGCACACTTTGCTCATCTACTATTTGGGTTTTTACTGCTCTTAAACTTCTTCCTAGTCTTATTGCATATTTACCCTTGCTTTGGTCCTGCTAAACACCGATGGATCTCAAATACAGAAAATAATTAAAAATGAAGGTTGGGGATGTGTCTTGAAGCAAAATCGGATTTTATTTGTATGAACTGATTGACAAATCCATAAATTTAGTAAAGTGTTTAACTAAACCAATTAGCATTCAGTTGAAGCTGTGATATGAATGGTGTATGTAGATCCAAACCTCAAGACTGGTGGGGTGGCATTTAAATTCCTTTTTGAAAGAATTCTAGGCTTGAAATTAAGTCTAAATTGAAAATTTTGAGAATAAATTTTGTGTAATAAACTTATTATCTATGTGACCTTGGGCAAGTTATCTAACCTTATCGATCCTCAGTTTCTTCATCCATACAGATGTGTGCATGGTGAGTGTATATAGTCAAATGGGAAAGGAGGCCTAATAGTATGTATTTTCTAGAAGTCTGTGAGCACTGGATGAAATGTGCGCTCAAGGAAGGATATCGTGCTATATATAAGGTAGAATGTGTCAACCTGCTGTATTAAATATGAATTTGTGAAACATTTACTAATGATTCTCAAAGTGTGATCCAGGAACCCTTAAGTGTCCCAAAGATCCTTTTACAGTACTGGCAAAGTCACACATTTTTATAATAATACCAAGTTTTTTTTTAATTCTCTTTCCCTCACAAGCATATGGCAGAATTTTCAAGAATCTGCACAACATGTAATACTGCTGAGTGCAGGCTTAGACATTAAAAGAGATCTGCAAGGTTGTAAAGGGGTCCTGAGAGAAACAAGTTTGAGAACTGCTATGCTGAAGTATGTTAGTCCACTTTAGGTAGATGTGTCCTGAGATGAACCTGTGTGGGGAGGTTAGAATTACTCTGCTAAGGACCTCAGCTCTGCATCTCACAGAGGTGAAGCCAAACCTTTAGTGCACGTTCTTCTTTCACATGAGCTAGGGCTAGGGAATTTAAAATCTCATTAGTAGATACTGTTATTAGTTATAAAAATGAAACCTGGGGTAGGAATATGCACCATGGTTATATCTACTATTGATAGATGGAACTGTGAATTTATTGTCTTTCCTTAAATTCATCAGCAGTTTACTGAGGACCTACAGTGTGCCAAGCACTGTACTGGAATTTGCACAAATAGTCTCTTATTTGATCCTCAGAACCCTGTGATACAATTGTCATTATTTGTCCTTGGTGTATATGGCTTACTAGAAAGGCAGTAGAATGTGGCAGGGAAGGCATAGACTCTGTGGAGTCTGACCATCTGATTTTAAATCTCAGCTCTGCCATCCACTAGCTGTGTGACCTCAGGCAGGGCACTTCTCTGTGATTCATTTTCCTTGTCCATAAAATGGGTATAATAATTGCCCCTAAATCATGCATTTGTTACAAGGATTACATGAGTTGAACTATGTAAAGTGCTAAGAAAAATGTCTGGCACTTAGTGATCAGTATATAACTTTTTGCCATTACTATTTCTACAACCTAAACAATATTCTTGATTATAGAGTTAAGCCTACCATTTAACACAGTCATGGACACTGTAGTGCCCATGAGCCAATCAGAAGATGTTATTCTTGAGGGTGTAATGAGGCCAGAGTCATCAAGAGCTCAAACCCCACATAGCCCAACCATCTTTTTCATTCCAGAGCTACATACTTCATTCCTTGTTCTGGCAAATGCATTCAGAATTGCCTACCTTTGATATGGAGGTGAACCAGGTAACAAAAGCTGGATTTATTCCAAGAATACTGTTTTGATGGTCAGTTGTGTGCCAGGAACCATGAGCAGCACAGCAGAGGCAAGGGGGCATTGCACTGTAGAAACCATCAGGGATGTCTAGAATGAGAACGCCATGTGAGAGGAGAAGGAAGAAGACAGTCTTGTTCACCAGGCAAAGGGGCTTGAGTTGGCTCTGAAGACAATCAAGGATCACTTGAGTTTGAGGATTCAGAGCAATATGGTCAGGTCTATGCTTTATAATTATCTTGGCTGTAAGCATGGAAGATGGGTCCTAGGGGACCAAAGTGGAGGTGAGGGGGTTAACGGAGAGATTGTGATCATATTCCCAGTGAGAGTTTATGAGGGTTTGAACTCAGGGATGATGGTATAAATAAGAAAGATGGTGCATTTATGAGAAGAGTGTGTGTGTGTGTGTGTGTGTGTGTGTGTGTGTGTGTGTGTGATAGTGGGAAACAGTTTTTTAGAACTGGAAACTATATTATAAATCACTTAATCCTTCTTCCCTCCCTCCCACCATCAACTTCATTGATTAAAAACTGAAGTTAAATGTCTTGCAAAAGCCTCAGAGAGACAGAAAGGATTAATGAAAAGAAAAGACAAGTTTAGTAATTAGACCGGGTTTCTAATCCTCCCTCTGTCCTTCACCTCTTTAAGATTCAGCTACTTATTTTCTGAAAGGTAAATGAAACTACCTGTCCTGCCTGCCTCACAGATTGTTGAAGCAATCTGCCTAATGAGATAACATATTTGTAAGCACTTGGGGGCCTGCAAACCATGCTACGCTCATAAATTATTATAATTTCTAGGTCCTCTGATGCATTTTCCATTCTTTGCATCATGACAAAAGTGAAAAGCACTAGTGAACATGAAAAAGAGAAAAGCTCTCGTGGTGCCAGGAAGGAGGGGGCCTCCCCAGATTCTAGTGGGCAGACCCATCACCCATCCAGGGGAAGACAGCAGGGCTGGTTTCTAGGACCTGAGAAAAGTTGACAACACTGGGCTGCCACGTTCGGGGATATCCGTGCTTCCCACTCCTTCTTTGAAAGTGAGAGATGATGTTTGCTCATGGGCCAAGAGTGAAGAGAAGTCATTTCATTGTAGATAAAAATGAATGAAGCATCAGGGCACTGCGTGTCTCCCAGTACATGGACAAAGCTTGCTAATAGATACCAGGAAGTATTTATAGGTCACACTGAGAATCAGTTCACACCAATAGCGTCCCATTGGTTCCAATCCACTCAAAGGTTAGTGGTCAGGAACTTTTTATGTTACATCACATTTTAAACATCTTGCTTCTCTCTCCCCCTCCCACACCCTCATCTTTATCTCCAGCTGTTTCTCTCTCCATCTCAATCTCTCTCTCTGTGTCTCACTGTGTAGAATATTACATGGCACAGTATTACCATTTTAGTTAATAAGTTGAGCCCTGGGTAATTTAATGAATACAAAAGGAAATGACGTTTTTTGGAGGAAAACTTATAAAACTGAACTCTCTGATTGTTATCAACCTGGGAAAATGAATTCCTTGGCAAGAAGCAAAACAAAACTCATGTTCTCGTATTTATTTAAGATTTGGAAGTTAAGACTGACTATACCTCTATGCTCTATGAAATTTCCCTGAACCAACTATAGGCCCCTGTAGAAAAATATAGCACTCTGTAAAGGCATGCATTAAAAATACAGAAGGTGGGGGCGCCTGGGTGGCTCAGTCGTTAAGCATCTGCTTCAGGTCATGATCCTAGGGTCCTGGGATCGAGCCCTGTTGTTGGGCTCCCTGCTCAGCAGGAAGCCTGCTTTCCTTCTCCCACTCCCCCTGCTTGTGTTCCTGCTCTTGCTGTCTCTTTCTGTCAAATAAATAAATAAAATTTTTAATAAAAAAAACAAAAAATACACAGGGTGATAGGAAAAAAAAATGAGATTGGGGCAGACCACTTAAATATACAAAACTTTGTAATTGAGCCCAAACAGCAACAACAAAATAATTGAGTAAAAATACTAGCACAAGGAAAAACAAATGATAATAATTCATGGATCCTGAAAAAACTTTTGATAAAATTCATCCTTCCTCTCAATAAAAAAACACAAAAGCACGGGCACCTGGGTGGCTCTGTCGGTTAAATGTTTGACTCTCGATTTTGGTTCAGGTCACGATCTCAAGGTTGTGAGATCGAGCCCTGTGTCAGGCTCTGTGCTGAGGGTGGAGTCTGCTTAATATTCTCTCTCTCCCTCTCTTTCTGCCCCTCCCCTCACCTTCTCTCTTTCTTACCAAAAAAAAAAAACACAAAAGGAAAAGGTATGTATATATATACACACACACACACACATGCACACACACACCTCTTAGTCCTAAAGCCAGCATCTTACTTAAGGGGGAAATAGAGGCATTTCCATCAAAATTAGTCAACAAAGCAAGGATGCCCACCATCTATGCTGCTCTTTAATGTATAGAAGGCATTCGTCAATACACATAGACAAAAAAATTCGACTAGAGACACAGAAATTAGGGTGGGGGGAGAGTATCATTTTTTGAGGATGATATGATAGTAATTTGAAAAGCCTAGATTCTCAAATGATAAAACCACTCATACAGTGCAATAATTCAGTCAGGTAGCAGGATATAAAGGTAACACCCAGAAACGAACAGCCTGCATATACAGTAAAGGCGAGAACACTCTGGTAGTGAAAAACGTATTTTTGATTACCTAGGAACATCCTTAAAAAGAGATGTGTGAAACCTACATGATGAAAATTTTAAAATATCCCTGAAAGTCATAACAGAAACAGAACAACTATAAAGATATTTCTTTATCTTATGTAGGATGACTCCACAGCATAAAAATATTAATTCTTCCTGAGTTAACTTATATTTGATACACATAAATTTAATGTAAAAATATGAACAGCCTTTATTATGAAACTAGAAAAAATTTTTAAAGACTTCATTTATTTATTTGACAGAGAGAGCACAAGCAGGGGAAACAGCAGAGGGAGAGGGAGAAGCAGACTCCCCACTGATCAGGGAGCCTGATAAGATGTGGGGCTCGATCCCAGGACCTTGGGATCATGGCCTGAGCTGGAGGCAGACATTTAACTGATTAAGCCACCCAGGCGCCTCAAAACTAGAAAATCTTAATTATGAAACCAGACAGTCTTTATTATGAAACCAGATATTTTGTTGATACAAAAATTTATATGGAAAAAAACCATGCAAGAATAGCTAAGAAAACACTGTGAAAGAAAAACCAAGCAGAGCACTAACTCAACCTGCCTTTAAATACAAATTAAACATGTATGATTAAAACCGTTTAGTAGCGGCCCATGAGTGGTCAGATAGAACACTGGAGGGGAGTCAAAGTCCCCAAACAGATGGGGGCCTATGGGAATGCAGAATATAATGAAAGCGGCGTCTCAGATCACAGAGATTGTGTTGTAACAATGGAATAACTATTTGGAAATAGAGGTAAATTAGATGGATATCTTGTATGATGCACATTGGAATACATTCCAAGTGGTCTGAGATCTAAATGGAGGCCTTGATACCATGTACGGAGGAAATTCCTTTATAAACTGGATATAGTTAGAAGACAGGTTCTTATTGATTCTAAATACAGAGCCAATAAAAGTAAAGAGTAATAATTTGACTATATAAACATAAAAAACCCCAACTTTGCAGAGCGCAAAACACCATAAACAAAGCTAAAGCCAGAGATGAACTAGTAAAAAATATTTGCAAAATATATCACAGAGAAAAAGCAAACACTGTATACATATGTGTATATGTATATCTCAATGGATGTCTATATGTGCATGTGTAATCTTAAAAATTGAGGGAACAAAGACTCAAATCATGGGCAAAAGACATGAATAGACAATTCACCAAAAAAGTAAAAAATAGGTCCTAAATATACAGAAAAAAAA
>CM052886.1:90043500-90127962 GCA_028534135.1 Potos flavus
TGTTACAAACTATAAACACACTGAGGAAAATCACGTAAGAACCAACATGATTTCCTCAATATATTGGTATTATTCCCTTTTACTGATAGCATATGAACCAAAAAATGCATTGCAGCAGACCGTATTGCTAATAATTAGCTCTATTTCAAGGAAACAGAATTCCCCTAAGACCAATAAAGGGAATTAGAAGCCCTGCTCTGTCACTGGCTAGTTGTGTGCCATGAGCTCGTGACTTAAGTTCTCTGAGCCTCAGTTTTTTTTTTTTAATCTTTAAAACTAAGATATCAGTAATGCTTACCTCATATTGTTGTTTTGACGATTAACTGAGAATATGCATATAAATGTCGAGCACACATTCAATAAAAGTACCTATTACAACTGTCTCTGTTAGCATCTGTTTAGCTGTGCCACAGCACTGAGCTCTGAGTCTATGTCATGCAAACACAAGCGTGCACACACACACAGACACATGCGCACACAGGCACAAATAGGTATGTCCAAATGTCATCCAGTCTCGTATCTCACAGCTCCCTCTCATTTCCTCCAGCTTGATAATCTTAAGTTACTGTGTACATCAAATTCTTATTTTGATCTTGGGGACTCTGCTCATAAAGTCCTTTCCACTTGAGTGGGACTCCCCATTTTTCAAATCCTATGTCAAGTCTAAACATCCCTTTAGCCTTTCCCACATCACTCAGGACCCACTGCGCTTGCCTAGTTCATTGGTCTACAGCAGGCTTGAGTATATTGACCCATAATGTTCTTTAGCTTTTTTCTGTGTTTACATCATTACAGCAACAAGCTTTTAAGCTCTCCGAGAGTGGGAGCTGTCATTTATTCCTCTAACGTACTCACCACACCTGGCAGTGTGTGTCATGTATTGTCCATTACCTACAAAGCTTTATCACGCTGAATTGATTCGAAATGTGTCTCACTACATTTTGTAAATATGTTTCAAGCATAAGAGATAAAGTATTACAGAGTGGTGCAGTAAAACTGACTACATATTTATAAAATCCCACCCCTGAGACGTGGTAACAAGGAATTTATGAATTATATTACACGAATTATGTCATCATATAATTTTGTCAATTAGCCTCAAGGGGATGTTATCAGTTGTGGAAAATTTTTGACAGGTTGTCATATTTCAATCCAAGTTATATAACAGATTCTGACACTCTAAAAATCTTGATTTAATATGCCAGAAATAGACAGTGACTGTCACTGATGGTCTTGTCTGTACTGAACTAAATTCATTCCTCAGGGTCATAGCATCGCATCTCAGCAATGAGATTTCAACACTGGTTCTGATCCAGGTCAATGAATAAGATATCATGCACCCAGGCTTTACATAGAAATAATAAATGGATTCGGGTTTTCTCCTCTGGCTATCAGGTTCTTTTTTTCACCTTCACCTCCCAATAGTGTAAAGAAAAAAACACAACTGCAAAATTCTAGATAGAATTGGGAAGGAATAATTTCTTAATCAAAATATAATTCTCTGTGGAAATCAGGCGTAAGTCTAGGGTGCAAAACAAAACAACAACAATAAAATCATAAGCCATGTTGCATGGTTTTCATTATATTAACATAAACTAAAAAGCATTTCTAACTCAGCTAAAGTGTGCCTTATGTGTAAGCAGAATAATAGCGCCCAAAGACTTCCACATCTCAATCCCTAGAGCCTGTGAATTGGCAAATATAATTAATTACAGGACCCTGAGATAGCAAGATTATCCTAGATTATTGAGGTGGGCGCAATGTTATTAGGAAATGTGGAAGAAGGAGGCAAAGACAGAGATGTGACTACAGAAGATGGATGCTATGATGCTACTTTTGAAGATGGTTAAGAGGCCATGAACTGAGGAATATAGGGAGTTCCTTAGAAGATGGAAAAGGCAAATCAGTGATTCTCCCATAGACCCTCCAGAAAAGGAAGCAGCTCTGTTTCCATCTTGATTTTAGCCAGTGAGACCTGGGTGGGACCTCTCACACATACAGAACTCTAAGATAATATATTTCCATTGTTTTAAGCAACAGAGTTTGCAGTAATTTGTTATGACAGCAATAAAAAATTATATACTGTACTTGCAAGATAGTATAATCTCTATGAAGGCATAACCTTTGATGTTTACTGCTCATTTCCAAAGCCTAGCATAGTGCCTGATCCATAATACACTCTTAGTACACATCCTTTGAATGAAATATTGATAACACTTTTTCTATTTTACCATATAGTCCTACTATCTACACTCACTCTCCCAATAATCTTATTCCTCATATTTAGGTATCATCAGCATCTCTTGAACTTTGTAGATGGGGTAATATTTAGTAGCTTGTTGAAGATTATCCAGCTATGGTCAAGGCTTGAGACAAGGTCATTTGACTTTCAATCCAGTGCCCTTTCCACCGTAAGACTGCATGACCACCCAAATGCAGTTTGTAGAAGAAAGATGATGGATTGGCCAATCAAAGTCTCTAAACATGTCTCTAAAACACGCTAACATTCTCTTTCTAATTACATTTGACTTTGAAGATAATTCAAATTAGGAATAAAATGACAATATCAGACCTTAAAAGAAATGTCTTGCCATTCCACTTAAAAATCTCATTATTCAAAGGGAGAAGGTGCCCCAGGTTCTGTCTTCGTTACAGAGAACAAAGCATTATCTAGCGTAGTGGGTTCTGGAATAGGAACTCCTAGACTTGGCAGTATCATTAGAGGAAACGTGGCCACTGCTTTAGCACTGCTGAAGAACTACCCCAGCAGCTGGAAGTCCACACCAGAGGCAGACAACCCCCTATCCCAGAATCAGGCCTCCAGAGTCACTTTGTACACAAGAATCCTGCTTGGGTCTTCTCTGATACTATCCTGAGCTGCTTTGGTGGCTGTATTAGTATACAGCAATATAACAATATGCCCTAAAATCTGCTGATTTAAAACAAGAATCAGTTAACATTTCTCACAGTTTCTGTAGATCATGATTTCAGTCAGGACACAGCAGGGATGGCCTGTGTGTTCCACAGTATCTGGGACCTCAGCTTTAACTCAAGAGTCTGGGGGCTGCAATCATCTGAGGGCTTGACTGGGGCTGGAGGATCCACTTCTAATGTGGCTTACTCATGTGGCTAGCAAGTCAGTGCTGGATATTGACCAAAGACCTCAGTTCCTCTCCATATGGGCTTCTCCATGGGGTAATGTCTTCCCGGGATGGCATGTGGCTTCTTCTAGAGTGAATAATCTAAGAGGTCAGAGTAGAAGCTGCAATACATCTTATGACCTAAACCCATATACGATCATTTCCACAGTATTCTATTGGTCACATAAGTCAGCCCTGATTCAGTGTAAAGAGGACTACACAAAAGCTGGAGTATCAGGAAGTAATGATTATTTGGGTACCATCATGGGAGATGAATTATCACATCAACAGAATCAAAGCACTTTGTCCTAGAACCAACAATCTTGCCTACTCAGCAGAAAAAAAAAGTGATCAAGACTGTGTGCCTTATCAACCTTAGGTTTCTAAGGGAAACAATCCTTTCTCATCCCCCAACTCCATTGTTCATGCACTCCCTAGTAGGTACTTTCCCTCCTGTGAGGAAAATACAGAATAATAATTAGTCAAGATAGGCTAGAAAGGTAAAGGATTGACTGTAACAAACAAAACTCTGGATTTCAGTGGCTTCTTTTAATTAATATTGCATAGAGTAATGAAGGTCAGTGGTTCTGCTGGAAAGCTCTTCCTTGATAAATCAGGAATCCATCTTCTGTATAGGACCACCATTGTCATTGGGGAAAGGGAAATAAGAGTGTGGAGGATTGTCCAGGGAGAGTCACAGGCAGATCCAGAAAGAGCGTACCTCACTTATAAGTGAGTTCAACATGGATCCAACATAACTGTAAGGAAAGTTAGGAAATGCAGTCCCCTTTAGCTCCTAGCAGGGAGGAAATGGGATTACTGGGAATCTAGACAGCTCACTAATAGTTTTGTGCTAAACTGCACTATCCAAGTCTATCTGCTACTTTGATCTCAGCGATCTTTTAAAAATATCTTAGTTGATCATGTTAATTCTGTTTTCAAACTATTACTCAGGATAAAGACTCGGCTCCATAGCAAGGCATGCAATGCCCTTGACCACTGGCCCTAACTTCTCCCACCAAAATTCTAGTCATCCCCTCCACCTTGTTCATCCTTAATTCTTCCTTCCCTCTGGCCCATTCATTCACATGAGCATGAGGTTCCAACCTTGGGTTTTAGTTGTATAATGACTGTAAGCAAGTCCTTTAACCCCTCTCAGTCTCAGTTTCATCATTTGTAAAATGTAGAATAATAATACCCACCGCAGAGTTATTGTGAAGCTTGAGTGAGAAAATATATATAAAGCACAGTATCTGGAACATAGGAGTAACTCAATAAACTCGCCATTCCGTTAGTTATTTTCCTTCCATTTTTTTATGTGGGCAAACCAATGTGCTTGATGAATAATAATATACCACTATAGTTATTATTATTAATACAAATTTCGTATTACTTGGAGAGGAAGTGTGAGTGACTGCAAGCTTCGATTTAAGCTCAGTCATTCTTGTTGGATTTAATCCCAGGCTTTACCACTTTCCTGCTTGTGAGCTTGGAAAAGTTATTTAAATTTTTTGGAATCTCAGTTCCCAGACTCGCTAAGTCTGTTAAGTAAAGATAATAAATATACTCATTTCACGGTATTTTTTTTTTGAGGATCAACTGAGAAAATTAATGTAAAATATTTTTTTGATTTCTATTTCATAATAAATGCTCAATAAATAATAGCTATTATTATTTTATGACTACATTTAATGAATTCCTGTCATGGGACACATATTATGCTATGTATTATATCCTTAAAATCATTCCTGTTTTAATGAAAAAAAAGAAAAAAAGTGAGGCTACCAAAAGTTAAGTAACCTTCCCAAGACCACACTGTTACTACGTTTGTGTTGAGGCATAAGGACAGAGCAGGACTCTGGCATTTGTGCACCTCCCCTTATATCCCTCTATCTCCCAAATTCAAAGAACATTTCTTCAAAAACATGTGTTCGCAGTGGGGGTATTTAAACATAACGAAAAGACATATCCCTGTTATGACTGTGGCAGAATTGGAAACTTGATTTCTATAATTAAAGCAAATGGGAAGTGCAGAATACAAGCATTCTCCACTGTAGCATGACTTTCAAGGGACCCACCCTGACACATCCCTGAAGACATTGTCCACGGATGCCAAGGCAGCTCTCCAGCTCTCCCATAAAGAAGCCAAGGGGCATCATGGGCCCTTTCCAGGTTGGCTGGTATTAGAACAGCTTTACACAGTAATCCAAGTTTCCTCTAATCTTGTTATTCAAAGAAACTATACTTGCCCCTACCACAGGCTTTGTTTTGCCAAGACCTGTCCCCTAAAACATTTCAAGTGAGGCCTACCATGCCGCCAGCACCCTCATGTGTAAGCTTAACTATCCACGGGTCCAGCCAGTGAAGAAATTATGTAGTGAAGGCATCATGTATTCCCTAGTGTTCATTTAGTTTTGCTTTGTTTACTTGTGCGTTTGGGCCGGAATTGGTCAAAACAGATGCTAAGATGTAAAACCCTTTACGACGGTTGTCTAGGACATACCTAAAGATTTGTCATTCCAGTAATGTCCTAGGACTTCAGGGTATTGATTTGTTTTTGGAGGTAAATTGATCAGGAAAAGGTTACCCACCCATTCTTCCCATCCAACTTTAAGTAAAACTTCTTCCTTGAAGACTTTTCTGGAAATTCCAAGTGCGCAGTGACTGCCTGTGGGCTAGCACTGCTCATTCCACACTTAGTTACATGGTGGCTTTTGCTATTATTCATTCGATTAATATTTACTGAGTACTAACTCTATTCCAGACAGTGTTCTAGATGTTGAAGAAACATCAATAAGTAAGACAAAATCTCTACCTTCCTGGAACTTAGGGCCTAATAAAAGAAGCAGACGATAAATACAGAGATATTTATAAATGTCAGGAAAAAAAGAAAACTAGATAAAGGCACAAAGATTTATGGAGAGAGAGGATCATTTTAGCAGAGTGATCAGGGAAGGCCTCTATAATGAAGTACCCCTTGAGCCCAGACCTAAGTAAAGTCAAGCCATATGAATAAATGGGCAAAGAGTGTTCAAATGAAGCAGAAGAGTCCTGAGATGTCTACATGCATAGTGTGCTCAAGAAACAGAAAGGAAGTTAGTCAGTGTGGCTGAAGTCCAGTGAGGGCTAGGGAGAAGACTAGGAAATAAAGTCGGAAAAAGAGGCAGAGGGAAAAGCAGGTACAACTGCTAGATTTCAAAAAAAAAAAAAAAAAAAAAAAAAACTGCTAGATTTCCCTTTAAAAGTAAAGGTAACCCTTTGGAGGGCAGAAAGCAGGAAAAAGAGATGATATAATATACATTTTCGAAGAATCTCTCAGATGTATAGAAGAAAGATCGGGGCCCAGGATCACTGGCAACACTGGAAGCTGGAAGACAGGTTAGGAGGTATTATGGAGGTCCACGGAGAAGACAGAGGTTTGTGCTGTTTGTCTAACACTGTAATTGACATACAACCCTGTGTTAGTTTACAGAGTACAGCATCATGACTTGGCCTATATGTATTGTGAAGTGATTATCACAGTTTAGTTAACATCTGTCATTTTATACAGATACCAAAAAAAAGAAAAGAAAAAATGTCTTTTTCCTTCTAATGAGAACTCTTAGGATCTACTCTCTAAACAACTTACAAATACACTGACAGTAGTGTTAGCTATAGTCATCACGCTGTACATTACATCCCCGGTACTTATGTATCTTATAACTGCCAGTTTGTACCTTTGACCAGCTTCATCCAATTTCCCCATCCCCACGTCCCACCTCTCAGAACCACAAATGTGATCTCTTTTTTTCTATGAGTTTTGTTTTTTGTTTTTGTTTTCATATTCCACATGTAAGTGAGGTCATCCAATATTTGTCTTTCTCTGTCTGACTTCTTTCACTTCATATAATGTCCTTGAGGGCCATCCATGTGGTCCCAAATGTCAGGATTTCCTTCTTTTTTATGGATGAGTAATATTCCATTGCATTTATATGCCACATCTTTACCTGTTCATCCTTCGATGGACACTTAGGTTGCTTCCATGTCTTGGCTATTGTAAATAATGTTGCTATGAACACGGGGGTGCAAATCTCTTTGACATGGTGTTTTCATTTCCTTCAGATATATATTACCAGAAGTGTAATTGCCATATCATATGATAGTTTTGTTTTTAATTCTGAGGAATCTAATATTATTCTTTGACTCTAATGTTGCTTACAATGGTTTATGTGTTTTGCTTCATTTCCAAGTGAGATTGTAAGTAATCATTAACTGAGATGGGACTCCCCGAGAGGGAGATGGGCATGAGTGGGGGAAAAAAGGGAGGGATTGGAACAGTTGCCTCAAATCACATTTCTTAGTAGTTTCCAGAGCATTTGGAACAAAGTTGTGTGATGCACAAGACAGAGCTCAATATGTGCTAGTTGAAAAAAATGATGTATATGTTTCTCACGAGCACGTTGAAAGGTGGGTTAGCATAACCTTGGGCAGTCTTTCTGCTGCAAGTATAATTCTTAGTGCATAAAACATCCTTTGGAGGTATGATGGGAGGCTTCATAGATAGGATAAATATAGAATCTGTGCTAAGGCTGTATACAGTGAGGAGTGGGGGCTTCAGTAGATATATTTTTTAGATATATTCTTAAATGGCATCATATAACACATGCTGGTGGCTTCTTTTTTTTTTTTTTCCTGTGCTGGCTCTCTACTTCTGATGCTTTGCCCCTTCCTCTGCTCCTTCTCCTCCCTTCCTCCATCCATACCACTTCCACCTCCGCAACTACAGGCCCCACCAAGTATCTGTACCTGTGTTAAAACTGCAATTTGTTTCTTTTTAACGTTTTTCACCAAGTCCTTATGATCACTTATCAACACGTATACATATATATGTCTGTGTGTCTGTGTGTTTTGCCTATATGGCATAATATCACTATCTGCATCTTATTCTGTTACTTGCCATACACTCATATAAAAATTCCTCAAAGCCAACTGGTAAAACTCTAGTTCATTCTTTTTAACGGCTACATAAAATCGCACGGTACGGATGTGCCATAATGTAGTTTGCCATTGTGCTATTTAAAATCAATCTGGTCTTGGTTAAAAAAGTTTCCCTTTCCTCTAGACTGGATATGTGGTCTTCTATAATTTTCTTCTAAAATATTTATTATTTCACTTTAAAAATGTTAAAGCTCTTAATTCATGTGCATATTAATTTTGGATATCCGGTGTGGTAGCCATTTGTGCCAACCCTATTTATTAAGTAACCTACCTTTTGTCTTTCAATTGATTATAGGGTTGTTGTTTTTTTTTTAATAGAGTAAATGTTCATATAAGGGTAGTATTTTTTCCTGTATTTTTATTCTCTTCTACTGATCTATGCATCGAGTGTTATGCTGTTGCCATATTTATCTAATTGCTGTGACTACGGAGTGCACTGTGATGTTGCCTAAAGCACATCTTTCCTCACTTTGCTGCTTTTCACACTATTCTTGACTACTGTCATACATTTATTCTTTCCTTAGATCATTTTATACAACTCTCCCAAAGCTGAGATTCTAATGTAATTACATGAAATGTACATGCATTAGAACTTCTCTATGACATTTGCCTTCCCACTGAAGACTATGGGTATATTTTTTCCATTTGTTCTATCCTTATCCCATTTGTACATTTGTGAGTTTTTACTTGTATTATCCTTAAGTGTTTCATGTTTTGATCTCTGAAATCTTGTCTTAAATCAGCTTTTGCACAAGGGACATAGTCCTTGCATTACCTTCTTTTGGGTAACTCAGGGGCAGTGCGGAGGAGGATCTCGTTGGTGGGGACAAATTCTTCCAAGACACCTCACAGCACTTCGCTTGCCTGATTCTCTCTCCCCAGCTAGCTACTGGGTTTCTGAACACAAAAGGAAAAATTAAGAACTGCTCTCTGGCTTTAGTATCTGCTCTTTTGGCTTTGATCATAGTCATTCTTATGTTCTAATTATTGTCATTTCGAGTGCAGGTACCACGTGTGGTCCTTATTTTTTCACACAGGTGGTTCTCAGGGAATTATGCCAAATGGGGCTTTTGGGCATTTTTCTTTAAAGAGTTATTGTGGGGCAGAGAAGGAGTAGGAACACACATACCAAAATTAATAATATTTCCATTGTAAAGAAATTAAGATATTCACCGTAAGAATTTCCTACACATGTAGCCTAACTTTAATGGCAAAAATAAAAATTAACTCATTAGCTATGACTCTCAATTTCTATGCATAAATATGTTTTGTTTTTTATTTGCTAGGCACCTGTGCTAATAAAATCCTTGGATTCTGAGTTTGATAGCAGTCTTAATAAAAGTAAGATTATAGAAGCAGCCATAAAACCTATCATGCATGATTAAGTATGGAGGGGCAAATTAATTTGGCACTGCTTTGACAGAAAATTTCCCTTTGTTGTGCTTATATGCCTGTATTTTGTACCAACGCTTTTGTGATTCCCTAGTTTAATCGTGCCTGTAAGGTGATGAGCTACATGCTGGTGACAGAGTATCAAACTCTAGCTGTTTACTCAGGAAATACATAGAAGGCGTAGCAGGCACAGGAGCCCAAGCTGCCTGTGGCATTTACACAAAAAGGAAGGCCTAATATTTTTCAACACACTGGATTACTCTACGTTTGAGATATCTTTTTAAGGAAAAATGTTGTTTAGTACTTTAATAGCAGAAGATGGGAAGTTTTTACATCTTAACATTAAGACTGAGAAAGCAAAGTATAAAGGGTTAAGGAAAATTGATGGCAAATTATACATCTCATGGTTTCCCCCAATGTCCGCCTTCTACTCCGTGAATAATTTTGAGGTGCATGGAGAGTTGGAGACAAAGAGATGGCATTTTTCTTTGAGAGACAGTAGGAAATTCAGAACAAGGGTAGAATTTAACATCTCTCTTATTGAGATAATTAAAAGCGTGTGCTGATTAAGAGCATGAAATGTGCTGTTAAATCATTTTTGGAATCCAATAATATTTCAAGTTTATAGGCATCATGATATAATTATGATAAAATATAATTAATGAGAGGAGAACAGAAACTTATGCTCATATATAATGTGTAAGGCAGTTACCTAAAGGTGAACTGGTAGAACTACTAGTTACCTGCTTCACTGCGTTGGCAGTTAACGCTGTATTCTAGTGTAAAATAAACAATTTCCATATAGGCTTTTGTCCTATCCAAATGTGACTTTCTTATTTCCTTTCTTATATGCAGTGATCAAAGAAACCTCAGCTGATGTCAGTTCTCAGGAAATGTAAGATACTATCTAGGTTAATGTATGGCCAGTTTCAGCCCAATTTATTTTGGGAAGATGACAAATAACTTTCTTTGCATTTACACCTGCAACAATACTTTACATTCGCTTTGATATACTTCCATTTGATACCTTATCATTTGCATCGATGATATGGGATTTTCTTGAATTTCGTGAAAGACTTCACTCCCATCAATGGCTCGTATCCCATAGATACTGTTTCGTAATTGAGAAAAGATGATGAATATCTCAGAATAGGAAACCATTCTTGATTCAAGAGGTCTGACAAGAGGTTCCCATCCTACTCAGTTTTAATTCTAATGAATCGCTTCTTCTGGGGAAGGAGTATCTGCATTTTAATGGAGGTGGGGGAGCCAAAGAATGAATGTCTCAGTGTGAAACTGCAAGTACTAGTGAAGATTAAAACAGGCAACAATGAAGTTTTCTACCTGGCCATAATATTCCACCTAAGAAAATAATCAAACAAAGCACTAAATTCTACATACCAATCTCTACGTGATGACCAGACTATGGAATTCCCATGGAAATAGTCCAGAACTGGAAATGTCTTTTAAAAAGAAAACTATCCCTAGGAAAGTTCTTCTGACTCAAAACCTTAGGAAGAACAATAGTGCTGCTATATAGTTCATTATCCAAACCAGGATGCTTTTGAAAGTGAAAGGGGGAATATTATAACTACGCCAGAACACAAGGCAAAACCAGGACTGTCCTATGCACACTAAGCCTAACAATAATGTATTATCAACAGTGAAACTGCCCTGAGTGCAATGTTTTTTACCAATTTGCCCCAAATCTTACCTTGGTGCAAGAAATCTTTCTTTTAAATCGTCAACGTGGTCATTATGCCTCTACAAATAGTGGACAAGATTTGTTAAGTACTCTGTGCTCATCACACGTACATTTGACCTCTGGGCTAAGAATTTTTTTACATGCATTATCTCATTTAATCCTCACTTACTACTTTTAACCCTTATTTTACAGTTGAGAAAACTAAAGCACCAAGAAATTAAAATGCTGGTGACCATTTGAGTGGCAAAGCCCAGCTATGAATACAGTGTGATTCTGTAATCTGCACCCTTTTTTATTTTATTCTTTTTTATTCTTTTATTCTTTCATCATAGTTGCCTTTAAATATTAGAATCATAATTGTGCATAATTTCACCTTTCTCCATTCACAACAGACCATGGTAATCTATGCCCACCTGGCCCAGGCATGGCCACAAAATTCTTCTCAACACAACACTCCAGGAAACAACTATCAATGATCAGATCTTCCCGTAGACCTTGAACTAGTCCAGATCCCTACTTTTACAAATGGGAAAACTGAAGCCCCATTGTTCTTGCTGAGGCTGACATTGTAACTATCCACCCAGCATCGTTCTGTACCCCTTTTTTCCTGCCACCAAAAACTCATTTTTGTTCAACTCCTAGGTGGCCACATGTAACAGAAGAGGCTGGGCTTTCTGCAGGCCCAGGACATAAATTTGGATGAGTCCAAGCCGATCATCATGATGTCAGCATTCCCTTTATCAGTGGCCAACTTGGGAATGAATATGAGACAAAACTCTGGCCCATGAGATGGGAGATTATTAGCTACTGCTAGCTAGGGAGAGGTAACTCTGGAAAACTTTTTTCTTGACGAAGAAACACATAAGAAGATATAGTCCATCCTCTTCTTCCTGCCATGGATACTATATAATCCTTGGGGAAAGGTATCATTTAGGATCTTATTAGCCATGAAACAAAAGCCTGAAGCTAACAGTTATTATATCATGTGGTTGACCAAAAACACTTTGTTCATTTTCTATCGCTACATGACAAATTCCCCTCAAACTTGGCAGCTTAATACAACACACATTCATTACCTGTTTTCGTGAGTCAAGATTTTAGGTATGACGTAGCTGGATCTTGTGCTCAGGGTCTCACAAGGCTGTAATCAAAATATTGGTCAGGATACATTTTCACCCGGAGTCTCAACTGAAGGTGAATCTATGTCCAAGCTCATTCACAACATGGGCAGAACTCATTTCCTTGCATTTGTATGCCGGAGGGTTCTGATTTTTTTTCTGACTGTTGGCCAGAGGCCACCCTCAGGTTTTCCAGGCTGTCCACAGTTCCTAGAGGCCAGCTGCAATTCCTGGACACATGGGCTTCCCTCACATGCCTACTTCATTAAGGCCTCGAGGACAGTCTTTGTGTTTTCTGGAGCTACTTGTGAGAAAGAGAAGGAGCACAATGATTTTCCAAAAGTAAAAATAAATATGGGAGCCTGGCTTCAAAAGTGACTGGGTGGTTTCACTCAGTGGTGTATGAGCCACCTTGGACAAACTGGGTAATGAGTAAAGGGAGAATTTTCTCTCTTCTTCTGTAGTCACCTATAAAGAGTAGAAAGGGAGAACTGGACCCAGAGAAGGCACAGGATAAACATTCATACATTCATTTGTATATACATTCATTCATTCCTACATCCATCCAACAGATATTAAGGGAGCACAGAATATGGGATAAAAGCTTTGGCAGATGCAAAGATGAATCATACCCAGTACACAATCTAATGGGAGCAGGGAGAAGCAAGAAACACAAGTAAGTATAAAATAATATAGAAACGATTAAGTGCCATAAAAGATGAGCATGCCTTGGCAAGGACCGATGTCTGATTTCACTACCACTAAATGCTAAGCTTGCCTAGAGGTAAAAGAGCCTTCCTCCAGAAAGAACCAAAAGGTAAATTGGTACATTCAAAAACAGGGCGGGACAGCGTTCCAGGTAGAAGAACAGGTAAACAAAGGGAAGAAGGAGGAAAGTGTTGAGTGTATGAGGATATATGCCAGTGAGAGCTTATGGTACAGTGTGACAGGAAAACAAAACAGAAAGCTCACAGGCTTAAAATCAGGAGGACTGCAAAGGCAGTGAGTAGAAAGAAAATGTGCCAGAATCCATTCCATTCATTCAGGACTTTTTTCATGAGACCACAACTCACTTATGCCACCTCGGGATGATTTATAAGAGCTAGGGCAACCAGCAGATAGAGGGGTTTCTGGATCCAGTAGGAGTTTAAATAAAAAGAATAAATTATTGGAGTTTGCATTATCATGATTACCAACTAATAAAAGAAATATTAAAATTACTCACAGGGAACCACCTTAAAGGTAGTGATGTGATACATGATGGCTGCCTTGGTGAAGCAAATCTCCATCTTAAATGGAATCCTTTACGTTCTCCCACTTTTCTCCCTTCCCTGTGCCTCTCTCTGAAACTTCAGTCATCTGATGGGCTCATGGACTCCTTTCAGTCCTTCAATATCTTCTCTCAGAAGCATCTCATTCCAGAAAAGGACAAATAGCTCATGGTAATTTTTCTCTTAAACGGATAAAATTGTAAGACATAATAAAATGGTAAGGGTGGTAACTGTGGACACGAACCAAGAGCCAAAGCTTCACTGCACTGGGGCACTGAGCTTGGCTCCCAGTGCGTCCTCTAAGATGGGAATCCTCCAACACTTGCACGCTGTTCACCGGGGTCTCCATGCTTCATATGCATAATCTGCTTGGCAGTTAAGATGCCCTCACATGCTCTGTACCTCTTCCCTCCCCCAAGGTTATTTGACATTGGCCAACTCAGATTTGGTAGCCTTTCTGGGATTTTAAAAGAGAAGAGCGTTGAGGGGCTGTGTGTGTATATTTCTCTGCATGTCTCCTCCTATGTAATGCAGTAGTCAACAAATTACCTGAAGGCACGAATCCACATGTGACTTTTGGCAGAGCAAATCACTGGATTTGTGAGCATGTGCATGGATGTCTGGCATAGCTTCTGACGTGTGTGCTTTTTGGATGAAATTTTTTTCCTGCCCTTTTGTTTCTTCCTGAAGACTCACTATCCAGCTCATATGGACTCACATTCTAGAACAGAATACAATCTTCACAGAGATTATCATTAATGCTGGAGACAGTAATAAACAGTATTCCACTGAGACCCAATGTGGAGTCTGTTAATGAAGAAAGAGATGAGTTTCATTCTTGTGTCATTTTTGAAAATATAGATAGTCTCATGCTAGACGAAATAAGTAAGCAAACATTCTGCAGCTCAAATTTTAACCCCCAGCATGAGAGATTGAAGTGCGAGCATCGGGTCTACAGTGTTTGGCAAACAGTAGAGAATACATTAATGAATGAGGTTTACATTTACTTTTTGGCTTGTCATAGCTGATATCTGCAAGCATGCCAGGATACTACTACTGCTGTTTTAATGACGTCTTGAACAGGCAAATATGACACTACTTCCATTTTTTTAAAGATTCATTCATTTATGAGAGAGAGAGAGAAAGCATGTGCACGCAAGCAGGGTGAGGGGCAGAGGGAGAGAGGGAAAGTCTCAAGCAAACTCCCCGCTGAGCCCAGAGCCCAACGCAGAGCTCCATCTCACCACCCTGAGATCATGACCTGAGCTGAAATCAGGAGCCAGACATTTAAACAACTGAGCCACCCAGGCACCCCCAGCACTACTTCCATCCTGAAGAACACATCTGTCAATCTGCACCTTTGATTTCAAGACAGTTAATTAACCAACGCATTCAGTGGATGCCTGCTCTGCATCAGGCACTCTTGAGGAACTGGAAATACAGAGCTAAATAAGATAAAGTGGGGGACAGCAGGTGGTAAAGGGTGGGGGCGTGTAGAACATGTGTGTCAAACATTCAAAAAACAAACCAATGCTCAAAATCATTTGCTATTAAGGAAATGAAGATCACAACAACAGAGACACCAATGCATATATATGAGAATGACTAAAATTTTGAAAAATGACAATACCATTAGCTGGAGAGAATGAGGAGCACCAGGAACCCTCATTCACCGCTGGTAGGAACATGAAATGGTAGTCACTTTGGACAACAAACAGTTTGGCAATTTCTTCAGGAGCTAACCAGTCTTAGGAAGCAACTGCACTCTTAGATATTTATTCCAACTGGCTTGAAAACTTGGGTTTATACAAAACATACATATGAATATTTAGAATAGTTTATTCATAATCACCACAATCTGGAAGCAACCAACCCGTCCTCCAACAGGTGAAGTGTAAGCAAACTGGTATATCCACACAATACGGTATTTAATGACAAAAAGGAATGAACTAACAAGCCATGTAAAAACATGGATATCTATCACTGAGTGAAAGAAGCCAGCCTAAAAAACTACATTCTGTATAATTTTATTTATATGACATTCTGGAAGAGGGAAAACTATAGTGATGGTAAGCAGATGGCTTAGATGGCTCTAAAAGCCTAAAACTATTCTTAAACAGAAAGTTTATTTAAATTAAAAGACAACCTACACAGATGATAAGTTTGGGGAAAAGATAATAAATTCATGTTTAGGTATGTTATATTGGAGGTGTTTAAGAAAAATCTAGGTGGACATATGTATTTATTCATTTATTGAATGACTACTATACTCCAGGCACTGTTCTGTGCATTATACAAAAAAATAAAAAATAAAAAATAAAAAACTAATCCTGTTTTCATCAATCTATAATGGAAAAGATAAATGTATAGTAAATAATTATAAAATGGACATAATATTACATGTTGGCATTGCCATGAAGGACTGTGATATGAAAGGATATTAAGAATCTGATACATAAAAAACAATTTGGTTTGTGTGTCTAAAACTAAGGATAGGTTTCTAATACAGAGACAGAGGTCATTCCCGAACCTATAAAAACCCATATAACTCTGGTTTTTCTATTTGGCTCTATCCTATGAGGATCTGAACTTGTCAGTGGTGTCAAAAAACAGAACAGAATCCATTTCTTCTTTGGAGGGAATAAAGGTCCAAATCTCTTGGCTCTGGAATGATCCTGGATATTGGCAATCAAGGCTGAGTATTTAGAACTCTAAATGAAAACAGATGAAATGAAAAAGAACCAGGATTTGAGGTGGTATATTCTAACTGGCTATGAACAAATTGATTTGAGGAGCTAATAAAAATATATGGCCCCTCCACTGGGCCCCATTGCCAAAAATTCAGGGTAAGTAGATGAGGGCTGGATTTCTTCCAGATGATTCTGAGGTCTAGTGTTGGGTTAAGGTTGAGAGGATGAAGATACAGGTAAGGGTAATGCAATTAGCAGATGTGGTTAGCCAGCTGGGGTCACAAGAGTGAAAGAGGAGATATGAAAGGTAACATTAACTGGCACAAAATAACTGATGGCATAAAGGCAGAGAAAATGAGAGATGTTGGGCCTGACAGAACTGGGAGGGGATGCACCTAGGAGGAGAGTCCAGGTATTATTTTAAGGATACTGTAAACATATCTTAACAGAAAGGATGAATGGTAGACCAGGATGGGAGAGTAGAGTATCAGAGATCTTGTCAGGCATCAATAGAAAAACATCAGCAGCTTTCAGGGCATGGGGCGATTATCTGGGCAGCCCTTCCAGCGATGTAGAGGAGGCAACGAACCAGGTCAGCAATTGTGAGGCGCTTGAAACTTTCTCAAGCCTGAGATTTGGTGGTAGAGTATAGTAATGTGAGTTTTTGTTCAAAGGAACAGAAACCAACTCTGGTCATCGAAGCGGGAAATACACTGACTAAAAGGATTGTAGGTAGCTCTTTAAGGTGGGTGAAACAGTAGATCTCCTCATATGAGCCAGATCACTGGGCTCCCAGAAACCGGATAGAGGAGGCTGATCCTACACTTCTAGGTTCTCTGTATTTCCTGCAAGAGTTGCTGTAAGTAGGAAGCAACAAGCTGGTTGATGAAAATGTCACGGGCAATCAGAGCCAATCTAGACCTTGAGTGACTTGGTGCTGCTCACAGGAGAATTGGCTTCAGAACTTAGGCTGGGGTGAGCCTATACATGGCACTGTGATTGCCCCACCATCATCCACAAGGGGACAGAGGAAATGTAAAGTTTCAGAATATTATGAGGCCTGATCAAGCTACAGCAACAGTTTCAAAGCTAGGGTGCCAATTTAAAAAAAAAATTATTATAAGCAGAATTCAATAACTTAAGAAAGCTGATATAGAGCCAATCCTGGCCATACCTTTCTGAAAAATTTTGCTATCATCTTGATTCAGTGATATACCCCTCAGAATACTCAGCAATTAATGACTTACCCTACAAAATAACATATGGCATCTCTGTCAGTTCCATTCACTTCGTATTTACATCTTATGCTTTGTCTTATCATCTATATTATACTTTCCTAAAAGCAAAGACTACTGAAATTTGCCATTGTTTGTCTCCACCCCCAAGTGCTTTGCAAAATACTAAATTCACAGGAAGTATCCAGTAATTTTTATGAAAATAACAATGGATTTGGAGGGAGATAGAAAAGGAGGGACATGGGGGGATGGATGGATGGATGGATGGGTGGACAGATGGATAAATATATTCTACAGAATCCCTGCATTTCTTAAGGGACAGTAAGGTGAATCTCAAAGGAGTTGACGAACAAACATTTTATCCAGGTAGCATCCACATAGTTTGCAGACTTTCTTGCAAAGAACAGCACAAATTTCTCCAACACATTTGAGATCATATTGCCATAGGTGGATCAAAGGAAAACTAAATTGCTAACCTTAACTGTTATTTAGTTGAATTCTGTACCCCCCCCCCAAAATATATGTTGAAGTCCTAACCTCCCGTACCTCAAAAGGAAATCTTACTTGGAAATAGTTTCTTTACAAGGTAATCAAATTAAATGAGCTTATTAGGGTTAGCCTGAATTCAGTACGATTGGTGTTCTCATAAAAAGGGGAAATTGGGGTACAGATGAATGAAGGGACAACAGGGGAAAGACAGCCATTACAAGACAAGAAACGTCTGAGGAGAAAGGTGCGGTACAGATCCTTCCCTACCACCCTGAGGGGAACATGGCTCTGCCAACACCATGACTTTGGACTTCTGGCCTCCAGAATGAGGGGGAGTAAATTTCTGTTTTTAAAGCATCCAGGTTGTGGTACTGTGTTATGGCAGGCCCCAGCAAAAGAATACAGTCACCAATAAGTTATTTGTGGTGGGGGAGATGAATGTCTGAATGCATGTGTATGCCTGTTTTCCTTACTGGGAAATACTTTTGATCATTTTGTTCTATTTCTTTTTATAGAAAACTCCTGACAATAATCTTAGAAGCTTTTTCCCAAACTTACAAAGTACAGAACTCACTAGCTATAAGTAAAGAAAACTGGAGACACCACGTAGATAACCCTTTCAAGGCCTTTTGCTATGCAGGGGGAAAAAAGGGGAAAGATGGGAAAACTTAGTATGCTTGTTTTTGTTTTTTGTTTGTTTGTTTTTTAGTTATTTTTTTAAATTTTTTTATTTTTTTTTATTATGTTAGTCACCATACAGTACATCATTAGTTTTTGATGCAGTGTTCCATGATTCATTGTTTGCATATAACACGCAGTACTTCATGCAATACGTGCCCTCCTTAATACCCATCACTGGGCTCACCCATCCCCCACTCCCCTCCCCTCTAAAACCCTCAATTTGTTTCCCAGAGTCTACAGTCTCTCATGGTTCATCTCCCCCTCTGATTTCCCCCCTTCGTTTTTCCCTTCCTTCTCCTAGTGTCCTCCATGCTATTCCTTATGTTCCACAAGTAAATGAAACCATATGATAATTGACTTTCTCTGCTTGACTTATTTCACTCAGAATAATCTCCTCCAGTCCCATCCATGTTGATGCAAAAGTTGGGTATTCATCCTTTCTGATGGCTGAGTAATATTCCATTGTGTATATGGACCATGGAATGGGAGAAGATATTTGCAAATGACACTATGGACAAAGGGCTGATATCCAAGATCTATAAAGAACTTCTCAAACGTAGTGCGCTTGTATGCTAATAAGGATATCCGGTAGACCAGAAAAAATTGGGTGAGTGACATTTTTGCATTGATAAGATGGAACAGAATTCAGTGCCAGGGTGACATCCTAGCCTGTGTACATGTACATGTAGTAATAGTTTTTTCTCTCTCTCCTCCATACTTCTGAAACATTATTTTTAAAAAACTACAAAAATCCTATATTAAAACTTTACCTAGCCAAAGAGAGGAATTAGGGGGTGATTAATCTTATTATAAAAGAACCTTTTAAATAGCAAGCTCCCTAAGTGCCTTTAAAGGATTTTTAATATTGAATTTGCACTCCACTTTTTAAGGAGTAAGTCTATTCCATAACACTGGGTACATCTGTATACAATTATACAGCACAGAAGTAAAGAGACATGTGGCTACATAGTTGTGCCTGTAGTTTAGTAAATTAAGGTATAATATAGAGCATTCCCCTACAGACTTAGAATTTAATAATTTGGGGAGATTGTTTTATTTCATTTCATCCTGGCAGGATTATGGGGTGGAGTTTGCTGACATGTTAAAATATTTTTCACCTGAGTTGATGATGCAGCTGTCTGAGAATATTTTGGTTTTTTCGTAAATTAATAAGCACAAATGTAATTTTTGGTCTCCTTCACTGCCTCTGTGCTTTTATATATTCTGCACAAGCACCTCAGTGTTCCATTCTATTTTAACTATAAAATATATTAATGCATTAAAGGGAGGTGGTAACGTTTATCATAAAGTTATAGTTTTTCCACTTTGCTTTCCAAACCCAGTTAAGTTAGCAGCACAAAGCATAGTTCCTTTATAATGCTTATGTTCACAGCAAAAGCATATAAATATTCCATCCACCAAACCGGTTCATAAAGAAAACGTTATAAGAAGGGATATTTTAGGTAACATCAGTACATATGTGTAAACCCCATTTAACATAAATTCACAGGATCTCAAACTCTTTGTGCTGAGAAGTTCATACAAACTTCTTAATGAGAGCAGAAGAAAAGCACCTGCTAGCAACTCCTCCTCTGTAATTATTATATTGGTGGAGTTCCTGCTTTATGTACAAGGAAATGGAGCCTAATTAAATTACAGCTCTAATGATACCAAGGAAAAATTAACAGTGAAAAATTCAGCCAGTCATCTGAATCTTTACCCTCCAATATGGTGGCCATAATCCAAATGTGGCTATTGAACACCTGAAATATGGCTACTCTTTAAATTTTTTTTAAAGATTTATTTATTTGAGAGAGAGAGCAAGCAGGGTGAGGGGCAGAGGAAGAGTCTCAAGCTGATTCTGCATTGACCGTGGAGTCCAAAGCAGGGCTCGATCTCAGGACCCTGAGACCATGACCTGAGCTGAAATCAAGAGTCAGACGCCTAACTGACTGAGCCACCCAGGCGCCCCCAAAACATGGCTACTCTTTATTGGTATGCGATTTAAATGTAAAATAGGCACCCAATTCCCATGACACAGAATGAAAACTATCTCATTAATACTTTTTCACATTGATTACATGTTGTAATGATATTTTGGATATACTGAATTAAATAAAACATATTATTTGAAATTAATTTCATCTTTCTTTTTACACTTTTAAATGGGGCTACAAGGAAATTTAAAATTACATATGTGACTTGCAAGTATATCTCCAGGATAACACTCCTCTAGATGTTTCCAAATGTTACATACTTCATAATCCATAGTGGACTTAATTGTTGGTTACTTATCTACACATAAGTTTTTCCTATTATTGTGATTAAGATCACAGATTCTGAAACCAGAGTGCCCACCTCCGCATTCTGACTCTGCTTCTTACTAGTAATTTACTTCTTTGCTGAGCCTTAGTTTTCTCAGCAGCAAAATAAGGATAATAGGAGCACCCACCTCATATAATTTATTATGAGTTAATTATTCTAATTCACATAATGATTTTAGCAGACTATCAGCCTTGTGTAGCATTCAAAAGCTGACAGACATCTTTTGTTTAGCCAGTGCAGCGTTTTCGAAAAATCTGAATTTGATTGCCTATAGGTGAGGCTCATAGTCTCCAGTTTAGCCACTGGCCCTGCCATTCTCCCTTGTTTATAAACGACTTGAATTGATTGTTCCTGTCCTGGGGACATCTAAACTGGTGGAAGTGCCATGGAATTGCTCAAAACAGGCCCCTTTTATCACCAGATCAGAGAAACTTCAGGGTAATTAGAGATTCTCACCAATCAAAAATGCACTTGGTTCGGTTTACTGTTTCCTTCTTAATTAATTGACTTACTTCCTTACTGTATTCACAATGTGCCTCTTTCAGTGAGGTCCCCAGGCACAACACAGTGATATAAATCACTAGCATTAAATTATAATATGATAGTCCAGAGATATCTGAAGTGTTCCCCACCAAACACACCAACGGTGGGTCTTAGAACAGACTCAAGAAGTAAACCAAGTAAAGTTCTTCCAGGCCAAAAGAGGAAGGGAGAAAGCTGGCATCCTAAGATACTCCTTTTTTTTTTCATTTTTTTTTTTAAAGATTTTATTTATCCACTGGTCAGAGAGAAAGAGCACACAAGCGAGCGGAGCAGCAGACAGAGGGAGAAGCACGCTTCCTGATGTGGGGCTCCATCCTAGGACCCCGGGATCATGACTTGAGGTGAAGGCAGACGCTTAACCGACTGAGCCGCCCAGGCGCCCCAGAATGCTAAGATATTCTATAACATTAATTTAGAAGGCTGGTGAGTGTCTGTGTATACAGTTGATAACTGAGGCAATTGTGCGGCTCATTAACATATCCAGATAGTTGACAGCAAGTTGCTTTGGAGTTGGAGATCTGACAATGTTACTACCTCACTTAAACTTTCTCTGCCTTCATCCTCATCAGGCGTGCTGGGGAGCACAACTCCTCATAGAGATCATGTCCCCTTAGACATCCTCCTTAATCTTCTTGAAGTCCATTACAAAGTCTCTTACTACTTCCTTAGTTTAGTCTCACTACGCTGCAGCCCCCCTTGGTTGCCTGATTGCTCCTCCAAGTATCCACATCTGCTCCCCCCTCCAGGCACACACAGTTCCTTCTGCCTTGAGTGCTCTTTCCCTGGTTAACTGCCTAACTCCTGGCTAGCTAGCCCTTGGCCTTTGGCCATCTTGTCTAAAACTACAATCCCAAGTCCTTCTTTTTCTCAACCTTAGTTTTCACAGAGTATTTATTACTGTCGTTCTATACATTTTACATATTTTTCTTTTTCTCTAATCTGTATTTCCTGCTGGTGTGTAAGCACAGTTCTACACATAAGTTTAGAAGGTTTGGCCTGCGATCTTCTCTTGGTATAGTAAAGGGAAGGGGAGACATTCCCTTTTTTTTTTTTAACATTACTGTATCAGAAAGAGAAGGAGAAACATTGCTGAATAAGGTCAGCTTTAGACTTCTTTACATCTGATTTTGAAAAAAATACATATTTTTTGCAAAGCTGTCCCAGAATGGTTCATCTCTGCTGGAGTGGAGTTGAGGTCTAAACAAAGGTGATTATGGTAAGACTTTGTGTCCTTTGGTCACAAATTGCGACAACTGAGTCTGTTCCATAGAAAAATCCATGAACTTTTATTGACTATGCCTCTTATGCCGGCGAGCACATGAGCTGGAATCCTAACACTTTCACTTGCTAGCTGTGTAATATTAAGCAGATGACTCAACCTTTCTGAGCTCAGGGTACCCCCCTGTAAAATGAGAATAACAGTTTTACTGACTTCTTAGGGTTGTTATGGAGATTAAGTGGATTAATTCATGTAAAGCAACTTATGAGTTAATTCACACAAATTCTGCCCTCAAACAACTTAAATTCAAATAAGGAAGAGAGAAAGCCAGACATAATTACAAACTCAAATCGCAATCTTACAAAGCTATAGCCTTTAACTACAACTCATTTAAACTTTTCCTTAGAAGACAAAACATCAAACTTATAAAAGATTTAAAAATTCAATTATATAAAATAAAAAATTTTGTGTGTGGCAAAAACTTCCACAAGTAAAGCCAAAAGAAAAAAAAAATACTAACTGGGGAAAATACTTGTAACACATACTTCTTCAAAATGCAAGGGACTTATATAAATACATAGTAAATATGCCAACAACCCAATAGAAACAAATAGAGAAGCAAAAGCTTGACTCTGGAACCTTAGACCACTCAGTTATCTTGACACACCTGTTGAAAATAATGAAACAAGACGAGCCCAGAGAAGGAGACAAACCATAGGAAACTCTTAATCTCAGGAAACAAACTGAGGGTTGCTGGAGGGGAGGGGGGTTGGAGGGATGGGATGTTTGGGTGATGGACACTGGGGAGGGTATGTGCTATGGTGAGTGCTGTGAATTGTATAAAGACTGATGATTCACAGACCTGTACCCCTGAAATAAATAATATGTTAATGTATATGTTAATAATAAAAAAATGAGGAAAAAAAGAAACAAATAGGGAAAATGCATTCACAGAGAATTCACAGAAAAAAAGAACTACAAATGGCTCCTGAACATGAAACTATGCTCAAAGTCATTCCTAATCAGGGAAATGCAGATTTAAATCTTACCTCTCAAGGAGGTTTTTATTTTATGTGAACACCACTTGCACACACTGCTGGTGAGAGCATAACTTAGTACAACTACTATGGAGAGAAGTTTGGCAATATCTAAAAAAAAAGATATAAATGAACACACCATGTGACCCAGAAACTCCGCTCTGAGGATTTATGCTGCAGATATGCTCAATATAATTTAGAGTGATCAACATGAAAAGTTTTTCATTACAGCATTCCTTGCAGCACCAAAATATTGGGGCCGAGGTGTCCTAAATAAGGTATGGTTAATATATTAAGAACAGCCCTACACTGCAGTGCTGTGAAGGGACAAAAATGAGTGACCTCTTCATTTACTATAATGGGAATGCTCTACAAGATCCAAAAATGATGATAATAACAGTAACAAGAGCTAGCAACATTGTATGATTACCATGTGTCTTATGTAATTACTTTGGCAATACATATGTTTTATGTATTACTTGCTGTTTTATGTCCATGGTGATTTACACACAACTACCCTATAAGATACAAACTATCTCATT
Source organism: Potos flavus (assembly GCA_028534135.1). Taxonomy (NCBI): domain Eukaryota; kingdom Metazoa; phylum Chordata; class Mammalia; order Carnivora; family Procyonidae; genus Potos; species Potos flavus. The sequence continues at coordinate 90,067,865 of CM052886.1, forward strand.
TCCCACAACAGAGAGGTTAACAAACTTGTCTGAGATCACTCAGCTAATATTTGAGCACAGCCAAATTTTGAAGTCAGGCAGTCTAGCTCCAGTCTTTGCTTTTAAAAGAAGTATATTACAGTGCTTTCCCAACAACAACAAAAACAAGATGCAGAATAATATAATTTTCTACTTTTCATATTATTTAAATGCATAAAAATGACATTAGATGCACACACATATACACATATGCCATATATTTCTTTATTATATAAACTATTCCTGGAAAGACGTATGAGAAACTGATATCATCGATCGCCTGATGAGGGAAACCAAGTGTTGAGAAGACAGGAAGATGGGGCTGGGGGTACTTTTCATTGTATATCCTTTTATGCCATTTTCATTTTTTTTTTTTAAAGATTATTTATTTATTTATTTGACAGAGAGGGAGAGAGATCACAAGTAGGCAGAGAGGCAGGCAGAGAGGGAGGGGGAAGCAGGCTTCCCGCTGAGCAGAGAGCCCGATGTGGGGCTCGATCCCAGGACCCTGAGATCATGACCTGAGCCGAAGGCAGAGGCTTTAACCTACTGAGCCACCCAGGCGCCCGCCATTTTCATTTTGAAACATTTTGAGAAAATAATACAATTTAAAATGAACACCTTTTCTTTTTTACTTAACTCTGTGATATGGTATAGCCTACATCCCAGAGATATTACCTCTTATAGCCTAGCTTTAATCTACTTCATCTTAATAGAGTTTTGGACTAGGCCTTTGACTCTTTAGCAGGAAACCTGCACACATATAAAGTAGGTTATGTCCATAATGGGCAGGAGGTGAGGCACTATCTTCCTGAGATGTGAAGAGGCAATGTGCAGACTTGGGGAAACTGCTGTCTAAATGTGTCCTTCCCTGAGACAAAGCTCCAACCAACTTCTCCTAATTCAGCAAGCTCCAAAGGGAATCTGAGATAGGTCTGTGTCTAGGCAGGCACTGAGCTCAGAGGACCTAAGGTAGTGTGTCTGTCTATCCTAATATTCCTTCTAAATCATAATGTGCATGTGCGTGCGAGCACACACAGACACACACCACCCATAAATGGCCACTCTTCGGACTTCTTCCTAGAATATACCACCCAGAAGTACATGACCACATGAAGTACATGAGCTGAATTCATCACATCTGGGCACAACAAAGGCATCTCAGATCATTAATATACTGAATGGGACTATGCTGAGCTCAAGATCTTACTTTCACTCTCCAAACATTGGCTGGAATCATTACAACAAAATCCAGTTAACCTAAGATTTTCAAATAGCACATACTTGAGCATCCATTATTTTGCCTCACACTACCAAGAATGATGATCATATTTTCCAAAGTAAATTGGATCACATGGTTTGATTTTTTTGTTCGCTTAATTGTTTGTTTTTAGCTGAGTCATTTGTTATCAACTTACTTATTTGCTAACAAAAGCATAACATTCAGTTACATTCATTCATCCATTCATTTAAATATATTTACTGATTGCCCAGTGTATGCCACAGGCTATTCTGGTGTCAAACAGGTCACAGTCTCTGCCCTTAGGGAAAGCAAATTTTAATGGAGAAGATAATAGTGAAGGAGAGTCAGGGGTGGGGGAGACACTATTCTGGGTTGAATGATCGGAGACATCCTCTCTGAGCAGTAGACTTTTGGGCAGACAGCTGACTGAAGTGGAGGAGGGAGGCATTCTGGCCAGAGGGAACAGCCAATAAACGCTTGAGTGTGAAATCAGTTTGATGGGCTCAGGCATCAGCAAGAAGGCATACAGGTGGAGTATGGAGGCCAGGACAGAGATAAGTTAGAAGAGGAAGGCAAGGAGCAGAATTAGAAGGACTGGAGATGCTAAACATTCCAAATGCAAGGAGAAATCACTGAAGGTTTTGAGCAGGAAATCTACCTACATTTCCGAGGATCATTCTGGCCCTCAAGGGGGCAAAAGTGGAAGGGGGAAATCTAGGAGGAGGCTATTTCAGTAGGTGAGACAAGAAATGATGATGGCCTGGACGAAGGGGAGAGCAGATGTTGGAATGAACACAGCCAGATCCTGGATGAATTTCAAAGGTAGACTCTCTCGAGAATGTGTGGTGAAGTGTTGAGGGAAGACTAGCAATCAAAGATGTCTGCTCTGCTTTTGACGCGAACATGTGACTGAATATTTGTGCCCTTTACTGGGATTGGTGAGTTTAGCTGGAAAGCAGGTTGGGTCAGTGGGGTTGGAATAGAGTTCTGTATTGCGTATGTTAAGTTTAAGCATCCGGCTTTGATTTCAGCTCAGGTCATGATCTCAGGGCCGTGGGATCTAGCCCCACATCGGGCTCCATGCTCAGTGTGAAGTCTGCTTGTCCCTCTCCCTCTGCTCCTCCCCCTGCTTGAGCGCTCTCTCTCTCTTTCAAATAAATAAATAAATTTCAAACACACAGGTAGAGAAATTAAGCAGACAGGTAAACAGAAAACTCTGGAGCTTAGGGGGCAGTCAGGGCTGGGGGGTAAATTATGGGTTATGTGTCACATTGCCTCTATTGAAAAGAATAGAATTACATAAAATCAGCACATCCCTTGAAAAAAAATCTAAGAAAGTACAACTGTAGCACAGTTAATCAGACTTCAAGCACCTGGAAGGCCAGAAATGATGATGTGCATACCTTTGTGGTTGCAGAAAATTTTGTTAATGAATAACCAAAATCACCCAAGCTAAGAGTACATTTTCTAAATTAAGACTGGTCAGGCTCAAACCCCAGCTTCACCAGTTGTGAGCTATGAAGTTTTGTTATTTAAAATCACTGTGCTTCAACTTTTCATGTGTAAACAGGTGGCAAATATGTATGACTTTTTACTTAGGCCAGTTCCTATGCCAGACTCAGAGGCAAACGGCAGTGAGCAAAATCAGTGTGGTCCTTGCCTCCAAGAGCTTAAAGTCTGATGGATTGAAATGAAAACCACAGTGCTTTTTCCCTGGGTTTGGTGAGGATTAGATGAAATGATGTGTTTAAGAGCTTAGCACTTTGCCAGCACTAAGCATGCACTTCGTAAGTCTTAGTTTCTGTATTTATAGGTTGTTATTATTATGAATAAGTCATGAGTAATATCTAGGCTATGTGTTGATAATTAGCAACAAATGAACCCACTTTGAATTTAATGACAATGAAAATACAAAATGTGAAGATATTCAACTAATTTAATAATTGGGAAAACACAAACTGAAAAGAGGAAGAAATATACTTTTTTTCTTTTCTCTTGCCAGTGTATCCTTTTGGGGGTATCTTTTGTGGAGGAGAGGAAATAGTCACTTTTATCCACTGGTAGTCGGTATATGCATGGGTACAACTTTCCTGGAGGGCAGATGTATATTTATTTTTTAATATATAATTCATGTGTGTATGATTTGAAATGTGCATTCTTTTTGATGGAATAATTCCATTTCTAAGACTATTTCCTCAAGAAATAATTAAAATATATCCTGAGGGTAAATAAAGGAGATCATATATCCCATATACTATAAGCTCCATGGGGGGAAAGACTATGTCTGATTTCTCCACAGCTGGATCCTGAGTGTCTAGCATAGCAGCTGGCAAAGAGTAGGCACTCGATAATATTTATTTAATGAATGAATGAACAAATAAACAAGTGTGCAAAGATTTATACACAAGGATGTTCACTCCAGTGTTTTTATAATTGTGATCAATGAGAATTGTCAATGTCCATTTGCAGAAGATTGTTTCAAGCTGTCTATTCCACTTAAAATAGAATCCATCCTCCTTCCCATCATCTGTAGAAAAGTTCTATGACCTCTCCAAGACCATGCTCAGATCTCAACTCCCACTCTTTTCTTGCTTAATTCCATTCCCAACACACTGTCCTTGCTATCCCTCAAACAAGGCATGCATGATCTCACCTCATAGCCTTACGATTTGCCATTTCTTCCATTTGATATGCACATGGATTCTCCTTGTCTCAGCTCAATATCAACTGCTCAAGAGGCCTGGCCATCCCGTCTAAAACAGCAATTCCAACCCCTTCACCCTGCCCCTTTACTTTGCCAGATTTTTCTTCTTTACTCTTAGAGCAGTACCTGGTAAGAATCATTAAAACTGTTGAAGGAATGATAATAATGTCTAAAAAAATAATGCTTTGTTACTCATAATATGAACAATGCACCAAAATGCCAGAGAAGCATCTTATCTCTTAGTGACGCTGGAAACTTATTTCTCAATGTCAACTTACCTGGGAGTAGAGACAGGACTTTCAGGTTAAAAAAGAAATGGCTAGGACCTAATGATGTGTGGGTAATTGGTCTGCAGAAGCACTCTGTTTTGTATCTTTTTTTAGCTACAGACACAGGAAAATAAATGATAGAACCTTCCCTTTTTTTTTATTCTGAAAGATTGCTCTGTAGATAAACACAAAGAACCCCACATGCAAATAACTTGTGTATTTTAAAATAAAATAAATGCATATTAACTAAATACAGTAGAAACAATGAAAAGATATGAAGAAATTAATATTTGATAGGAAACTGGATATATCAAGCCACCTTTGAATTCATGGTTTCTAGATAAGCACCAGCAAGACCTCAAGCCAAATGGGCTTCATTTACACTATTTACCTTTTTTCTTCAATTAAGAGGAGAGAAGTGATTTAAAATATGAGTCCCAGGCAATCCCTTTCTTCATAAATATTAAAATACCAGCAATGTTGGAATAATTAAGGCTGAACTAAAATACAAATTGTTTTCAAGTTGCAGTTCTTCCAGTTGGAAAACCTTGATGTTCCCTTATCAGCTCAGAAGAGCATCCTTGCAGAAAACGGGTCCAAATTACTACAGCAATGTCCCCAGTATAAGTAGAAAATCAAGTTCATACCAGAGCTTCAGTGTCACCCTCTCAAAGAAAAATAAGTATGCTCCCGTATGCCCTAAGCTCACAAGTAATCCTATAACTAATGCTAAATACACCAGTCTTCAAGGGGAGTAATCATATGGTTAAACTTTCCCTTTTTTCCTGATTGCTTTTACATTCAAATTAAATGAAAATCCCACTTGGGAGCTCCAGCCAAAGGTTCCCACCTTGAAGGCTTTTTAAAAGAACTTAAAAGAGACCATGAGTCACAGCCTCATTCCCCAAGCTGGGCAAGCTCCAATCGGGGTCAGAGGAGGTGACCTAAAGGCTTCCCACCCGCATCCTCTTCAGCTCTCAGAGGACAGGCCCTAAATAATGACGAACGGCAAACACGGAGCAAGCACGTGGACGTGCACGCGCGCGCACACACACACATACACACACACACACACACACACACAAACTTCTTGCAAGCCATTAGATGCACCCTCCTCTCCTCTTTTGAAGTCCAAACTATTTTGGGTTTTTGCAGAGAGGACCACCTCCTTCTTGTGAGCAGGAGAAAGTACAGGAACGCTTGGAAGACCAGAGAAAAAGGACTTTCAGACCCTAGCCACAGCTAAGGAAAAGGGAAAAGATTGGGATTAATCGGAACTGGGGCGATTCCCGTCATAATATATATGGCTTTCGTTATGATAATAAACCATTCCAGGAAGTAAGTTGCAAGGCAGAGAAAAGGAGAAGAAACTGTCTCTCTCCCCCTCTCCCTCTTCTGAAGGAAGCAGCAGCGTCTCCTTGCAGAACGACAACCCCGAGGATACAGCAGTTGTCTTCAAATCTGTGACCATAAAAAATCATTATCTCTGTGAAATACAGCAATTTGGGAGATAATCAAACGGTGACCAGGGGGCAGAGCTGCCAATCTGAAGGATTATGCTCCTGCGCGCCCGCCTGCGCCTGACCTTCCTGGGAGCCAGCTGTCGGCGCGGCGAAGACGCCCCATCCACTCCGGGCACATTCATTAGGCTGCCTTCGGTGCATGAGCCATTTGCATAACACCCCGGCTTTCTTAATTAGTACTTCATTTCTCCCTTGACTTATTTTGTGGCTAAGTTCACTGTCCCCCCCTCCTTGATCCTCTCTTCCCTTGCTGAAATATATGAAGGAGGAGACGAGGTGGGCCAGGAGGGTGAGAGGGAGAAACGAATCGGACTTGCAAATTAAGGCACTGGTAATTAGTCTATTAATATTTTCAGATTTGCGCGAGGTTTCTTCGTGGAAAAACTAGGAAGAGAGACTGCTTGGGGAGAAATGTATCCTCGGAACTTCTAATTCCACTACCGCCAATGGGCTGCGGGAGGGACAGGCGGTGCCCGCACATTTGCCTCCTTCTCTGCCCCCTTACTTACGGTACACCCTCTCAGGGGGTGCTGAGTCGCTGGTATTGGATTTTCAAAATTAATATTAATTCCATCAGAGGGAGAGATCATGTCGGTCCACTCATTGTGGAGCTGGTCTCAAATTCTAATGGGGAGTTGGGCAAATGTTGTCCCAGCAGCTCCATGCATTTCTAATTTCTTACCCTGAACTCTCTTGCTGGATGATTCTAATGCGAGTGGAAGGAAAAGGACGGCAAATATACTCAACATGTGATTGTTACAGTTCTTCAGGATGGATAATTCAGATCCAAACAGAACCAAGTGACTCTTTCCTTAGAGCCGTGGTTTATTTTACCCGATCTGAAGAGTGGAAATGCCTTACCTTCCCCGCATGATAGCTACAGCCTGTGAGATTAGGAAATCTCCAATTCTGCTCATGAAGAGAAGGCAAATTCTGCTGTGTGGGCCCAGAGAACATCTGATGGCTTCCTAGAATAAAACAAAAAATGACCTTTATTAAAAGCCACAATAAGCGATACTTAGTCCTGAGATGTATGGATGACATCAATAGAAATAAAGAATTATTTTTAAAAAGTCTCACTTATTTCTTATCTACTTAAGATATAGTATACCTATATTTCTTTAAATATTTAAACTCTATAAAGTAAAACACTCCACTTGCACTACAATACCCAGAGGATTTTTTTTCAACCAAATATTTAATATATCTTGATCCTTATTGAAAGTGTAATGTTGGACGGAGTAGACTCAGAAGGTAAGAAGAAAGAATAAATCCTCTTGAAGTTGCAGTCTAGTGGAGGAGAGAAGACAGATTCATAATCGGGATGAGAACTATTCCGTGGCAATAAATAGGTTAACATCACAAAAGAAGGTGTCCTGGCCTGAGGGTTTGTAGACTTACTGGAGATGGTAAGTTATCTGTTGGTTGCTCCTGTCACGTGAGTCCCAGGGTCATTAAGTAGGATATGTTTTTGATCACATCCTGTCTCTGCACATGCATGTAGCAAAATACTTCCTTTCTATGTTCCAGGTTCCTCATCAATATACAGATAAATCCAATATACTACCAATAGTTGTTAAAGGATTTACCTGATGCCTCTCAATACCAATAAAAAGATTAATTGGTGAGTGTCACCTGAGATAGATTACTCACAATTTTATTCTTTATTCTCGTGGTTGGAAAGATCCAAACGAAAAGCTGATACCTAAACACAAGAACCTTTAAGTATTACTGCCTGAGGGAAAAAAGTCTTTAAGGCAGACTTATTAATTGTTTCAATGATTCAAAAAAATAGTAATAATGGCCAACTACATTTCTATGGCATTTGTGTTCAACATGTTAATGTAAGTCATGATCACTTTGAAAATTCTTAACCTCACTTCTTTAAATACGGCTTGATTTTCCTCCTTCAGTGGGTTCTGTAACCACACCAAACATGAAGTTTATTGCTTCAATGCAAACAGTATCTTAATACAGAGGGAGGGAGTGCTTTTTAAAAATCTCTTGTAACCCCAAGCCAGCTGAATCTATTTTGCTATGACTATTAAGCACACACACACATACATACAAATAGAAATAAATAAATAAATAAATAAATAAAGAGACCTTGAACATTAATTCAAGAAAGGAAATATTTCAATTCCAAACCATTATTTTAGAGAATGTTGTAAGCAGTCCAAGGAAATAGTTTTTAAAAAGGAACTTAGACCTTAAAAAAACAAAACTCTGATACACACTCAGAATTTTCCTTTCCAGTTTTCCACTTTTCTTAAAAAGTAAAATTTATAAGTTACAGTTATGTGGACAATATATATTTTTCATTATACAGGCATATATACTTGTATTGAGAATAAACACATTTATATATGAAACAATATGCAAATGATAATTTTTATGACTAACAGATTCTCTTTAATATGTAATCATGCACACATGCATAATTTATAAGTAACATATACCTATTCACATTTCCAATGCATTTCCTTTTTATTATTTCTTATTCATTCTTTATTTTCAACTGAAATCAAATCATTTTTTCACCAGGGACTCTTTCCTTTCTCTTGTTAAAAAAAAAAAAAAGTGAACGTAGTAATTGAATTCCTACAATTAAAACTCTGTAAGAATTCCATCTGCAAAGTTAAAAACACACAGGGCAAAGGAGAGGCCAAGAAGTTATGTTGGCAGCAATATATATTACTCATGAGCAATAAGAGGGGGTAAAATAGTATGTGAAGCGATCGTTTGAAATGTTAAGCTTTGAAATATTTGCCCATAATGTTATTTTAACATAGTTGGTTGCACTGAATGGATGTGGGTCTCTGTCCCAAGTGATACTTCTGTGAACATAAAGTGTCTGCAGGTGTTTGCCTCCAGGTAGGTCACTGAAAGACAATGCAAATGAGGACAATTTCCCCAGTAGCAGCAACCATAGAAATTAACAAGCAGAAACCTGGTAGACACTGGCATCCTTCTCTATAGGAAGATAAGTTTTGGGGCATTTTAAAATTTGCCCTCCATTAACTCCTGGATTACCCCATCCTTCATGTGTGCCACCAGGTCATAAGCAAGGAAACCGAATATAAGAAATTCTCAATTATCCACTTATAGAATATGCACTTTATATTTTGTGCAGGGCATATGTGATATCCCACACTGGCCACTGGCTGCCATAAGTCTTGTGTTTGTTTCTACAGCACACTCCCCTCCATCAACTGGCCAGCATTTTCAGAAATAATTTTAGTATAAGCTTAAAATGGGCAAACTTCTGCCCCTTCCCCACAAAAGTCATATACTATATTCCTAGTTTAAAAATAATGTTTTTGTAGCAAATCTTGTTTTAGATTATTACTACATATACTAATTCACTCTGACCATTTTGTCAGTCCAGATCATTGAGAAGAGGTAAAAAAAAAAAAAAAAGAAAGAAAGAAAGAAAATGATTTCTATAATGTGTCAAGCTTTTTTGTGTTACTCATTTAATTTTCTTCAAGACTCCATGAGCTTAGTATTAATGTCCCATTTCACAGATGAGGAAACTGAGCCATACATGGATTGAATAATTGCTTGACTATCACAGCTGGAAAACAATGACGTCAGCATTTGGTGCCAGGTCACTCTGACTCTAATGCACTTGATTTTTTCCGCAATAAAACGTTGCTTTGGCCTTCTATGTACAAGCAATGTTTGCAAAAGCTTTGGGTAACTGCAAAATGAACAATATCTACAAAAAGGAAGCATTCATGGTACAGTGAAACTCTTCTAATGAAACAGCTCACAGATGTTTATAACATATATAATAAAACCACTCAAATTTAACAATTACCTACAATGATAGGACATGCATGCTAGTCAAGTCAGGCCAAAGCAGACAGAACATAAGAGATGCCCTCCTGGAAATGGTTCTAGCATTCTGACCAAGATTTTTCACACATTTCCTTGTAACTTATGCCATCGCTGGTAATAAAATAGGAACTTAAATTCAACAACACCGAGGCAATGAAATGTCCTGCTATGGGACTGCATAGCAACCAGATGTCCACAGTGGAAGGTCTGGGAAAGACAATTAAATACAGTACTTTCCCTCCAGGGCAATATTGATCAAAGGACTAACACATATACATGTTTCATCATTCAAATGCTAATGAATCTATAAAGCTCATTATTTCTTATCTATCTTTTGAGTTTCCACAGCAGTTTTTGGTGACATACCACATTTATGCCAGTAATGTTTGCACTTTTTATATGCATTTTCTGAGCCCGACAACAGACAGAAAACAACGACCCAAGAAAAAACATTATACAAACATAATCCCATGGCATGCATCATTTGCAGACTGACAATGGATACAAACTTTTCTGTTTCTGCTTGCAGTGTAACTTGTGTCAAAAGAGGATTATTACTAGGTAGAACAACAAGACATTTACTAAGTGAGACACCAGAAAACATTTGCTATGTGAATTTTGAAACTCTAGGAAGGTAGACTCGATGAAAGGTTACTATGTGTTTTCACACATATTGCACAAATCCAGATATCTGGAGAAGGGTCAGAGGGCTCAGCAAGAACTAATTAGCTGAGAAGTCAGAGACAAAATACTCCTTTGCTTTCCTACTGGATATCCTTCTCTTTCTTTATTACACTTCTTAGGGTACTTTTTTGTTGTCACTGTCATCGTTTAGTTTTAGAGAGCACAGTGATATATTGGGAACACCATGACATGTGGAGTCCAGAAGATCTGGGTTCTAACTTGTCCTGCTACTTAGTTGCAAGATGACCTTAAGCAACTTAATTCATCTCTCTGAGCCTGGGTGTTTTCACCTGTAAAATGAGGATAACAATTATTATTGCTAGGTATGTGACCTAATATAATTTACTCAACATTTCTGAGATGTGGGCTTTTCTATGTAAAATGAGATTAATATCTACTTTATAGGGTGTGCCAAGGATTAAATGCCATAATAGCTCCACATACCTAGCACAGTACCAAGTGCCCAGTAGGTTTAAGTAAATCAGTGGCAGAAATTTATGCTAGAAATCTATGCTCCTGGCAGAATATTTATAAAATAATACCAACAGTCAGATATAATCTTTGCATATTTTGGTGCACTATCTTCCATTCTTTATATATGTGTGTGTGTGTGTGTGTGTGTGTGTGTGTGTGTGTATATATATATATATATATATATATATATATATATATATTTGTATGTAGTTGAAATCATATTTATCCATAGTTTCATAGTTGCTATAATAATTTATTATGTAATGAATATTTCCCTCTAGAGTATAAATTCTTTATAATCATTATTTCAGTATCAGTATAATATCACATTTTGGGATATAATACAATTTGTCTAGTTATATTATGCTTTTGCTATGATACATATTATACTCTATCATTAGCCACACTTCTGAATATTTCTGTTTAATTCTATTTATTAAAGTGCTTATCTGTACTCCTGTGTCACCAGATACATTGAGCCAGAGAAGTTTGGGGAGGGAAATATGAAGAAGGATTAACTTCCCCAGCAGCAATGGAAGAAAGGTAAAGAAAACACAATACTGATGCAGTGAAATGTAAGGAAGGAAAGAGAAACTAGACAAATGCAACAAGGAGGCCTCCTTTTCAAAGTCCTTACAGTTTGACAAATTTATAATTAAAAAAAAAGTACTGACTGGAGAATTTCTGATGGTCCAGAGAGCTCCTCTACATTAAGAAAAAATTACTTAGGACAGATCTGCAAGCCACAGCTCCAGTAGCTTGAATGCTATTATTCTGCACAACATTCAAGGCGGGTCTAGGGAACGCTAGAAGTTCATAGATCTGAAAACTAGGTATGGCTCTAAAATCCTTCAGAAGTGCAGGAGAGACCTGTCATTGATGTCCCCACTTCTTTTTTTTTTTTTTGTTAATTCTACCCTAAAACCACTAACAAGCTTTTCTTGCAGAATTAAATGTTAAAAAACCCTAAAAGAGTTTATGAATCAGCTAGATTCCCCTATACAAAATGTGTATATGTTAAAATGTCAAACTAAAACGTGTTGAAATTACATTTAGTTGGAGAATGTGAATGATAATAGCCAACCACCATGCTTCTGTTCCCTTGATAAAAGAGGCCTCTGATTTCTAAATGCAAACTGAATCAACAATTCAAAAATAAAGTAAAGGTAAAGAAAAAGAAAATGGATAAGTAGAGCCAAGGAGCTTGGATCACAAGTTGTAAACTGTTTAAGTCATCCTTGGAGTGGAAAAGCATTTCTACTGACTCAGACTTGGGACCAGGGTCATGTAATGGGCCATGTTCAGAGCTAGGCAGTATGAGAGGAAGGCGTTTGACCAATCTGTGTATTTGAAGAGAAATGCAATCATCACTCATTCTTTTGTGCTTCGTCCACCAAAGGTGCTGAGAGCTTTTCCCACGTCCAAAAAGTTTCATCTTTACAAGAAACCAGGTACATTTTCCTTCTCCTCCAGTCTTTCCTGCTCACACAACTCACCTTACTGGCCCTGGGGTTTTATCAAAACAAAATTACCATAGTGCCTGGCGTAGGACTAACTTTTGTCCTATTGATCTTTATATCTGGTAGTTGCCATTATAGCAATAAGATTCTGTTTATTGGGAGTCCACTGGGCATGTGGCTTGATATCAGCCACTTGGGGAGGAGAGTGGAGATATTCCTCCCCCTTGGACCACATGCTTTCAGAGCTTCCAATCTGACAAAGACCAAAGTACAACAGGATGCCCAAAGGAAAGTACAAAACACCAAGAATGGAAACGATTCACTTCTACCCATACCTGCAGAGACACCTCTAGCTTTAAAGATAGGATTTAGGGATGCCTGGGTGGCTCGGTGGGTTAAGCGTCTGCCTTCGGCTCAGGTCATGATCCCGGAGTCCTGGGATCAAGTCCCACATCGGGCTCCTTGCTCCATCGGGAGCCTGCTTCTCCCCCTGCCTGCCACTCCCCCTGCTTGTGCACTCGCGCTCTCTCTCTCTCTCTGACAAATAAATAAAATCTTAAAAAAAAATAAAGATAGGATTTAATATAAATAGCATATGTGTTTATAGTAGGAGTCGTGGAGTATGACTCAAGTCACATAAATCCATGGGAAAATTTATGTTCTAAAACAATGTTCTTTTCTATTTATAATAGCTTACCCCTAGCTAGTCCAAATACTAAATTTATAGGATGTAACGATGGCACACAATTAGAAGTGATTACAAAGGCTAGCTTCAAGTAGACCATTATCTCACAAAGTCTGTACTTGGGCCATATTTTTCAAAAGCCCCAAACTTCCCCTTTCTGTATAGCTTGACAGTTGCTCCTTCCATTGTCAAATGCACAAGAATTGTTTCTGTTTCTTATCAGAGACTCACAATCTTGTTCTATGACCAAACTTGAAAGTTTCACTGATAAAGAAAAAATACATCAACATCTAAGAATGTATTTGATACTGGGGTAAAGCTGAATCAACTTGTTCCATGTATTAAATTCTTCTAGAATGAAGCATCTATCTAGTGCACCTTTTCACAGAACACCCTCCCCTTTCACCTTGCACATCTTCTGCTACTGTGTCATTCCAGCATTTCCAGTAACTACATCCTCTTTGTCCTTGTTTACTAATGTACCTATCATCAACTTTTTTGGTTATAAATTATCTTCTAAAACTAAACTGGGGCAACCAATCTCATTTTCAGCAAAAGACCTGAGGCTGAGAAAAGAGTATAGTCCCAGAAGTGAAATAGCAGGGTTTTATTTACTATTGTCTTCAGTCTATCCATCCTTTTTCAAATTGGCATTGCAATGACATTTGGGGAAAACTATATTGTGAATTCTTAAATGTATCTGTTTAAAGGCTTGAAATTAAATAGCTACCATTAATTTCATCAATACAGATGAATACTGGACGCAGTGACACCACTGGTTTCCATAATTAAGAGAAGAGTTAGGGTAAAAAAAAAAATCCTTTTGTAAGGGAAAAAGGAAGAAAACTATCTCAGACTGGGTAAAATTGTAATCTAACATCAAGAGAATTATTTAGATATATGTTCTATTCAATTTTAGAGATTCGAATGAATGGAAATGGAAGAGGAGCAGGGAGGAGGAAGCTGAGAGGGAGAGAGGAAGAAAAGGAAGAATGGAATGTAGGAACAATTGTTTTGTGATTTTCAAATATGGGGGACTTTTTATTATGTGATATTTCTCAGCAGTAAATATAAAACTCTTAGTGGTCGGTTTTCAAGACTAACACACTTTAAGAATACCTATAAGTTAATAAATTTGCATAGATTGGTTTTTCACCATTTTCTGCTCGGGGCCCCTCCATTTCCTTTATGCATTTAGCTCTGTGCTCTGCTGTGGCCCATGAGAAGATGCTCCACTCTGGAATCTCATTTAGGGACAGGCTGACTAGATGACCTGCATTTCAACAAGTCACTCATTCACTGGGTCTCTCTATGCACCCATATCCTGTTACAGATGTACTCTGAGCACATTCTAGAGTGATTAAATCATCTTAAACTTACTGGCTTCTATAAAATATGGTTATTTCTCTCCAAGAGTTTGAAAACATCATTCATTTAAAAAGAAATGCTGATTATCAAACCAAACCAGAACAGAAGTGACAAAGCAAAGATTAAACAACTGGGGGCCTTCACCAATGATTTCCAGAATACAAATGATCATGTGAGATAGTTTATTGTACTAAGCCACTTTTATCCAAATTTATCAAGTGTTCGTTTTAATAACTTTCACTGCCTTACTTCCACCATTTACATTTAAATGCAAATCTTATTTTGTGATCCTACTAAAGATCTTATATAGAACCAAGGGAAATTACTATACACATGCCATTACCTAGAAGTTTGAAATCCTAAGACTACAAAAGGGTTAATTAATTACATTATCTGTAGCATTACCCTGGCTACATTCTGCCTGGAAGGCATATGGATCCACTCAGCTGCTGAATTTGAAAGAGCTGTGTCCTTTTCATGCAGAAGAAAAATCATCGCCCTCTTCTACCCCCACTGTAAGCAATAGATGTTTCTTTTTCTCCCGATTTTTGTGTTTCTGGTGAAATAATTAAAAAAACCAACGTTAAATAAGTACCAAAATATTTCACACCATCCTGAAAATCTGGGTACCGCATAATGTATTTCACTCAGCGCCTACCTACGAAGTTTCTATTATGTTCTAGACAAAGTGCTAGACATCAGGGAGGGCTGGGGAGATTCAAAGATGACTGAGACACTGTGCTCGCCAACCAGGAACTCGTATCAAAAGAAGTTTACAAGAGGTAACGAAAAAGAACATTGAAAAAGCATCCCAAGATTTGATTTGCTAAGAAAGCAGTGGTGGTGTGTCAACCATTTGCTTAGTTCTTTTTCTTTTTTTTTAAAGATTTTATTTATTTGACAGAGAGAAACACAGCAAGAAAGGGAACACAGGCAGAGGGAGTCGGAGAGGGAGAAGCAGGCTTCCCGCCGAGCAGGGAGCCCGGTGCGGGGGCCCGACCCCAGGACCCCGGGATCATGACCCGAGCCAAAGGCAGACACTTAATGACAGAGCCACCCAGGCACCCCCCATTTGCTTAGTTATTTATGCAGTCCAAATTAACTGCATAACGGTTTAGCTCATTGTAGACTTTCCTTTTTGTAATTTTCCTCCTTCTGTAGTTCCTTTAGTTCTTTCATCTTTTCATTCTCTCTTTTGCTTTCTCTTTCAAAATAAAAACAAAAACAAAAAAAACAAAAACAGAGGCCTCTAACTCATGGACACAGTATCATAGGAAAAAATGCCAAAAGACAAAGGGAAATTTAGGGTAGAAAAGTAATTAAAATGGGATAAAATTAGTATACTGAAGTGTACACAAGAAACTCCTATATATAAGAATGGATGGCAAATGAGCTCTGAGTTCCCTAGTGGCCAAAGATAAAGGAAGCATAATTCAAAGTTTCCAAAACATTAGTAGCATTTCAGAAGCTGCAAAGAAGGAGCAAGCTTCTCCCAGTGTTAGAACATTCTTCTTGAGTCCACAAAGAGGGACTTTGGGTGGAGCAGCAGACAGTATTCTCCACAATATTCAATTACCTGGCAGAGTGCGGTTTTTGAGAAACACCAGAGACTTTTTATGGTATTGTATGGTTTTGGAAGGACAGAAAAACTCTGAAACCTGAATCATGTACAACATGAGGTTTCTCTCTCTCTCTCTTTCTCTCACTCTCTCTGTATGTACACATACACACACACGCACCCCTTCAAAATTAACATTTTGCATCAGATAATGTTACCCTGATTTAGAAAGTGTTCTTTAACTCCATAATTCTTAAGAGGAGAAAGAAAAAAGAGAATTGACAAAGAAAAACTCCTATTGCATGAGTAACTCTTATTCCAGCTCATAGACTGCCCCCAAATTAGACAATGAACAACAGGACTGCTGAAACTGATGTAAGTAACGGAGCTTTAGAAAAAGATAAATACTGGGGCATCTAGGTGGCTCAGTTGTTAAGCATCTGTCTTCGGCTCAGGTCATGATCCCAGGATCCTGGGATCCTGCCCCAGGTAGGGCTCCCTGCTCAGTGGGAAGTCTGCTTCTCCTTCTCCCACTCCCCCTGCTTATGTTTCCTCTCTCCCTGTATCTCTCTGTCAAATAAATAAAATATTAAAAAAAAAAAAGATAAAGAATATAAAGGAGATAAAGAATAAAAGATAAAGAAAAGATAAAGCTAAACATAGAGCTGAACACTAAGACTAAAGAAGACAACTAACAGTTTTAATTGAAAACAAAATAAAAGGATATTATTTTTAAAAATTGTTGTCCTTAGTCCTCCCCCACAAAAGCAAACTGTTCGGAAAATTCTCACGGATTACGAAGAGATGAAATTATCTGAAGTTGAAGTATTTAGCTTATTATTAATGTAGTTATAACTAGTGTTGAATGAAAAACTGCTTCTACAGATGGAAAGTTTTTCTCAAAGATACACTTAACAACAATTTAATAATATCGGTAATACCTGTTTTTATGAGATTGCCATATATAATTTAAAAGGTCAAGTGTTACTGTATTTTTCATTTTGAAGATAAATTTATTTTTTGATTCACTTATTTTACATGATTTATTTTTATTAAATTTAGCAACTAATATTTTTGTCAAAATGATTATAGTTGTAATATTTAAATGTTTATAAATTTCTGTTTTTACTTGATATTCTAGAATGGGCTTCTACATTTTAAAATTTTGATTTGGATGGAAATTTACCCACACCGATTCTTTTATGAATCTTGAAATATTTTAAAAATAAAATGCCATGATTATTACCCAGTGTTCGATTATTACACACTTTAACTATTAAAATGTTGTTCTTGTCCTTTTGTCCCAGGGTTGCAATCACACACAGCCTGAGAGATACTCAGTTGCTCCCATTACCAACTCCATGACAAATACACGTGCCGATTTCTCCAACCATCTGAGCAGAGTTTATAAACTCCCCAAAACACAAAAACAAAACAAACAAAAAACTTTTACCTTATGGGTTTACTACAACCTGTTCTGCTCACCTGCCCACACAAGATTGAATGAATACCCATTTTCTGATTAGGTGGCCTGGTCAAAAAAATCAGAGTTCTCTGAGCATTTAGCACAGAGAGAAGAATAAAAACTTAACAATATCAACACTTTTGTTGGAAAACATGCAATTCAACTTTTAAAAAAACTCACTGAATTTCATTTGTTCACTTGCAAATTTACATTTGATCTTAGGCAAGTCACCAAAATTCTTTGCGTCTTAATTTCCTCATTTTGCTATGGATCCACTGAAATAATATTTTCTGGTTCAAAGAGCTGCTTTGTAGAAGAACATATTCATAATTAAGAGACTCTGGAGTGCAAATGGCAAGCATTCCTTGTTTCCAGGAAGCCATATATCTTTTTAAACCTCAATTTGTTTCTGGTAGCACAATAAGAGGGTCTAGTTCCTTGTTTGGATGAATTGGGCTAAAGTAATACAGGCTAAATGGCTGGCTATACAGTGCCGTAAGAGTTGGTCGAAACCAGATACACGGGTCTGCAGAAGACCCAATAACCAGGGGCATTGCATATTTTAATGCACTGATGAGATTTTCTGTTGTCCTGACATTGCAGCCTATACTTTCATAGCAGGGACTCAGGCACTCTGATTGTGGCTATGTACCCAAAGCACCCAAATCCTGCAAAATCGGCATTTCAAAACTGAAAAATTGCCAGTTGGGTGGCAAGTTCAGTCAACCAGCTTGGTGCCTTATAGACAAAACGGTTTGCTAAATGACTGACATTTTCTTTATGTTTCAGGAATCTATTCTGACTCCATACAGAGAGTCCAGGGGAAAGAAGGTTTGGCAAGATGTGTACTCTGAGTCTAACTGAATAAATAAATCAGAAAGAATAGATCTGTGAGCACGGGTCATTTTCTGTGTTCTCAAGTTGAGTGGGACCTGGAGATAAATCACTTTATTACCTCCTTAGGAAAACTTCTCAGGTCTGCTGTTTCTTAATTTATAAAATGGGAAGGCTGCTCGGAGGAATTATGGTCTGTCATCTAGAAAGTGTTTTGAGCTCCCTCACAGACACTGGGCAGCATTTATTGAGCGCCCACTGTGTGCTTAGCACTGTGCAAACACAAATGTGTCAGGTTAACAAATCACAACCCTTCTGGCTGCAAAATAACTTTTAAAAACCCTCAGCTCCATTAATATTCCACGCCATATGGTGGAGAAAGGTCTAAATTCTATTGCTTTTGCCTTTACAGATAATTTATGAAAAAAAATGAAATATTAACTAGGAATGTGGTAGAATGGCTTTCTGTTTCACTAGGGGATGACAGATGAAGCCGCATAGGCACACATTTGAATAAGGAATTATCAATCAACCTCAAACTTGACCCACAGCTGTCATCCCTATAAATTAATGTTTACCATTTTTAAGTATGTGCAGGACATCTGGAAACACACACAGGCTGTGGCTGGCGAGAAATTTCCAAGAAATAGTATATCAAAAGCTAATTATAGCAGCAGCGAGCCCAAGTGTCATTTTGTTATGGTGAATTATAGACAGGGAGCTCTGTCACCGCAAACTGTTATTCATAACTAAATCATAATGCTTTTAAGTTTTAATTAATCTGCTTAGCTTTAGTTGCAAGGGAGAAGCTTGCTTAACTGTTAAGCCACCGAGGCTCTCTCGGGCTACCCTGAAACGGCATCCAAGCACCTGAGGGAGCAAGACCACATTATCAGGCTGACATTGTGTCTATTAAAGAGAATTTCTTTTAATATGCCAGAGTCTGAATATTTCTTTCTATTTCATTATCCAAAAACCAATTAATTTTCCATAAGAGCACCAAATTAATTACAAAGTACTATGGAAATCAGAGATGTCTCTCCTTCCGCACCATTATGGAAATGCCAAGCCCCTTGGCAGCGAAGTCTTTGGAAGGTACTAGTTTTTCTCTTTAGTTAACATTTTATTTGTGACGTGGGGAAAACCCTTATGAGCTAATGCTTTTTATTTCTCTTCTGTGAGACGTATTTCTTCTGATTGCTTACTTAGTCCACACTCTATTTAATCATCTTTACCCTTAGGATGGTTAGCTGGAGAAAGGGCATTTTTCCATAAAGAAACTCCCCCTTACTCCTTGTGACTTCTTGGGTTTTCCTCTTGCCTGCCCAACTAGACTCTAAACTCGTGCACAGCGGTGTTTCAAATTTATTGTATGTCCATACCTTGTCCTATCTGCACTTGGTTATAAACTTCTGTTCTGAATCCATTCTAGCCATTTAGTAAATCCTTATCACCTGAAAGAAATTTAACTTTAATTAGCAAAGAGAAATTTAAATTTCTTGGATTTATAATCCAAAATAAATCCTAAAAAGAGAAACAGTATATTGGTTTCTTCACCAAACAACCCAAGGGAGGGGGAGAAATGGCCAGAACTTACAGCTTTTTAAAATTCTGTTAAGCAAACAAAATTTTTTCCTTCTGAGCAATTTTTGATGACCTTGTGTAAAAAGGAAACAGTGAAAAGAAATGCAAAAAAGTATGTATATAGGGTGATACTATTTTATTATAAATTTTAGTATTTCTGAAATAAAGGCATTCTATAATCTTCAAACTTTTATTTAAAGAGTGGAATCTTTCCAAATGAAATAGTGGGAGGACCCTTACTCCCCCTAAAAGTTCTTGGATCAAGGCAAGTAACGAGGGGCCTGGTGCCTTCTTGGATATACCTTGGCCTCAGAAGTGACTCCTTCACTTTCTACAAAAAGGCTTTGGTTTCTGAAAATACTGTCTGAAAATGCCTGGGAATATCTTCCTGGAGACAAAGTTCGCATCACACTGCATCTGTTTCTGTGAAACATCCGGTACTATGCCTTGACCCAGCAGGCATTTCATTGACATTTTATTGATTTATCAAAACGGTGGATGCCTTTCATTGCTTTTTTCTTGAATTACTGATTTTTTAGGATATTTTCCTCTATCTCGATTAATTGAGATTTAAAGTACAATAAATATTTCTTTCACGGTTTTTGTCATCATTTACCCAATTTAGCTTGCAGATGAGTTTATGGTTAAAATGCTATAATTTATGCAGCGGTAGATAATCATTTAACTAAGGGCTCTCTTTAAAACAGTTTTCAAAGAACTATTTGCTTTAAAAGTCGTTAAGATGCAGACTAGGCCAACTTGACCTTCCTCCCTCAAACTGTGGGTCAGTTTCACTGTCTATATGGACGGTCCCATGGTTACACTACCCAACTTCTATGGCCTTTTCAGACCGTCAGAGTCTACCATTCTCTAGCCAGAAAAAAAAGAGATTCTCCTATTCCACACATCAAATAATGCCACCAATTCTCCTACATTTTCTTCCTCAAGAGAGGCATGGAATTAAAGATGGAAGAGGAAGTGTCCATATTTAATCCTTAGTTCAAGTACAAGAAGGCAAAAGATTTTAATTGCCTCTATTCAGCAGGTAATTCTGTCTAGTACTTTAAAACATTATTATGGATTAGTGCGGCTCCATCAAAGTGCTAATCATACTTTAAAGCCTCAAAACATAGTCATTTAAATCGAATTAAAGACAGTAAGTATGTAAGGTACAACAGAATTTTCTATACCCTATTTCTGATAAGGAAACTCAGGCATGGAATAGCATAAAAGACCTAGCTAAAGTCACTCTCTGAGGCAGGAATTCAACCTCTTTGGCCCACTGAGGCTTGCCTTCTTCCAAACAGGTTTTGTCCCTGAAGCCTACATTTCTGGAGTGCAAATATATATATTTTTTTTTTCTTTTTTTTTCTTTTTTTCTTTTCTGTAACTTCGTTGACAGGGATGCATATGTTGGGGTGGAAAATTTTTTCCTTCTTCCTTCTTGGTTCTTTGGCTGGTCTAATAATCAAATTGACACAAGACAGACTAACAGAAAAAAACAAATTTAATTTTGAACGAACAGAAGCCCCCCAAAATAGGAGACTCAAGGGCAAGTCTGGCAGTTGAGGTTTTTCTATGCCTCCTGAGCTAAATAGGATAGGGACCTGGGGCTTCAAAGGGAAGAAAGACAATTCACGGGACTAGCGACTATAGGAAGAGCAAACGTTTGGGAAACAAGTGTTTGCTCTACCATACAGACACACAGAGGAATTTGCGCTCCAAGCTCGGCTGAGCTTCCTCCAGCTTACCACACCTAGCCTATACTCTTTGTAACAAGTTATCTCTGGAGAGCCCTCTTCCTAGACCAGGCCCTCTATCTAAGTTCTCAGAGGCCATGAAAGGGAAGGTAAGAAGCTCTCCCTGAGTCTTTTGAGCCATGACTGCCTTCAACTCAAAATAATCCATAGGCCAGTGTGACACATTTTGGGGAGGCTCATTCCGAACCCCTTCAATTGAGCTATTTTAGGCTTTTATTTTTCTTCATTAAATGTTATTTTTTTCATCCCTGTCATAAAACAAAAATAAATTAAAAATATGAAAAAAATGTCTTTCGACTTGGTTTTCTAATATGGAAGAAAAGCTAATGCTGGCATAATAATCACTAAAACACTGCTTAAATCTGCATTCTGATTCACGGCCAACATCAGAGGACAAGTTGAAACAGCGGTGGATAAATAATTAAAACATTTGAAGACATTAGGTTATATTTTCTTTTAATAAAATTACGTATTTTGAGCCTGCAATGATAAGCCTCTAAGTGTGCCTCAGCCAAGGTTCTCTGAGTTTGCCACTCCCTTCAAATGAACGTTCCTTTAATTTAAACACAAATGCTGATGGGAACAATTTAGCTCCATTCTCGCCTTTGTGTCAGCTCCTGGCTCAGAGAGAGGAAGGCCTTTTTTCCCATGAGCCTAACAGACTGTCTTGCATGTACAAACACAGGAACTCGGGAAACAGAACTCAGTCAGGCCTGCTGTGGGAGGTGTGCCTCGATGTCATGTCCAAGAGCTACCATGAGAAGTAGTCTTTTTTAGGGAGGGAGGAAGGCTAGGCCAACATTCAAGTTTCAAATGGGCACCTCATTCTACAGTAGCCAGATTTTAGCAAACAAGGCCACAGATGTCAACAACTCCTTGTGTGTTGATCATCAGACCTATCATTTACAGATTAGGAAACCAGACACAGGGAAGTTTAATCACTCACCTGAAGTCACACAGCTAGAAAGTGAGGGACGGAGATAAACTATAGTCTTGCAATGAATTGAGAATAACTCAAACTGGATTAATGTATCATGTTTATCTTGCCAAATAAGTGAGTTATGAAGATAAAATAAGGTACCCTGTGAAAAAGCCCAGCAGAGTTTCTGTTACCTAGAAGGAAAACTAACATTATTAGAATCCACTCTTGCCTCCCTTTCTCCCTCCTTTCCTACTCTCTTTGCTCCTTGTGACTCTGCCTCCAATCCACTTTGCAGGCTTCCTCTGGATTTTCTCTACCTTTAACAGGCCTCTCTGGAGGTTCCAACACCAGAATGGCACAGGGAGTGCGAGGTGCCGAAACCTCATGCAGTCAAGCAAAAGGAAGATGACGTCTGAACTGTGCCTCTTGTCTGCCAACCCTTGGATGGTCCCCTTTGCCATAGAAAGATGTGTGTAGAGGACCTAGATTCTTCCCTGAGTTGTAACCAATGGCACAGGATCATCAGTTAATGCGTTATACAGCCTTCACACCCTTCCTGCCATGTCTTGTCTATATGCGCAGAGTCACACACTCTTTATTTTATTTGATTTTAAGTAACCTATACCCCCAAAGTGGGGCTTCAGCTCAAGACCTCCAGATCAAGAGTCCCATGCTCCACTCACTGAGCCAGCCAGGCACCCCCATACACTCCTTAGCTGCTTGGTCTGAACCCTGCAGTTAGCCACCTGGGTCCTGAGGGAAGCTCAGAAAACAGAGACAACCCTTTGCAAGTCACTGCAGGATTCTAGGTAGAGGACCTTGCAGTGGGTCACAGTTTGTGGTTGGGTTTTTTTGTTTGTTTATTTGTTTGTTTGTTTGTTTTAGCCCCTGAATTTATTCCTCAACACTATATAAATACTTCGAGGTCCTAACAACAATCAGACTGGCTTCCCTTTTAGAAAAGATTCTTTTTAGTTGGCTTCAGACTCATTTACCATTACCTTCTGAATCAGCTCTTTAATGCAATAGTCAACAGTGCATTTCTTTTGCTTGTGAACTGCCTGTTCTAGGAAACAGTCCTTTGTCCTTTGTGAAAATCTCACCTCCAATTCTCATTATATTCTGTCCATCTAAGTTTGGGTAATTAAATGCACTCATTATTATTTCTTGGCCTAATGTTACTGCTTTCCCAGAATTTTTAAATGCTTTTTTTCCCCCTCAGATTCAGTCTAGTCATACCTCTTATTATTTATTAAAGTGGTATAAAATTCTCTTCAATGTCTTCTATAGCTTGTTTTTCCTAAGATTATCCTTACATTTAAAAGTAACTTATTTCTGGGGCACCTGGGTGGCTCAGTCGGTAAAGCGTCTGCCTTTGGCTCGAGTCATGATCCCAGAGTCCTGGTCTCTCTGCTAAGCAGGGAGCCTGTTTCTCCCTCTCCCTGCCGCTGTCCTTTCTTGTTTTCTCTCTCTCTGTCAAATAAATAAATAAGATCTTAAAAAAATAAAAATAATTTATTTCTTTTTGTTAAAAACAGTAGTACTTATTCAGTACCAAAAATGAGAAAGCACAAGCATGAAAACAAAAATTTTTAACCCAAATCTGTCCCTGCCAGTACCCACATACAAAAACACGTGTTTTCTTTTTTCACTGAATACAATTTTGTGAGCATGCCATATTTTCATGTCATTAAATATATTCCCATATAATTTTAATGATAGTGTAATATTCTATTATGTGGATGGATCATAAATTATTTAAGCCGTCCCTGTTGTTACATGTTTAGGTTGGTCTTCACATATATTATGAAAACAGTGTGGTAATAAGCATTTCTTATTGCTAAATATTTTCCCTTAACTCTAATTATCCCTTAAGATAATCTCAGAGAAATGGGTCACCAGGCTGTGCATTTTTAGGGCTTTTCTTACAGACTTTCTACCTTACTGCCAGTCTTGTTTTCCTAATAATGGCCAAAGCCTTTCTTCTGATTAATGTGGGAAGAGTATTATCCCGGGGTTTGGGCCTTTATTCACTTAGACTTCCTCCTTACTGTAGATTAAACATTTTTCTGACTCCCTTATTCCTTCTACTACTAGCTTTGGTATTTGGGTGAAGCTTTGTCTTCAGGATATTTGTAGTCAAGATTGGAATATCTCGACCTCAGTTCTATTGCCAGTCAGGACTGATCAGTCCTTGTGGTGGGAGCTGTCCTGTGTGTTGGAGAATGGGTAGCAGCATCCCACTTCTCTACCATCTAAATGCCTCAAGTACTCTACCAGGGGTGGTGACCAAAAATATCTCCAGACATTTCCAAATGTCCCCTGGGGGAAATACCACCCAGTTGACCACAACTAGTATAGGGGATACAGAGCTTCTTGTAAGTTAACATCATCTTGAGTTGTCTGAAAAAAGACATGGTGTCTTGCTCAAGGAAGGCACATGCCTTACCACTTGACTCCAGGTCAAAGAACATCTGTAGTGGTGATTTGAATTCTGAGTTGCACGTTTTGCGACATGCAAACAAAACATAGAGCTTCAAGAGTAGAGTAATTCAGCAGATGGGAAGGTGCCCATATAAGGTCTGGTCAGTTGTCAGAGCTCATTTTGGTTTACAGAAGATTCAGAAAGAACTATTTATTTTGGACTGCTTTGTAAAGAAGAGCCAGGTAAAAGATACAGAAAGACACATGTCACCTTAATACATAGAATGGGGTGCCTCAAAAGTTGGTAAGTTTCTTATCGCTGCAAGTTTAAGCAGATCCAGGATCAGAGTGTTGTTGGAAGGAAACTGTGCTGGAAAGAATGTAGGATCAGATATCTTCTTGGGTTTTTGTACTTCTAAAATACAGAACATCTCCCCGTATTGAAATGTGACAAACAATCTTTCTTAAGCAGTACACAGCTGGTCGCTTGTACAGTATCTGCAGAAGTAACATGGGTAACCTCCCCCACCACAACTACCTTCCTGCGTGCTGCTGAACATCTAGGGCTCCTTGAACGGCAAGGCTCCCGTGGCCACCCACGCTGCTGAAGGTCAGCCATCATTCCCGCTCTCACCATCTCACATACCCTCCTGCACTGTACGAAGCACTAGGCAGGAAACAGCCCCAAGTTTTCAATGGCTGTAGAAAAAGCAAGGCCCAAGCAGAAAGGTAAATAAACTAGCTGGGGCTTCCTGGACACACTGCACAAGTAGGATGTCCATTCCTCCCTAACTTTCTTTTGTCAGGTCACCTAAAACGGAGAATATCAGGTAAGCTTATTATAAAGGAGATCACATCTGAAGCCATAAACAAGTTATACATTCCTCACTCTCAGTCTAAATAGGCTTTAACAAATCTTGAGAGAGGACAATGTAAGTGCTGACATAAACATTAAAACTATTTGGCTTTAACTATGGAAAGAACCCAATGTCCATCGACTGATGAATGGAAAAGAAGGTGTGATACACATACACACACACACACACACACACAAACACACATACACAGGAATATTAGTCAGCCATCAAAAAAATGAAATTTTACCATCCACGATGACATGGAGGGAGCTAGAGGCTAGAGTGTATTATGGTAGGTGAATAAGTCAGTCAGAGAAAGACAAATACCCTATGATTTCACTCATCTGTGGAACTTAAGAAACAAAACAGATGAATATATGGTGGGGGGTGAGGGGGGGTGACAGAGGGAAACAAACCAGAAGAGATGACAGAGAACAAACTGAGGGTTGATGGAGGAATGTGGATGGGGGATGGGCTAGATGGGTGATGGGTATTTAGGAGGGCACTTGTTGTGATGAGCACTGGGTGCTGTATATAAGTGATGAATCACTGAATTCTACTCCTGAAACCAATATTTCACTCTATGCTAACTAACTAGAATTTAAATTAAAAAAAAAAAAAAAAACTATTTGGCTTTCCTCATTAGTTTCAGGGCTACACGATTATGCATCCACAGTACCTGGGGTTATAGTCATATATTTTTCTCTAGCTTTTTCATAATTTACATCATATTATTTCCAATGCAAGTATACAGTCCTTGGAGATAGTAACTTTGCCTCTCTCTTCTGATATATATAAAATTCTTCTTTATAGTATTTTTTGTTACTATTATTTGTGCCCATATTTATTTGTGGATAGAGTTTCTCACCTCCTTTGAACAATATTCTCAAGCTGCTGAATGCTGGAGGGCACAGTATCAATCCACACTCTGGAAGATAGTGCGCGCCCACCACCCGCGAACTAATCTGCCTCCAACAGTCCTCATATTTTAACGTGTCAGTCACAGTGCTGAGTGGCAAGCACGTGCTCAAAAAGTACTGTTGACCCATACGGACTCCCCTTCACTCTAAGATTTTCGACATTCAACAATAAGGTTAGTTCATTCCTTTTTTAAGGTTCAAAAGTTGCACCAGGTTATGAGATGAAATAATCAGTTGGTTAATCTTTTTTTTCAATCACCAGGTAGGCACATCCTGAAATAAAGAAAACTCCATTAACTTTTGTGTCCCATTTGTTCCATGTCTTGGCTTCCTAGCAGACTGTGAGATCCCTACGTTCAGAACTGTTTCTTGGTTTGACTGCGCACAGTACCTAGTAGAGCATGGTGTACACATGGGCCCCTGGTGCGTGCCACTCTTAACGACCCAACTATGGCGGATGGCTGCTCTGCGAAAGAGGACTGCTCTCTGTGCCCAGTCACCTGGGAGGACAGGCTCTTCAGGTGCCCTTTCCAGAGTTACAATCCTCAGATGACCAGTGGGGGAAATCTAGAGCAACTTGTCAAGATGCTTCGTCCAGCTTTAGTACTTGGACAGTAAAGGCATGTTGCTAAGCCCCTGATTTCCCACTGGATCCCACTGTGCCAGATGCTATTTCTGGGCTCAAATCCCAGCTCAGCTACTTATTAGCTTTGTCACTTAGGCAAATTACCCAATTTCTCAGTGCCTTAGAATCATCATTTAAAAAAATAATTACAATAATAACAACAATAATACTTTCCTCATGCAGTTGTTAATGAGAATTAAATGAGTTAATAGGTGTCAAACACTTAGAATGGTATCTGCTACATAATAAGCTCTTAATGTTAACTCCATCTATCTATCTTTGATACTATACAGGAGAGAATTAGTAGTGCTCTGCAATGCAAGATGTTATGATGGGATCCTCTCTTATGTCATGGTTACAACAAAGAAAATCTCTCTGCAGAAATAACTTTTCCCATTCTCGGGTAATTGTCATGGTGACTAGGATTTTTGGTTAGGTGGTGTTATAGGATTGGCTGCCTCAGCTTTCTGCCTTCACTATACAGAAATACTGAGATTATCTACCTTCTCAGGTAGGAAGAGAGCTAATGATCTGTGAATCGAGTGCATAAATACAGCAAAGCTGATGAAAAAAAAATATTAAGACATGGTACCAAGATTTGCTTGATCCTGACTCCTGTGTACGACCACTAGAAATGGCTTTCTCAGAATTGCTGACCCTCCCATTCCACTCTTTTAAGGAGAACAACATGATGACAATGGTCTCTGCTCCCTCCTCCCATCTCTACCCAGCCTGTTTTATTTGGGGGAGAGGAGTTCACAGGCTCGTGGTCTTTTTTCTTTAAGGTTGAGTTCTTCCCTTCATTCTTTTTTGGTAGAGGGCAGAGTTCCTTCCCAAGTCAATGAGGGTCCTCAGACCCACCGGGAGCGGGGAGGAGAAGAAGGAATTAGAACGGCGAAAAGCTACCCTTAAAATCAAATAAAATTTCAATTGAATGACCTGAACTAGCAGTTTTAAAGAGCGAATGATGAGGTTCCGTATGGAGGTTGAGAAATGCAATCATCATTGAAGAATTAAAATTAATAGTGCAATGAACCTTCGTCCTCCTTCTCCCCGTGCCTCAACACCCCCTCCCCTTGATAAATACACAAATCTACATGGGTGCACACCATTTCAGAGGGTAATTATCCAAACTGTCTAGAACAAACAAAACAAGTGCAAATGTTATGTCCATGTTTAATGAAGACTTTGGAGTAGCTCAGTGAAGTGAAACCCATTTTGCTTCGGTCACGCTTTCCCATCCCCTGACCCCTCACACATGCAGCCAATAAGGGGCCTCATTTGAAATTCAGAGGCTCTGCTGCTGGGATTTAATAACAAAACTGGCACCTGTCACTTTCTCTATATATGGGCTGCACTCTACTGCTTTAACCATTAAAAACAACTCATCTAGGAGAAAATACAAAGCAACTGCCAAGAAATATTTACTCTTCAGGCCCACAGTGACCCCTCAAGAAGTCCTGACGTGTGTGCAGCTAATTGCAAGCGAAAAACAACTTCTAAGAAGTTATTCATGTGATTTAATTTCCATTGCACTTCTTTCTATTTTTATTTGCCTGTCCTAACCAAATGGTAATCTGGCATTCATGTCTCTGCACACACAAACAGCTATCTTTCTGTGAAGAAGGCAAAACTGTCAAGTGGGTACCTGGAAGTGTGTATGTGTGTTCCTATATCTCTGGGCTTGGGGGGGGGGGTGGAGTGTAAGGTATAATTTAGTCCAAAATTCTTTTTTTAAGTGCTGATATCCAGTATCATGTGGAGGAGATGCAAAGCAATTAAGGGTTTAGTTTCACTGATGTACAAGGGCAGAATAGATTGAAAGTAAAAATTCATTTTGGAGTCTGACTTATCTAGATGTAGCTATATAATCCTGAAATAGAGTAAACACAAAATAGTTTTGGAAAGACAAGTTATTGCATTTTTAAATGATCATAAAGATTTTTTAATATTTCCAAATGGCAAAAACAATCTGTCCCCTCCTTTAAAACCCTCTGCTTAGAATAGAAGAAGAGTGGCCCTCATATTCTGACCATTACGAGTATTTATTTTTAAAGATTTTCCACTTTGTCTTAATTTTAGGTCCTTCTCCTAACCAATTCCTGGTCAAAACAAATTTGAAAGAAATGAGGGCAGACTCACTCCACTAAATTCAGTTAACATCAGTAGGTCAGTTTCTGAACTACTTGGCATCTACAGAAACTCATATTTTTATCTTGTTCTGTTCTAGCTTTCAGTTTCTGGCTCTCTTAGGTGTTGGAACCAATTTGTCAACACTGGCATTCATGAACTAACAGGTCTTAAAAAACACCTAAGAGCCAGGAGTAAATACGGTGGAGCTTTTTCTATAGAAAATCTGGATTAGGAGAATTGTCTCTGAAGGATCTCCGAATGATTCAATGAGGAATGCAACATAGTGACCTCTTTCAGAGCAGAATCTAGTAAGAATAAAGATCAACTTATGAAATAAGGAAGGGATCATTTCACTTATTCCTCTAATCAAGGGTTAGAATTACTATTTTTGCCTTTTCTCCCTTCTCGATATGGACATTTAGACTAGACTGAAAGTGACCACTTCATTACAAGACCGGCCTACAAATGTTTGCATTTGATCTCTTGTATAAGGAGTAAAATTGTGAAAAAAAGAAAATTAAAGTCCATCATGATTCTTCTATGATGTAAATATTTTACAACACTATTTACCGGCTTTTTAGAAACAGCGTTAGGAATCACGTGAGATTATACAGAACAGTGATAGAGAAAGAAAAAAAAAGTCCAATTCGTATGCTGGCCTGTTATGCCTTCAATATTTTATGGCCAAAAAAATGTGGCTTTTCTAGTGAATAGTGGCCTGCTTTCTAGATCAGTCTTAGTTCCTTGTTTGGAAAAAAAGAAGCTTCAGGTGAACCTTCATACAGACAGAGGATAGCCTCCCATCTGGGCAAAGATAAGACTTATGCTCTTAAATTTTCATAACAGAATGTCAACTCCTGCCTGCACATATGGTATCTCAAGCATATGGATATTTGTTTAATCAACGACCCAGAATATAGACACTTCAGGCAGTTTTCAGGAAATTCAATCTTTAATTGCCTTTGATCCTATACTTACTACAACCTTGTTTGGAGATATTCAATATTTAGGAAAGACAGTGTAAGTAACATGTTAACACTCTCTTCTTGTAGGATCTCCACACTCCATAACTACACTAGATAAATCATCAGACACAAAGCTATTCAGCTCTATTATCTTAAGTGGTTTATTTCACTAAATAATTTCACTAAAGAAAGAATTTCACTAAACCTAGCTATAATGTCATGCCTTCCATTGTGAAAGAAATCAAAGCACAAAGGTCCATTTAAAGACAATTTCTGGATATTAAGACAAAATGTCAGAAATGAACTCAGGTACCCACATCCATGCCTACCTCAAACCACAATATATGGCCAAAAAGCCATTGAACCATGTATAGTAATAAGGGTTTATTTATGGAAATGACTGTGGGTGTAAATATTATAGATAAGATAGAGACCAAGATAACAGATATAGAGGGCTACAAAGATCTATTCCTCTATAACAATGAGGGAAAGAAGAAGACATGCTATTGGTGGGTAAACAATTTTAAAGAATTCTTAAAAGACTGAAGGAAGATGAGATTGAGATATTAGAGAGGAAAAGAAAAAACAACCAAAAAATCCACAAGAACATGCCGGTTGAAGTAGAAGTGGTTGTGGGAATGTTTCACTCTTGAGGGAACAGACATGAAGCGGAAGAAGGCCCCGTGGCAATCATCAGAGCCATTATTTGAAAAAAATCCATTCAGAGCACCTGGGCATCCTGGCTTTTATCCCTCCACAGCTTGTCATAAGTAGATTGCAGCACCGCATTTACCCCTCAGGCTAAAGCAGAAAAGTCTGGGTACTCAGGGAAGGAAGAAGAGAGGCAGCATAGGGAGTTAGTGACATCAAGAAGGAAGAGGGAAACACGTTACCCACAGGCTAAGCTACTGGCACACTCGTCCCAATCTATGTCCTGCCCCTCCCCAACCATCATCTGAAAGTAACATCTTGAATAAGAATTCACACGCATGTGTAGACAAAGAGAAATTTACAAACATAACAAAACACAAAGATGAGAGGAGATAAGGAAAAATCACCCGATCTTTTTTTTTAAAGATTTTATTTATTTGACAGAGAGTGAACCACATCGTTGGGTTTAACCAACACCACCAAACACCAAATGAAATTAACCAAAGAACTAACACTCGAGAAGAGTTAACAGTACAAACTGAAAAAAAAAAAATTAAGTGTCACTGATTCTCATAGAGATAAAAAAACTATACCATCCACTAAAAAAAAAAAAAAGAGGACAACTAGTTACCTAGTAAATAAATGATGCTGAAAACTTTAAATACACTGAACTTTATGGAGTAAATAGCTGAATGGATACAACAAAACTGGGAAGAAGTAAGAGAGCAAAAACTCAAAGAATTACCCCAAAGAAAAACCACTAAAGGACAAAGAGATGAAAATCATCAAATATATACATTGAGAACTGCCAAGGAAGCCAACATCTACTTTAAACAGTTCTAAAGAGAACAGAAAGAATGGAAGTCAGGGGAGAGTAAAAAGTAACAGAAGATAATTTCCGGAGCTACAGAGAAGTAAGACTCCATTACTGAGTAGACTTATTCTGCAAGATAATGAGAAAATAGCTATCCTAAGCGCACTTCGGAAAAATTTCATCAAGATAGAGGGTGGGCACCTGGGTGGCTCAGTCGGTTAAGCATCTGCCTTCAGTTCAGGTCATGATCCTAGGGTCCTGGGATCAAGTTCCACATTGGGCTCCATGCTCAGTGGGAAGCCTGCTTCTCCCTTTCCCTCTGCTGCTCCCCCCTGCTCATGCCCTCTCTCTCTCTCTCTCTCTCTCTCTCTCAAATAAATAAATAAAATCTAAAAAAAAAAAAAGACAATTAGGAAAATCACAAAATGTTTTGAAGAAAATACTGCCCTGCTCACAAAGCTCAAAGAATCAGACTGGCATCAGCCTTCCCACTGACAACACGAGGTGCTAAAAAACAATGAAGTAATACCCTCAAGTTCAAAAATAACATTATTTTGACCCAAATCTTATGTCCAAACTAGCACTTGAGTGCAAGAGTGAAATAAATGTACTGCCTACAGAAACTCTCTTTTTAATAAAAGTTACAGAAAGTGACATTCTATTAAAACAAAAGCATACATAAGGCAATACAGGACAGTTATAGTTAAGTCTGAATAATTCTATATGCATAATGTAAAGAAATAATCTGAAATCACAATCTTGAATGATCTCAACACAGGAGACAGTGGGGAGGGGAGAGATGAAAACATGCTAAGTTTTTGTTATCTTCAGAGGAGCAAAACATACTGACTAATAATAAATAATGACAAAAAAGCTTAAATATGTGTATTAAAAACTTAGAATTCTAGAAGCAGAAGGAAATTAAATAAATAAAAATAATTTAATCACTCCCACAATAGAGTCAGGAGAGAAGGAGGGAAGAAGAGCAGGGAAATGAGTAAGGAAAAGATGATTGCATAGCAAATAAACAAAGACGGTAAGGTCAAGTCCAAGGACAGCCATGATCACACGCGTCTGAGCTTATTCAATTAGTCTATTAAAAGCGAAAACACACAATATATAGGGTTTACAGAAAGTACACATAAACAAACTGATGTAAGCATTTAGAACAGAAAGGAATAAAAATTAACTCCAAATTAGAACACAAGTGAGTAAGGTAAAATACCAGCAGCACATATAAAGAAAAAAAAGTATATGATCCCTAGAACATTCTAATCAGAAAGCAGAGAAAAGGTAAAGAGAAACCAACGAATAGAAAATGGACGAATTAGGGACGCCTCGGTGGCTCAGTCGGTTAAGCCTCTGCCTTCATCTCCAGTCATGATCCCCAAGTCCCATGTCGGGCCCCTTACACAGTAGGAGCCTACTTCTCCCTCTGCCTGCTGTTCCCCCTGCTTGTGCATGCTCTCTCTCTGTCTCTGACAAATAAATAAATAAAATCTTTAAAAAAAAAAGAAAGAAAGAAAGAAGATGGGCAATGTATGTAAACAGAAGGTCTGAAAGTACTCATAAGTAAAAGTGATCAACCTCACAATCAACATTATGATTGTGCAAGATTTAAAATGTGATATGATTTGTACCCATCAAATTGTTGAAGTAAAAATTCTGCAAACGAAAAATAGTAAACAACCTAAAAATAGTAAACAACTTAAATGTTCATTAGGTAGGGCACTATTAAGTTATAGTACATCTATATTACAAAATCATAAAAAGAATCATTTAAAAAGAATACTATTTTTAGTATTTAGTATTTTAATATCTAAAAATTTTAATAATACATCTCTGCATAGTGATGTATTATTATTTATAATACATAGTGATATATTATTTACATCACTATAATACATCTCTGCATAGTGACATGGTAATAACTTCCAATAAATATCTGTTTGTCCAAAAATCAAATTTTAGAAGATAGTTTAATCCCATGAATTTACACCAAGAAGAAGAAAATCTGTGTGGGTGTATGTATGTGTGTGTGTGAGGGGTGTACAAATATAAACTTAAAAAGGACTATAAGGAAACTAAGTAGTAACAATAGTTCCTTCTGTGGAAGAAAGTAGGATAGTGAGGCTGGAACAAGACGAGGAAAATGGCAGACTTTTATTTTATATCCTATACCTATGTATTATTTGAATCCTTCCTGACAAGAATGTATTTATGCATGGACTTCTGTAATTACACAGGGGTATATTATATAAAACTGTGGTTGAAGACATCTACAACTTTTTCTCTTATTCGTTGAGCAAACATTTACTGAGCACCTATTATGTTCAGGTTCTATCATGTTCAGACTTTGACACATACGGACTACAAAACTGAGTCAGTTCCTACCCTCCAAAATAAGGGAAATTTAGATGTTATATGCATTCAAACAAGTTTATTATGGGTGGGGATGCAAAACGATGTGGTAAATCGAAAGAAATATGAGGTTAGAGGTAAAGTCGGTGGTGGGATTATTCCAATGCAAATTTTGAGTTAATAGGAGATTATCTCGTCAAACGAACACACTCTCGCACACATGTATGTGCACACACAATGATGCAGTGGCCCTCAATTTTGACCTTTCTCTGTTCTTTTACTCAAATGATCACAAGTCAGAAGAGCTTGTGAGCAATGCATGCTAAGTCCTGATCATGACAAAATTTGGTCCACATATAATACAAGTTTATTATATTCTTTGCTGAAACGTTTTTGGCCTTCCCATAACTTACTTTCCCCACTTAAAAACGCACATACATGCTCACTGTCTGCACTATGACATGCGTTGTCATTTGAAGAAGATACGTAAGTAAAAGTGCCATCCAGCATCTCATGCAGGGTCCTTAGGTACCCAGCTGTGACGCACGGAGAAGGTATGAAGTTACACTGGCAAGACCACAGCGTACTCAGTATATGGCGACAGGGGCAGCCAAAGCCATAGAGAGTCCAGTGGCAATCAGAAAATAATACAGTAGAACACATACCTTTGGTTCCTAAGGCTCTAACACTGTGTTGAAGTTACAAGATCTTGCATTTATACACTATTTGGGTTTAAAGTTGGTATATTATAATGAATAATTTAATAAAGCTACAGCCTAAATGCAAAGGGGGAAAAAACCAAAATGTAATTATAAGCTTGTGAAATGCCTTCCACAACAGCAAGAAGTCTTAAGGGCAAGTGGATTTAATAGATTCAATGACTCACATATCATAATAATTCAAATTTGATTTTCTTTCTTCTGCTTTTCCAGCCTCAAAAATACTGCTTATTATTTCATTAAATATCATCAATGCTGAATTCTGATGGTAGAATAATACTATAGATTTGAGCTGAGGATTTACTTTTACCGTTAGTCTTTATATGTCAATGGATGATTTTTTTTTCTCCAAATTAAGATCTTCTATTATTTAGAGCTGATTATGTAAAAGGAGCCACTAAAAAATAAAAATTATAAATTTAATAAAAGTGTATCATAATTACCTGGCACAGTCCAGCAACTGAGACTTTTGGGTATTTAATTTTATTGAATAAGGAATCAAGAAAGCCCTGTTGGTTTCAATATATTTGGAAAATCTTTTAAAAGTCCACCCATCCGTCCTTCTTCTTAATAACCGGAATTAAATTTCTTGCCAATTAAGACTAATATTCCTTAAATGTACCATGGCTAGAAAACCACAGTTGGCAAGATCAGGGCTCATTTTAAAAATAGGGGGTTAGGATTAAAACATTAAGATTAACGTTGAATGCATGTGTATGTATTTAAAAAAGAAAACAAATTCTTGGAAGTAAATGTATACAAAAAGCCCCCCAGAAATGCCAGATAACTCCTTTCGTAAATTACTTTCTTATGTAATTCAAGAAACATTCCTGAAGAACAGATTCTCTCCTAAAAACTATACCTCTTTTTAAATTCTTCCACCCAGAGCCTAATGACCTGAAATTTGAAATCTTTTACACTTTGCATTCTTCCCTAATTTACTTTTTAAAATCTCAACAACATGCTTTGTAACCACTTGACCTTTTAACAGATTATCAAAATGGCCAAAGGATGCAAAATCAGATGCATAGAAAAGCAAATTTATTTCTAAATTTGGCATTTATTTCTACTTCAAGCCTCTGCAGATGGGGGCTCAATTTCGGTCAGAGATTTCAGTCTCTCTTTGTCCCAGAGTCATAAAAAAGTTAAAAAAGCATTCAAAGAGGCATCTGGTCTATGGAGTATCCTCCATCCACATGGGCTTACTCTGCTGTACCCACATCCCCATTCACCGTGCGGCTATCGATCCACACAGGTTCTCCTAGATCCTTCCTTGTTCCAGAGCTCATGGCCTCTTCACGTGCTACTCTGGGCGTTTGGAAAATGCTGAGCTTGGAATGTGGGAAACTCCTCTTGGCGCTCCCAGGCACGTAGAAAGATTCTGCTGCTCTAGTGTTTGGGACACCACAGATAATTCTGAGAAGCTTTCTCTGGATCATCTGCCTATCCAGACAACCATATATACATTTCTTCTGCTCTCCCATCTTGCTGGGAATGGAGAAAGTATAATGTTTTCCACCTTTGCAGCTCTAGAATTGGGTGCAATTTTTCTCAGATCCTCAAATCTATCTGGGGGTTTTATCATTATCCTACACTAAGATTTGCCCTGGATGGTGTGGGCGAGGACCCCGTCAGCAACCTACTACCATAGGATCTTCTCTAGTCTTGAACATGGGAAACCTCGCCCTCTGTCATCAGAGGTTTTTCCAAATCTTTTGTCTTGTACTCATTAAGCAGACAAGATTGTCTGCTCATTCCTTTGCCACGGGAAATTCGTAGCATAGCCTCCAGGCTTTTGTTTCCAAAAACCTCAGCCCACTGAAGGAATTAAGTTTTAAAGAGAAAGGAGGGCACCTGGGGGGCTCAGTGAGTTGGGCATCTGCCTTAAGCTCAGGTCATGATCTCAGGTTCCTGGGATGGAGCCCTGCATCGGGCTCCCTGCTCAGCAGAGAGCCTGCTTCTCTCTCTCCCTCTGCTGCTCCCCCTGCTTGTGTGCTTGCTGCTCTCTTTCTCTCTGTCAAATAAATAAATAAAAAATCTTTAAAAAAAAGGCGAGAGAAAGGAATTTCTCTTGAAATAAAAATATATTCTTGGGGTTTCTGAAAAGACAGAAACAGATATGCTAGGAATCCCCCCCAGCAATGGAGATCAGTATCCCTCAAAGTCTCATAGGTAGGAAAGTATAGTCTGGAGGTAAATATCCTAGATACCTCAGGGCTCCCATCACACCAAAGTTCCCAGTGGCCCAGGTATGGCATGGAAGGACCTGAGAGGTGGGCCTGGTGTGATATGTATAATCAGTCTGCCACCTATATCTCTACCCCAGGTTGGAAATTAAGAGAAATTCTCATTCTCTAAACTCCAGAAACAGTAATTAGTTTAGTTATAGATGAGTTACAGTTTAGATGCCTATGGAAGACACAGGCATGTAGCAGGATTTTAGAAGGGCTCCAGAGGGACCTGGGCTAGAGATCTCCTATTTGTCAGCCTGCCCTTCAGTAATGTAGATGGATGAGGTTCCCCAGGGAATGAAAAGAGGAGAGGCAACAAGAAAATAGAAGCGCTTTGATGTTCGATGGGAAAAGGGAAAGAGGAAGTCTGGAAGGGGAATGAGATTGGTGAGAGAGGAGAAAGGGGGGCCCAGAGGCAAGGTATAGAGGCTTTCAAGGAGGAATCATCAACCTGCTTGAATGCAGGAGCCTTTTCAGTAGCGCGGTGGCAGAGGAAACCAAACCGTAGAGCACTGTGATGCACGAGTGTCATCCCAAGCATACAGCTGAGAATATGTTTCTAGAGCTATGGTATATCTAAATGAGAGAGGAAAAGTAGGAGGTCATTTAGGCATTATCTTACCCAGTATGCCTTCCCTGGTCCCTGAAGGCTAACGGCTCTTTACCTGCAGCTTCCTCATCTGTTCATTCATCTATCCATTCAGTCAGTGCATCAAACACTCATTGGTTGTTCAAGTTTCCTGAAAGTGGGTCTGTGTTCTAAGTATTGTGCTTAGCACTTGAGTTTTTAAAATGCATGAGACTTCTCAAGGAGACTGAAAAAATAAATGTGAAATATACAAAAATAACATTGTACACATATTGACATATTCATAATGCTAAAGGGTACCCCAAGAAAGAAAGATTCCACTTGGAGGAGTTATTAACATTTGAACAATCTGCAGCTAGAATCAGCTGCCTTATTCACTAATCCTTTCATTCATCTCTTCAAACCAATATGTAGTAAGTACTACCATGCTTAAGGCATTTCATTGGAGCTGGGATCACAGTAGTGAGTAAGACAGACAGGGCCTTATCTTCACAGCTTATGAGCAAAGCAGTCTCATGACATAAACTTGGTGGTTCCTACCTGCCCTGGGGCAAACAGGTAATTATTTGTTTAAAAGTTTGCTTCTTTTCAAAATATGAATGTCAAATAAGAATGAATGGAAAGCACGCTCAAGAGTCCTGTTTATTAGCAAAGAACATGACCATTAATATAGAGGTTTTCCATTTATTTTGGTTGTCCAGAGACTTTTATTATTCAGGCCCATACTCGCAGCTAGCTTTTAGATACAGAGCATATGTTTGGACACTCACAAAAACTCTCTACTCCATGGTCCATTCTAACTGTTCCACAGCCAGAAAGGCAAGAACAGTGATTTCATCCATCTCTAATTCAGAGAACCCAAGCAACATGAAAAATGAGGCAGATATGGACTTCATGAAATTTATCAGACACACAAAAAAGAAACCTATAAAATAGAAATAGATATTTTAAGTTGCTAGTGATATTTTCTCAGCATTTTGAAGACACTATCTCACCATTTTCTGGCTTCTACTTATGCCTATTATCAAATCGGCTGTCAAATTAGCTGCCGATTTACCTCTGAGGGATAGCATGACTGCTCTGAAGTTCTCTTTGGTATTTTGTTATTGTTCTTCAGCTTGTTTAAGTGTGGATGTCACTTTATGATCCACTGGACTTCTTGAATCTGAGAACTTTCTACCAATTCCTAAAAATTTTCAGCAACTGTCTCTCAAAATGGCATGAATAAGTCACAGGGATAAGAGGTACAGTGCAGGGAATATAGTCAATGATATTGTAATGGCATTGTATGGTGACGGATGGTAGCTACACTTATGAGTACAGCACAACGTACAGAGATGTGTTGAATCTCTATGTTGTGTGTGTGAAGCTAATCTAACATTGCAAGTCAACTATATTCCAACAAAATAAAAATTGTAAATATTGTCGCTCTACCATTCTTTCAGATCTCCTAGATGTCAGTTCGGCTTTTTACTTTATTCTCCATTCTCTTAATTCTTCATTTATATTTTGTATCATTTTATTTTTCTGTTCTGCTTTCTGTAGAATTTCTTCAGCTCTACTTCTGGATAACTAATTATCTTTTTAGCACTGTCTAATCCAGACAGCAGCAAATTATGGCCCAAATCTTGCCTACAACCTATATTTGTACAGCCTGAGAGCTGAGAATGGTTTTCACACATTTAAAAGATTACAAAAATCAAAAAACAAACAAAAAAAAGATTGCGAGACAAAACAATAACACACACACAAGAGGAAGAAGAAGAAGGAGGAGGAGGAGGAGGAAAAGAAATGAGACAAGGGAAAAGAAAAGAAAAAAGTCTGGCCCTTTACAGAAAAAGTCTGCTTACCCTTGACCTAATCTCCTCTTGAAACTTTCCATAAAATATTTTAATTTTACTTTTATCTATTTGATTTATTTTCAAGTTGACTATTATTTGCTTTAACTCTTGCTTCTGATCCACATTGTTGGTTCACTTTTGTAAGTCTTCAATGCTTTTTTAATGTTACATTAATCCTGAAATGTTAATATCTAAAGACTTTTGGATCTGGTTCTACTGCTTGTTGTTTCTGCTGACTTTCACTTATGGTGTTTGTTTGTTTGTTTGTTCTTCCTCCTGGCTTTGTTACTTTTCTATTGTGAGCCCATAATCATTATTACTCTATCTCAGGCAAGTCTTTTAGAGCTGGATTGAAAGTGTTTTCCTCCAGAGAGGATATTGTTTGTTTCTGTAGGCACTTAAAGGCATTCCCCACCTAGGTATATTTTAAAAAATAATTCTCAACTTACACTTTTTGTTTCAAG
The DNA here is from genome assembly GCA_028534135.1 of Potos flavus. Taxonomy (NCBI): domain Eukaryota; kingdom Metazoa; phylum Chordata; class Mammalia; order Carnivora; family Procyonidae; genus Potos; species Potos flavus. Next base: position 90,107,853 of record CM052886.1, read on the forward strand.
TAAATGATATGAACTTGGGCTCCAAATTCCCATAAGTGTGGGCTTTTGGCCGTAAATTCTCCACAAAGGATTTTTCTTCTCTACCCAAGTCAAAACTGAGGCAATCAATTTTCTTGCACTCTGTAACTGTGAAGTACATTTTTTTCCATTTCATTTTCCTGAAGGGTGTAGATTTTTCTGGATCACACAAGACTTCAGACAGGGGAAGAAATAGTAACCTTTCATTGTACTTTTTATCTCTTGGATGCCTCAGAGCTTTACCTTTGCATCCTCACTCCCAGGCAGCCATTGAAACCTAAGCTCTAGGCTTCCCATTATCAGTAGACGTCCCTGCTCAGTGACTTCAGTGCTCACTAATTTCCCTGGACTCCTGATTCTGCTTCTTAGGGCACTTATTTAAAAGAGGACCTAAATCTATTTTATCTGGCATTTTTAGGTATTTTATGGTGGAAGGTTTTCACAATTCTAGCTTATTATACCTGTTAGTAAGTGAACCTTACAAATACATTTATAATAAATTAGTAAGCTATTTAATGTGTTTAAAGTTTCTGTAGCTTTAGAACTTTCCATAACCATATACATATGTATGTCATAATATATGTATATATTCACATAATATATATGTATATATGTAAATACACACACATATAGAAACAACTAGTCTACCCTGCTGATTTTGAAGCTATTATCTCTCGGCTCTTAATCAACCCTGTTATATATATATAGTGTTTATAATACCAGAGCTACCATTCTACTAAATATATTTCTCTTTTACCAATTTAGCTTCCTGTTATATGCCACCAAAAGGGGACACACCAGGGAGGGGGTGGGATCTAAAAGGCTTGGGGAAGAAACAAAACTTGCCAGCCATTCTTATCAGTGTGGTCCCAGAACAGGCACTTAGTTTGATAAACAGCACCTTTTTCTAGCTTCTTTTGGCACTCCCTGAAATGGATCATCACTTTGCCTCACAAGTATTACACCATCAGGCCAGTGACCCTCTCCTCAGAAGTCTGAGAACCAGCTCCACTGGACCCCTTCGGAGCTCCTAAACAGGCAGAAATCCCTTTTCAGAAATCTGAATCCACAAACTGCAGTGCCTCTTCTCGGAGTTTATTGATTCTAATAATTCCAATCTCTTCACTGTTCCCCCGGCTCTAGGCATGGGACCTGACCCCTGTGGTTCTTCTATCTATATTACCTCACTGTTGTTACCTTGTTTTTTCAGTCCTCCAACCCTTGTTTAACAATTTCCTATATTAAATTCTCTCTGTTGACATATCTGTTTCTGTTTTCCTGACAACAACATCTCCATGAATAAGTGTTCAGTTAATACCTGTCTTCAGTAATTCCCAAATGACTAAGAGAGCACAGGAGGGGTACTGCTCAGCGGGCTTTTGACAGTATAGCTGTACTAGTTGACTTCTTCCAACATCTGTAATGACTCGTCAGTGTCAAAGATATAACAGCAGTTAAATATTTTAAATTTCAACCATGACAGTCACTGCAGACACTGAAATAGTCCCTTTGATATTTAGTATTGCTGATGTCTGACATTTAATTTGTAGACACCTCATTTGCCTGGAATTGTTACTGGCAGACCAAAGCCTGCTATGTTAGGGTTAAAGAGTGGCCAAGAACATTCCTGACCTCACTTTCTTTAATTTGATACCATATAACACAGGCCAAAGGAAAGTACTGACTCAGTCAGTCACTGTACTGTTTGCTTAATGCCAGTTTTATTTGAACATGCCCATCTCTCACTGCACCAAATATTGATTCTGTGTTTCTAACTCATCAAATAAGTTCAATCGTATCCATGCCCCAAATAAGGATGCACCCCTGCTGTGGTACTGATAAAGCTGAAGGAAATGGGGGAGAGCACAGGATCAGGAGAGTGAAAATGTGACTCAAACACATCTTCTTGGTCAGAGAGATCACACGGAACTGAATGTATCTGGTTGCTTATGGGGACACTTTGTGGGTTCCTAGAGGTCAAGGCTTCCCTGAGCTCTGTCATTTGCCAGACAAGAGCCCTGCTAGAAATCTTCAGCACTGACCAAATTGTGAAACCTTACATTTGTCAACAGAAAATCTTCCAAAAGAAATAATTTATACAGCCTCCTGTAGACTTGATATATGTACAGAATAGGTGTGCTTTTGTTCCAAATCAGTACCCAGCACGATGTTTCACATGAACATCTGAAAGCCACCTATAGTACAGCCATCTAAAGCAACTGTAAAAAGTGTTGCCGACTCCAAGTTGGTAAGGATAGGTTCTAGGTGTGTGAAATAAGAGTCAGGAACCATGGTACTGCTAGGAGTTGATAATATCCTTGTAGTGTGATACACGACTATGGGCAACTTGTATGAGCATATATGATATACCTGTTCTAAGTGCTTCACATGTCTTAATTTAACCTTCAGGGTAATCCTATTATTGTCTTTAGTGTAGGAATAAGAATCTGAGGTATAGAAAGGTACACAATTTGCATAAAATTGCACAGCTTGCAACTAATAGATGCAGGATTTATACCGAGACAGTCTAAGTCCAGTATCCATATAACTCAGCCACTGCATTATGCTCTCTGTGAGATAACCATCAAGTCTCACATGTGCCAATCGACACTTCCCTCTAAAATCTCAAAGTTCCCAAGAATCATCAAAATCCTCAACACTGGATTTTATACATGAAAAAAATAAAATTCCTATGCCAAAAAGTCTTACTCATATCTAAAAGCAAAATATACCTGCACCTTTACAAAGAGTCAATAAAGAGTTCTTTATTCATATAGCATCAGTGAAATTTTTGATAATATCAATTAACTAATCAGTAACATATGGATTAACTTTACCTGGAAAGCTTACATCTAAGCTTATCTACTTTTTTTTTCATTAAAGGAAAACACATCTGGTACTTCTCCATGCCAGGAAAGTTTGGAAAATATTTTGCACTGTGCTGAACACTCAAAAGAATTCCATATTCATCCCAGCTCACAGGTGTCTGATCTGAAAGAAGGAGAGAACACCAAACTACTAGCTAACAGAGGGATGTTTTACAATACAAAGGACCTAGTATAGACAGAATGTTAGAGCACTAAGAGGAAACTTAGAAAAAATAACAGGAGAGATTTTATGTGATTTGTTTCACCACATCTGAGTGTGTTTTATAGGGAGGAGACAAATATTGTGGTATAAATCATCTGTCAACCAGTTAATGTCTTTTAACAGTCAACAAATTATTAAAAGGTGCTTTATTGAATTTACCACTTGAAATTAAATGCTTTGTTTTCATTATGCTTATTGGATTGTTTCTATGATTATAGAGAGACCATCAAAATATATTTAGTTTGTCAAAGTGATAATCTTTTTTTTTAAGTACTTGATTTAGCTTCAAGGAGATAAAGTTTGTTGAGAACATACTGATTTATCTTTTTGCAATCAGTAAAGGGAGAACATTATTTTAAGCAGTCTTTTGATACAGTAGAATTTCATAATGAGAATTAAATAAACAAACAGTAAGGGGGAGTAGAGATTACAAGTGTCATCAGAGGCAGCAGAATATGGTGGCTAAGACTGTGTGCTATAGAATCAGCTAGAAATAAATTTAAATACTGGCTCCTCTACTAATTATGTGAACCCTCAATAGTATTATGAACACTATGTTTATTATGTCCATGGATTGTATTTAGTCACGTGTGTACACAGCAGGTACTGAATAAAAACACTCAAGAGTTGAGTTGGTCAACTTTCATTCTACGCCACAAATTTTACTACAGGTATCCCCCACTTTTTGAAAGTTTGCATTATGCCACTTTGCTTTTACAAAAGACTTATTAATACCTATTCTCCATAACCAAAAGAAACCTGAAGAGGATTTTCACTTTTACAGAAAAAGGCAAGAAGCAAAAATAGTGTTCAGCATTTGTTTTGCATTAAGCCTTCATAGAGGCAGCAAGCACCGCGAGCAGGTAGAATGGCCCCACGAAGCTCTTCCCCAGAAACTACACTCAGCATCTCAGCATCAAGCCACCATCATTTTGAATTGTGTCTCTGAGTATCTGTGCTTTATTTTGATTTTATTCTGTATATCCATTAGCAAGACAAGTACTAAGGTCTCAGAAAAGCCTGAGAGAGGTTATTTTTTGGGTCTGGGAATGCTTGAGAATTTTTCCACATAAATTAATGGTAGTTGCTTCTTTCCTTTATGTCATTTCAGCTTCTGAAAGTTTTCATAGGAAACCTATATATCTGGAACGTTCTCTCACCTTACCTACTTTGCAACTAGAGAATGTCTACTCCTGCTTTCCTGAAGTCTTCTCTGACAATTTTCTAGCCCTTCATTCTCTACCTTCAGTGTAATCCTTTCCCATCTCTACCTTAAAGAACAGCTGGTCGGTACCTTTGCTAAAATCCCTACCAAAACGCACAGTTTTCCTTACTCGTACATTTGTTTTTCCTATCTAAACCAGGAGGTCCTTAAGGGCCAAGACTGGTCATCTTTGTATCACTAATTCTTAGCATAGGGTCAGGCAGATGGTGGGCAGTCAGCATTTACCAAATAAATGAATAAGTGACAGAAAAGTGAATGAATAAATAACTAAATTAGAGGTTTGTTTGTTTTTTAAATTACTTCAAAGTTCCAATTGGAATGTAAGGTTTGTAATAAAACACAAAAGAGGGTTTGAAAATACTTGGTGTAGAAGAAAAAAATAAACATAATATATAGGCAATAAAATCTGATGCTAAGCCAATTAACCAACCACTTAACTATTATGACAACTAATATGAGAGAGAATGAAAAAGATTTCTCATTGAATCAGAAAACTGACATTTCATAGACTAGGATGAGAAAGACCCCACAAAAGTTTATCTGTTTGCACTCAGGAAAAGGTCACACCTAAACCATTTTAGAGACGAATATTTACCCTCTTAATTATCTCCAAAAAGGAAGTGCCATGAATATCAAACCATCTTTTTGGTATTTGTCAAAATCTTCTCTATGATTTTACTTACATAAATGATAAATGTCTATTATCAGTATGGACTTGGAGGAAGAATAGGAAGGACTTCGTTATTCATTATTATCGGTATGTATTTCCAATATAGGATTTGAACTTTTATGGCTCTGGAAAATACCCTTCCTCTTATGATCAGCTAGAATATTACTAACTGCTTTCATGTTATAGCATAAAGTTGCACTTCTGTACATAATTTGAGATCTAGTTATGTAATTCATTGGCTTCTATTAGCTGTTTGAATTTTTGTGAATGGGACCAAGGAATTATTGGGGGACCATTTTTAATTACCTAATTTTACTTATTTCTTCATTTATTTACTTAACTTTAATTAATTCAAATTAAATATAAGGTGATGTTCTAATCCTTCAACTGCACACATACAAAAATAACTGTCATCTTCAACCAGAAGTCCCTTATATATTCTTGAGTATATTAATGGGGCCAGAGCAAGCAGAAAAGAGTAGTAAGTTCTGTCTGGGTGATTAGATACTTCAAAGTCAGTTTGAGACCTAAAGAAATTTTCCTAACTTGTATTTAACCTTTTTTTAATCCAGATAGAATCTGTATATCATAGAACTCACCTTTATTTTGAGATTTTTTTCCAGTTTTATTGAGAAATTATTTATTGAGAAATAATAACATTTATCACTATATATGCTTAAAGTACACAAGATGATGGTTTGATTTACATATGTTTTAAAATATTACTACAATAAGCTCAGCTAACATCTGTCGTCTCATATAGATACTACAGAAACGAAACGAAACAAAAAGAAAAAAAAGAAAAGAAAAGAAAAAAGAAAAAAAATTCGTCTCAAGATGAGAATACTTAGGATTTACTCTCTTAACATCTTTTCTGGGTCTCACACAGCAACGTTGGCTATAGTCATCATGTTGTAGAATTCACCATTTTAAAATATATGATTCAGTGGGTTTTAGTATATTCACAAAGTTGTGCGACTGTCACCACTACCTAATTGCAAATCCTTTTCATCACCTCAAAAAGAAACCTCATACTCTTTAGCAGTTATCTCCATTTCATGTCCCCTCAATCCGTGGTAACTACTAATCTACTTTCTGTATCTATGAATTTGCCTATTATGGGATTTTCATATAAATGGAGTAATATAATCTATAAGGTTTTGTGTCCAGTTTCTTTCATTTAGCATAATGCTTTCAAGGTTCATCTATATGCACGTCCTGGTAGCTCAGTACTTTTTGTGGCTGAATAATATTCTATTGTATGGATATACCAATTTTTTTTAGCCATTTAGCAATTGGTAAACATTTTTATTGCTTCCATTTTGTGGGTATTATAAATAATGATGCTATGAACATTCATACCAAGTTTTTGTATGAGCATATGTTTTCAGTCCTTTTTCACATATACTTAATAGTGAAATTGCTGGGTCATATGGTAATTCTATATTTAACATTTTGCAAAACTGCCTAACTGTTTTTCAAGGTGGTTGCACCATTTTATATTTTGCACCAGTAATGTGTGAGGGTTCCAATTACTGCACCTCTTTGCCAACGTTCATTATTTTACATTTTTAATAATTATACCCATCAGCTGAGTGTAAAGTGAAACACTGTAAAATGATCTTTTTCTTATTTCTACATCATTAAATCAGAAAGAAAAAATGTCAATTATTAAATAGATGTGGAATACACATCATTTTCTAATACACATGAAAAATTCAATAAAAAATGAACTGTATACTTAAAATGGAGGAGAAATAACAACTGATACCACAGAAATGCAAACAGTTACAACAGAATATTATGAATAATTATATGTCAACAAATTGGACATCCTGGAAGAAATGGATAAATTCCTAGAAACATATAAACTTCCAAAACTAAATCAGGGGAAAAAAGAAAAAATTGGAAGACCTATTACTAGCAATGAAAATGAATCAGTAATCAAAAAAACTCCCAATAAACAAAAGTTCAGAATCAGATAGTGCCACAGGGGAATTCTACCAAACATTTAAAGATGAGTTATACCTATTCTCCTCAAACTATCTCAAAAAATAGAAGAGGAAGGAGAGTGTCCACATTCATTCTATGAGGGCAAGATTACCCTGATACCAAAACCAGATAAAGACACTACAAAAAAAGAAAAAATATAAAAGCCAGTAGCTTTGATGAACATAGATGAACAAATCCTCAACAAAATATTAGCAAACCAAATCCAATGACACATTAAAAAAATCATTCAACACAATCAAGTGGAATTAACTCCAGGGATGCAAGGTGTAATCGCAAATCAATCAATGTGATATGTCACATCAACAAGTTAAAGGATAAAAACTATATTATCATTTCAATAGATAAAGAAAAAGCATTTTACAAAGTACAACATTCATTCATATTAAAAACTCTCGATAAAGTAGGTTTACAGGGAACATACCTCAACATAATAAAGGCCATATATGAAAAACCCACAGCTAATATCATACTCACGTGGTCAAAAAATGAGAGCTTTCCCCCATAACCAGGAGTAAGACAAGGATATCCTCTATCACCACTTTTATTCAACATAGTAGTGGAAGTCGTAGCCACAGCAATCAGACAAGAAAAAGAAATAAAAGGTATCTAAACTAAATAAGGAAGAAGTAAAACTTCTACTGCTGGCAGATGACATGATACTATATACATAGAAAACCCTAACGACTCCACCAAAAAACTACAAGAGCTGATAAATGAATTGAGTAAGGTCACAGGATACAAAACTAACATACAAAAATATGTTGCATTTCTATACGCTAATAATGAAGTAGCAGAAAAAGACAAGAAAACAGTCCCATTTACAATTGCACCAAAAATAATATAATACCTAGGAATAAACTTAACCAAGAAGGTAAAAGATCTGTACTCTGAAAACTATAAAACACGGATGGGAGAAACGGAAGATGACACAAAGGAAAGGAAAGATATCCCATGCTCATGGATTGGAAAAACTAATATTGTTAAAATATCCATTCTACTCAAAGCATTCTACATATTTCATGCAATCCCTATCAAATACCAGCAATATTTTCCACAAAACTAGAACAAGTAACCCTAAAACTTGTATGGAATCACAAAAGACCCTGAAAAGCCAAAGTAATTTTGAAAAAGAACAAAACTAAAGGTATCACAATCCCAGATTTCAAAATATACTATAAAGCTGTGGTAATCAAGACAGCATGATACTGGAACAAAAACAGACACATAGATCAATAGAAGAGGATAAAGTCCAGAAATAAACCCAAATTTATGTGGTCAATGAATCTATGATAAAGTAGGCAAGATTATGCAATGGGAAAAAGACAGTCTCTCGAACATGGTGCTGGTAAAACTGGACAGCTACATGCAAAAGAATGACATTGGATCATTTTCTTATACCATACACAAAACTAAAACTCAAAAATGGATTAAAGACCTAAATGTGAGACTTGAAACCATAAAATTCCTAGAAGAAAACACAGGCAGTAATTTTTCTGACATTGGCCATAGAAACATTTTTCTAGTTATGTCTCCTGAGGCAAGGGAAACCAAAGCAAAAATAAACTATTGAGACTACCAAAATTAAAAAGCTTTTGAAAAAAAAAAAAAAAAAAAAAGCTTTTGCACAGCAAAGGAAACAATCAACAAAACTAAAAGACATCCTACTGAATGAAAGAAGATATTTGCAAATGATACATCTGATAATGGGTTAATATCCAAAATATATAAAGAATTCAAACAATTCAACACCACAAACAAGTAATGCAATTAAAAATGAGCAGAAGGGCACCTGGGTGGCTCAGATGGTTAAGCATCTGCCTTTGACTCAGGTCATGATCTCCAGGTCCTGGGATAGAGCCCCATGTTGGGCTCCCAGTTCAGCGGGGAGTCTGCTTCTCTCTATCCCTCTGCCTCTCCCCGTGGTTGTGCTTTGTCTGTCTCTCTCTTAAATGAATAAATAAAATCTTTTTTTAAAAATGAGCAGAGGACCTAAATAGACATTTTTTCTGAAAACATACAAATGGCCAACAGACACACGAAAGGATGCTCAACATCACTAATCACCAGGTAAATGCAAATGAAAACCATGAGATATCACCTCACACCTGTCAAAATGGCTAAAATCAGGAACACAAGAAACAAGTATTGCTGAGGATGTGGAGAATAAGGAATGCTTGTGCACTGTTGGTGGGAATGCAAATTGCTGCAGTCACTGTGAAAATAGTATGGAAGTTCCTCAAAAAATTAAAAAATAGAATTGCTATATGATCCAATCATTCCACTACTGGGTATTTACCCCCCCAAAAACAAAAAACACTAAACACCCCTATTTTTATTGCAACATTATTTGCAATAGCCAAGATACGGAAGCAACTCAAAGATCCATCCATAGACGAATGGAGAAAGAAGATGTGGAAGATGGAATCTTACTCAGCCATAAAAAAGAATGAAATCTCACCATTTTCAACAATATGAATGGACCTAGAAGGTATAATGCTAAGTGAAATTAGTCACAGAAAGAAAAATGCCATATGATTTCATACATGTATGGAATTTAAGAAACAAAACAAATGAACAAATAGAGAAAAAAAGAGACAACCCCCTCCCCTGCAAAAAACAGATGTAAACACAAAGAATGATTCAGTGGTTGTCAGAGGGGAGGTGGGTGGGGGGATGGGTGAAATAGATAAAGGAAATTAAGAGTACACTTATTTCAATGAGCACTGAGAAACTAATGCTACACCTGAAACTAATATTACATTGCATGTTAATTACACTTGCATTTTAAAAAGTATAAAAAACTGTATAAACACAAAGAAATCTTAAAGACAAAAAGTATAAATTACTCTACACTCACTGATTATAATGCAAAAAAAAACAAAAACAATAAAAACATAGTAACAAGTTCTTATATAGACTAAAGCATAGGTCTTATACGTCTGACAATGAAAAGAGCAGACTTTCAAATAATTCATAGGTCACAAAATTGAAAATGAGTATTTTGCAAAAAGAGAATTCACAATTTTTGTAAAAAAAGACTTCTAATGCAAAAAAACCAAAAACAATAAAAGCACAATAACAAGGTCTTATATACACTAAAACATAGGTCTTAGACATCTGACAATGAAAAGAGCAGACTTCCAAATAATTCATAGGTCATGAAATTGAAAAAGAATCTTACAGAAATCTAGAAGTGAATCAGTAGAAAATATAAAATATAGCATAGATCAAGATGTATATGATGCAGCTAAAGAAGTCCTCACCTGAGAAGAAAAATCAATTAAAATCATGCAGCTATTATACTTAATAGTGAAATATTAGAAGTGCCCCCATTAAATCAAGAGAAATGTAAGTATGTGTGTGTGTGTGTGTGCATGCGTGCGTGCAGCAAGTGACTTGTATAAAAAAGGTTAAATTCAGTTATTTTATGTTAGTTATGTAAGTTAATTAGATAACACACAAAAATTAACTAAAAATCATTAATAAGAGAATTTAGCAAAGCTGTGAAAATGAACACCAACATAGGAATCTCAGAAACATTATGTGGAACAAAAGAAGCCAGATACAGAAAAGCAAATTCTGTACACATTTATATGAAGTCTAATAACAGACAAAACAATCTCTGGTGGTAGAAATCTAAACTAATGGTTGCCCCCAGGGATGGAATGATACCAGAAAAATTTGAAATGGAATAAAAAAGTTGGCCACCTATATAAAAAAATTAGAACCTTACCTCATACCATACACAAAAATAACCCCAGATTAAAGACAAAGCCAAAATATAAGAAGAAAAGATAGAAAAATATTTATAACTTTAGAGTAGGGAATCTTTTCTTATCCAAGTTCAAAAGGCAAGATTTATATACTTACACAGTAATTATCGAATTTTAACAAACTAACATTAAAAATTTTTTTAAAGAAGTGACAGGGGAAAATATTTTTCAACTTATATAACAAAGTAATAGTATCCACAATGTATAAGGAATGCCTACCAATCAGTAGAGAAAAAAGTCTATTATAAATATGGGCAAAGTTTATGAGCAGGCAATTCATAGAAAACATATTACAAATAGATGATAAACATATGAAAGAGTCTCAACTTTAGTACTGAAATTATGAGATACTATTTTTCATCAAGCAGGGTGGCAAAATTAAAATATTTTGTAGTCTGAAGTATTAGAGATGTAAAAGAATTAGTATTTTAACATTCTGTTGATGCTAGTGCAAATTAGTATAGGTACTCTGGAGGTCAAATTGTTAGTACAGCCTACAGTTATTCATTTTAAATGACCCAGAGACTCAATTTCTTGGTATGCAACCTTGAAAATCATTGGCATTTGTGCACAAAGAGACAGAATCAGGATTTTCAATTGCCATGGTTTATAACTTTAAAAATCTAAACAACATCAATACATGAATAGAGTAATAAAATGTGATATACTTATGCCATAAAATACTGTACAACAGTAAAGAGGGATGAACAAGATCAATATTGATATCAATACCAACACTGATACCAAAACTATGGTTGAACAGCAAAAACAAGCTGAGGACTACATATTGAAAATCATTTATAAATAGACCTCCCACACACACATCAATGCTGTATATTTTCAATGGGCTCAAATACAGGTATGTAAAATGACTAAGAAGAATAAAAAAAGTTCACCTGACATGTGTCATTGCCTCTAGGAATGGGAGTAGAGAACCATGATGTGGAAAAGGAAAGATCAAAGAAGACATTAATTTTATTTTTTATGTTATAATTTCTTTAAAAACAGAATGCTTTCATATACTACTTGTACTTTTAAAATATTAGGAAAAAAATCTTTCCTGGGTAGGAGAATATGGGTGCATATTATTTTCTTATTTTCCCCAAATACAATAGGAAGCAAGAGGGGTGGGAGGAAAGAGGAGAGAGACAAAGAGGCACCAGGCTAAGCAGTTAAATTACTGGAAGAGCTAGGGGAAGGGAAAGTATTTTCTGGTTATTCCATGCATCCCTTTACTGCCAACAGTGTCTCTTTGATGTCAAGAGTCACCAGGATCTGACACTAATAATGAGCTGAGAGGGCCAAACATCTTTATTGAGCCTCGATTTTCTCATCTGTAAAAAGAGGAGGTAGGACTTAGTTTACTTGTAAGACCCTTTCCAGATGGGCTATTTTATAGCTCTGTAAGGGTACAATACTTCTTCTTTACAGCTGGGAAAGGGAAGCTCCTTCCTTCTCTTTCAACTAGGAATGTAGCCCCAAGGCAAAAAGGGAATTTAGATTGATCAATCCCCTCTTTCTCTCCTACAACCAGTAATTATTGCCCTCAACAATCACTCTATATATAAGGAAAAGGTAAGAAAGATCATTCCACAGTATATGGCCCCTCCACCTTTTTCTGATTGCCTTAAAGAAGTGTCACCTAGAGAGGGCCATGATATGGTGAGAATGATTACCCTTTCATAAGTGTCTTGAGAGGAACTATGATGTGGCGGAAGCCTGTCTTCCAAGTTTCCATATCACCCAGTTAAGGCCACTACTCAAAGTATCTCAAAGGTGTCCTCCATCTTTGAATGGCCAAATCAATCTCCAGGTCCAATTTAAAACCTATTCAAAGGAAAGAACTCATGTGCCCTTGATGAAATGTAATGTGTTATCCTCACCAGGCATATTTTAACATCACGATTGAAAAAAGCCACACATTAATGTCTTCAGTGACACATAGGGGAATGCTGAAGCTTTTCAGAGCCCCCTGAAATTTCAACCATCGAAACCCTTGTACTTAGTCACTCGAAAGCTGATTTCTCTCATTCTTACTGAAAAGCAAACTTCAGATGTCAATAAGTCAAGTGATTGCCTTCATATCTCACAAAGAACTGGGATTAAAATCTGAATTCATGACTTCTGAACTCTCAGTCTTGCTTCAGTAAGATACTCCGGACAAGTTTCTCTCTGATCCCTTCCATTTGCCTAGCATATCTCTTTAAAAAATCCCCTTTTCACTTTAACCCTCTTGTTATCATTAATTGATTCTAGATGTCTTACTGTCCTTATCTTTCCTGCCCTGACAGCTTTAACTGATGTGGTACTGTAGCTCTTCCTGGACAGCTCTGTCGGAGCCCACACCAAGCTTACATGAAGTCTCAGTAAAGATCTGTTCGTCTCTCCACCTTTCTCTTCCTGAGAACTGTAGTCTAGAAAGCTGCAATTATGACTGTCCCCAAGACTGCTTTGCCCCCTCATCACCTTGCTGAGGTTTAATATTTTCTCTTATACTAACTTGATCCCTTCACATGCTTGCTCAGAGCTTAATTCTCCGGTACTGCTGTATTGTTTTTTTTTTTTCATTTTTACTCTACTATGTGCACATCATCACACAGGCAAGCATATTAAACCTACCTCTTGTTTTCCTACTTTCAATAAAATCTTACCTGTCCATAAGCAGATCTAGCACAATTTCTCCTTCAATTACATTAGCTACGGTTGGTAACAGAAAGTTGCAATTCTCCAATTCAGTAACTCCTTTGATCCTTCATGGGTCTTTAGCCCAGCAGATGTCCAGGGAATCCAAGTCCCTTTGGAGTTCAACATTATGAGAGTTCAACTGACCTCAGCAGCTGGTTTTCCCTCACCTACCGTTTCAATGGCCTACAGCAGATGCCCCATAACACTGTCTTTGTTTCATGGTTTTTTTTTTTTCCTCTCTCTCTCTCTCTCAACCTCTTAAGACCAGAGTACTTTATGTCTCCCCAACCTCTCTATGCCTCGGCTACTTTGTAGAACATGTGAAAATTTCAGAGAAATTATGTTAATCATATGGCCTATAAGGTTGAGGGTTGTTTTTTGGTTTTGTTGTTGTTGTCGTTGTTGTTGTTTTTGAGGAAAGAGGTGATGGTGATGGTCAGAGAAGAAAGGCAAATCTTACCTGTTATTGCTGTTATCATTACTGATATCATGCTCTTTATTCCGGATTACCTAAAGTCCAGTTAGGGCTGTTGCTCTCTGAGCCCAGAGTTGATCTACTTAGCATCCTGGCAACACCCAGGCAAAAGAGAAAAACCTTTGCTCTACAAAGAATTGCTGAGGTCCCACAATGCTGAATTGTTGGAAGGGAGTCCCCCTTCTCAACCTTCCTTAGGAAACTGAAGAGAACATAAAAGAATGTTCTATTTTCTACCCATTTCTCAGGAACTGCTCTGCTTTTACCAATTATAAACTAAAAATATACTTGACTTGCTAAATTCAAGGGATTTCAGTCTAGTGTGCTTTAATAACAGATAACATGAAAACCATGCATGTTAGTCTACATGGAATTCCTCTGTAATGAGATTCCAAGCAATATGTTGTATTATGGAATGGTTCAGGGTCCAGATGCTGGAGTCAGAAATATTCCAGTTTGAAATCCATTACTGCCCCTTACTACATGTACGGTAGGCCTCGGTGTACTCCTCAGTAAATTGGTGATAATAGTAGCAAATTACTTCACAGGATTACTTTAGAGATTAAAAGATATAATCAGCACAGAAAGCTTAGCACAGTTCCTAGAACACGGTAAGCACTTCATCAATATTATCTGTCATTATTATATGCTCTGAAAATGTAAATTTATTCTAATATTAAAAATGTCTAATTTATGTCACTTGATTGCAAGTAATTTTTTAATCTCATCTTCTTGAGATTATCTCCATTTGCTATTTATGATGAAAATCAAGAGCTGACAATATTGTGAAAAACAAAACAAAAAAATATGCAACATCACTTACTCAGGATCAAATTCTGCCTTAGGATATTCTACCACTAACTGAATTTTTACAGATTGTGATAATTCCCTGTTTAGCATCATAAAGTCAGAGAATTTCAGAACCAGAAGGTATCAACATCTGATTTATTATAGTACTTTGGACTTTCATAAAAACTTTACAATATGTTTTATGAATGATTCCTCCTACGTCTCTATGAGGGAGTCCAGCATCACTACCTATATTTCAAAGGATAGCAAACTAAGGGTCAGGTTATTTGGAATGACACGAAGTCGAGAAATTTACCGAGTTTTCTAAATGCCTCTATTCCCAATCAGGAGACTACTCTACTACCTTATACTCCTGGGGAAAATCCACTATAGATAGGGCACCTTGCCAGAAATGCACACACGCCCTCGTTTTAAGGGAAAGGTTACCAAGTTTCTATGTAATCTCCTTCCTGAGGAGCCAGACTAAATGCTTCATGCTGAAGCCCCATGACCCAGTTGGGTCACTGAGGATCTCACATGGTCGGAGATCCCCAATTCCTAAAGAAATGTGGGAATAGGAAGTGGAGGAACGTAAAACTCCCCTTAGCTATACATTTAGTGAGAGTATATAATTAACAGTAAACTCAAAGTCCTCTTCTTGGACTGAATGATAAAAATTTCATGATATAGATGATAAAAACTTCATGTACAGGTTCTAGGACAAGAACCTGGGAGCAAAAACATTCCTCTAAAAAGTGATATTCCCTAAAGAAGCTACTTGCTCCATAAACGTGTTCAAAGGAAAACTCATTCAGGAAGTGTCTGGGAATCTATGTAGTGACTTGTACAGTTATCATAACTCTGCAGTTTTTCTGGAACTAGGGACAAGAGCCTTGGGTCCGTGCAGCAATGATGGTTGCTACTCTAAGACCATCCCATCACAGTGCTTTAATAATTCTCCATTGTTTCTTGTGCTATTTCCTCCCTTCACCACTTCAGTTTATTCATCTCTAAATAAAGACCACAGCCATGAGAAAATTGTCCAAAAAAGAATTGCAGGATTATTCATAGACAAGTAAATCATCGGCAAATGTTCACGATTACTCATTCTCCTGGCAATGGAGAAAAGAGATAATATACAGAGAGAGACAGACTTGAAATAGAATAGAGATGTTATAAATAATAGAAATCCATAGTTTCAAAGACACTCATTTTCACGTTTTAGCTCCTTGAATGCTGTCCTGAGCTGCCGACCAGTAGCAAAGGAGGTTGAGTCATACCTCACACTTTTCTTTGGCCACCCACCCACCCATTAGATTCATTATGCACCAAATTAGTTGTCAGCAAGTAAAAAGAAGTGAGAGGCTTAAGCTGTTCACACTAGAAAGAATTAGCCGCTGATCTGCTGTCTTTGCAAAATTCAAGACAGATAGATGCCAACTATCAACTGTCTTTTCATGCCCTCTCAACTTTGAGGTCAGTTAGGGCTTAAAAGCAGAAATGACCAAGTTGCCTGTGATTAATTCCATCATCCAGAGGGATAGGACAGGATTTCTCAACTTTGACACTCTTGGCATTTGGGGCCAAGTAATTTTTTGTTGTAGGAGCTGCCTGTAGGACATTTAGCTAGATTCCTGGCCTCTGCCCACTAGATGCCACTAGCATGCCCCTGAGTTGCGCTAACCAAAACTATCCCTAGACAATGTCAAATGTCCCAGGAGAGAGAGATACCCAGTTAAGAACCACCGGTATAGTTTCCCCCTGTACCAACTGTAAGTCACTTCTCCATAATTCTTTCTTCTATAACAAAAACCCAAGCAAAGTTGACATAGACTGCCTTGAGTGCTCCTCTCTTCATTTTGCTTTCTGTCTTTGTCTGGCTTTCTCGCTCTCTCCACACACACACGCACACACACATACAGATGCACACGCGCGCACTTAAAGCTTTTATCTTCCAAGCCTGCATGTTAAAGATGAAAAGGAGCCCATGGGTTTGTGCTGCCACATTACCTCTCAAGCCTTTTCAAACTTATATTTCGGTAGATAAAGAGTTGTACAGTGACGTGGTTTGCCAATTCACTGTTCAAACCGGATAGTAATGCGGTGCCATAATTTCAGCCAAAATAAATTTTTTAAAGCAAAAAACCAAATGACTCCCTCATATAGTTAGCACTTTACAGTCCAATATGGAACATTCTTTTCTTTATGAGCTGTGTGCCATAAAGAAAGTGTATAGAAAGATGTTTAATGTGTCGTCAAGAGTAAAATTATTAGCGTATTATATATGATGCAGCCATATAGCAAAAGAGCTGAAGCTTGTGTTTGCCCTTAAAGGAGATGCAGTCATATAATAGAGAGCCTTAGAGCTAGGGTTTACTGTACTTTGGGAATTAATCACATAAACTATAAATTGGGTTCAACAGGCTGGCTGGGTAAATAGGCGCAGCTAATGAGGACACTATGAGATCTTATAAGAGAGCTGACTGCCCCAGGACAAATAGTCCGTGGCGCACCTGATGGAAAAGTAGAAGACATCAAAGCATAAAGGATTAGTGCTCTCACAGTGTTGAGAAATGGCCGGGGGGAGATTCACCAACTTATTACCCACATCCAAGCTAATCCTGTTATCTGCAAAATATAACTGTGTTCAGGAACTGCCACCACCTCAACTTGCAGGAGGATAATTTCGCGTTTACATGAACAAAAGTGCAGGAAATTTTCATCTAAGAAAAATAGAAGATGACTAATATTTTTAAAGGCTTTGTCCTTCCCTCCATGTATGAAAACACATGGAACGTAAAGGCTTCTGTGTGTATGTAAGTGGTGTAGTCGGCAAGGGGAGGGGGGGAATGGAGAGAGAGATCAGTAAAGAAGAAGTGACTGTGATTTTCCAAAACTGCTTGTCAGTGAAATGAGTATCAATGGAAGAAGGGACACAGGTTGTTAATAATGAAATCTATACTAATTTCAAACATATTGCATTTCCCTTGTCAACGCAGGCAGGCAAGCACTCTATCTGAAAGGTAAAAGAACTAATCAAAGAAAAAGTCAGGAACTGCCTGGCCTATTTGCTGCCTGTCCCTGTCCGGTCCGGCAGCTCTCCCAGGGTATTGATTGCTGGGGTGACACCCACCTGATCCCAACAGATGATCTCTGCAGGGGAAGGGGGCAAGCCCCCTGAGCTCCCCGCCAAATCTGCCTTGGTGAAAAGGGCTTCCCGGGTTAGAGCTGACATTCACTTCTCACTTGTTTATGCAGTAGAGGGTTACACGTCTGGAAGGGAACTGCCGCTTACCCCCAGCCTCAACTGCTTATGGAGGCAGAGTGCGAGACTGAAGCTAGTTCAGCCTCTGTCTCAGCGGCTCCCTTTGCCTCTGCTACTCCATTTGTCTACCTGAGCTAATGACAACATGGCTTGTGGGTGAGAAGGGAGAGGACTCCATTTGCCTATCTGCAGGGCCATGCCTAGCACAGGGTCCGGCTCACAGAAAGATCTTCCCTGGTTACCAAGTGAGCCTGTGAGTGCTCCAAGTTTCTGGGTGACAATTTCAGCAATTAACACCCTATAGAAACCTAGGAGAGCGCATTGTTTTCAAGTACAAAGTTGTATCAGAGCAAGTTCTACAGAATAGTTCATTTTTTGCAGAAAATCCAAAGGTCACAGTTGTACGGTTTGCCTGAAGAAATAACAAAAAAGATTCTTGAAATGATGCACGCGTGCGTGCGCGCACACACACACGATCTGGATTTTTCTGTTTTCATTCTTTTTTTTTTTTTTAAAGATTTTATTTATTTATTTGACAGAGAAAGAGAAAGCACAAGCAGGCAGAATGGCAGGGAGAGAGAGAGGAAAGCTCCCCGCTGAGCAGGGAGCCTGACGTGGGGCTCTATCCCAGGACCCCAGGATCATGCCCTGAGCCCAAGGCAGATGCTTAACCGACTGAGCCACCCAGGCGACCCCTTCTATCTTCATTCTAATAGACTTCTCTGTTGTAACTGGAGTTTCTGAGGATTAACAGGCCCACATACCCCATCCTCCTCGCTCTACTCCACTTTCCTGCGCATCACTTGCCCCTCGGCTTCTAGATATTCTGCTCTCCTGCTTTTCTTATGCTCTCCTTGAATACTCCCTGTCTCCCATGCAGGCTTCTCTTGCTCTTCCCACATTTGTCCTGGAAGGGCTCTACTCCCTCTATCTCCTATTGCAGAGTTCCCCTTTTTTTCAGATTTTAATGATTTGTCTTTGCTGATCATTCCCAGAGCTTTCTCATAAGCTCTGCTTTTATGCCAAGGTCCTTGCATGCACAGCATCAGCATCCTTCTGGGCACACCAGTCGAGATCACTTATATCCAAGATTTAAGTCACCTTCATCTCCAAACCAGCTTCTCTTCCTACTTGATATCTATGGAGTCAGAGAATTCCCAGTTTTTTCATATTCCAAACACCGTAGTCACCTCTGATTTACCCATTTCTGGCCTCACAACCCCGTAACCAATCCATGCTCCCTTCAATCTCCCAGAATACTACTTTCAGATGCCTTCTTCCCCCTCTCATCCTGCCACCTGTAAGCCTACATAACCTCAGCATTCCCCTGCTTCCTTACCTTGAAGTAATTACTCCACTCTTTCATAAAATATCCACAGCACCTACTACTTCATATCCTGGCCCATCCAGAAATCTCAGGCTTTGACTTAAATAGGCCTGAGTCCACTTACTTGCAGGGGGACTAGAGGCAAATTACAGAACCTCTCTGAGCCTTGTTTTATCAAACATTACTGGGGAAACTCACCTCTGATTTCTAAGTAGGTATGAGGGTTATCCCCCTAAATCACCTAGCCTAGGGACCAGGATATGTGAGATGATCTAGTCACGTAGTTCCTTTCTCCCTGCATTTCCCCTTTATGTTATTGTTGTTGCCGTCATTTTCAATGAGATGCCACCTCTAACCCCAATGCCTCAAATCTATGTGCTATTTTAGGTAATTTGGCCCCACTCTTCCCTCAATGGGCCCTCACTAGCTGGTCAGCAGGTAATGCTTCTTCCTGTTTTCATGCTATTTTCCTGGAGTATCTTTCCGTCTCCCGAGGCCAAGGCTACCCATTCTTCCGGAACCAACTCCCTAACACCTTAACATCACTTCTCTCCTGAGGTCTTATCACCCTCATAGTCTCTACCACACATCTAAGAATCTGCATTCCTCAGGCTGCTAAGCAACTATGGTGACAAGATTGTCTGCCCCTCACTTTACAGAAGAGGAAGCTGAATGTCAGAGAGGTCTAAAATTACTGTTACTTAGCATGTGGTTTCTGCATAAATTTTTACTGGGTTTTATTTATTTATTTTTTTTAAAGATTTTTACTTATTTATTTTG
>CM052886.1:90128062-90225457 GCA_028534135.1 Potos flavus
TATCACCCTCATAGTCTCTACCACACATCTAAGAATCTGCATTCCTCAGGCTGCTAAGCAACTATGGTGACAAGATTGTCTGCCCCTCACTTTACAGAAGAGGAAGCTGAATGTCAGAGAGGTCTAAAATTACTGTTACTTAGCATGTGGTTTCTGCATAAATTTTTACTGGGTTTTATTTATTTTTTTTTTTTTTAAGATTTTTACTTATTTATTTTGACACAGAGAGAGAGAGAGATAGCAAGAGAGGGAACACAAGCAGGGGGAGTGGGAGAGAGAGAAGCAGGCTTTCCGCTGAGCAGGGAGCCCAATGCGGGGCTCGATCCCAGGACCCTGGGATCATGACCTGAGCCGAAGGCAGACGCTTAACAACTGAGCCACCCAGGTGCCCCTTTACTGGGTTTTAATTATTGCAGTTGTATTACTCTTGTTGATCCAAGAAAACTGTAATAAATCTAAGCGTGAGCTAACTATGCCTCCCTACAACATCTAAAACACACACACACACACACACACACACACACACAACTTGCACCACCCACCTTAGCACAGGGGACAATGTAGGAACTCAATAAATGCTTGGAAATTAATTTGGGTTTATTATCAGAAAAAGATTAATCACCATGAGACCTGTGAGCCCCTGTCATTGGTATCTTTGAGTGATTTGGAAATTCCTCTTCTTAAGATCTTTAAACAAAGGGAGAAAATTGTCTAGTTTAAATGAACCACTGCCTGAAGGCAGGGGATAGATTGGCTTTAGGAGTTTCATTTCATCGCTATAATCCTATGATTATCTCACTTATATCCCTGGAAGGAAGATAGAAGCAGGTTGAAAAGGAGCCATAAATCATCTTCTGTGGGCTCATGAATTCCAGTCCTGCCACCTCCCCTCCCCCTTTACCCAACACCATTTCCATGGACAGTACTTAGGTAGCCTGTCCAGCCTTGCTGCTCAGAGTACCACTATGCTACCTTGAACTCTAGGGCTCTTAAGGCAAATCTAAGGCTCAGAATAAAACGGGAAACCACAGTGGTGCAGAGCACAATTTTTGAAATTAGCCAGACCTGGGTTCTAGCTGTGTGACCCTTGGCAATTTACCTAATCTTCCAAACCTCAGTTTCCTGCTCTGTAGGTTTTGTTGTTGTTGTCGTTGTTGTTGTTGTTTTTGTTTTGTAGTCCAAAGTTTTATGAAGATTAAGTGAAATAACACAAGTGAATACCATGCCCTGACAAGAACAAGGTCTGGACATTAACATGAATGTGTACACGTTCCAGAGCCGGCTGGGTTTAGAGCTGGTCATTTCAGCTTCATTGTCTCTGATAGGGCGCTGAGGTGAGTTGGTAGGTATTTCTGGTAAAGAAGTCATACATACGCCTGTTGCCCAGCACTGACGATCCACCAAATGTCTTGTGCCCTAGACAAACGGGAGAGAGTTCTAGTTCCTGCCAGCAGCTTGGGGAAGAGCTAGGATCAGAAGACAATTCTACTGAACCAGAGGCCCTATTCTCTTCCATCTCTTAAACCTTAGAGGCTCTTCAAACGGCTTTTCCTTTTAGGTAGATATTTTCTTTGAAATATCTGTGATGAAGTTATGCCAATGGATTTTTTCCCCTTTCTTTTTGTTCCAAGCAAGGCTACAACAAAGGCATCATGTTAGAGACACAGCCCGAATGTTCTGTCTGCTTGAGCCCTCAAGACATAATCTGAGTACGTTTAAGGTAGTTGTAAAAGAGAAAGTGGAAAAAATCGAATTAAAAGGTGCCGTTCCTTCGTCTTTTTAGAGTTTTATCGTAAGAACATTTGTTTCTATGATGAAATCACCCACATCATCAATACTTTCGATAAGATATTTTTAATTAATTGAGCTATTTATTTGATTTCCAGGGGATTAAAAAACAACAAGCAAAGTCCTCTTCTTTTTAGGAATCATACTCTGACTCTCTAACCCCAAAACATGCATCTGCCTTGGGTTTAGAGCAGTTGATAGGACCTTGCAGGGCAGGACATCCCTGAGAAGTTCATCTACCCAGTCCCCATCAGTCTGTCCAAAACCCCAAAAAGCTCTGAAACCCAAAACTTGCTATCTGAGTTTGCAACAAACACACTGAAGGCAATAATAAAGATATTCTTCATCTTTATCCCATTCAGTGTAACAGTCACTGTGTTTTACTTAAGGGTGCTGCTCCAGACCCCACAGAAGGTATTAAATAAGAGACGGCATATGCAGTAAATTACCTTTTTTAAAATACAGAAAGTTTTCACATTCCAAAACTGGTCCCAAGAATAAAAAACTGGTGACCCGAATTACTTTCTAGACAGAAAAGAACTCTTTTACCTAGAGTTGTAGCCTTTTCACAGGGCTTCTTTAACTTTAACATCACAGAAATCCTCTGAAGATTTCGCTAATATTCAGATTCTGATTCAGTAGACTTGAGGTTGGGCCTGAGATCCTTTATTTCTAAGCCACTCCCAGGGATGTCCATGCTTCTGGTGTGTGGACTACACTTTAAGTAGCGAAGATCTAGAAATCTGGAAATGTTGATTCTGGAGAAAACCCAGCAATATGAAAAAAAAAAAAAAAAAAAAGGCAGGTGTTTATTACCCTTGTGTAGATGAGAAAATATAGGGTCCAGAAGGTAAAGAGTGTGGCCCGGTTTCATATAGCTGGGAAATACCAGAGTTGGGCCTCAAACCTTAGGGTCTTGACCACATGCCCGTGCTCCTCGAATACCATAACTTTAAATGGGAGGCACTGGGAATGGAACAGCACAGAAAAACAGGAGCTGCAGAAGAGAAAGAGAAGAATCTTATGGGAGTATTTCTTAGTGAAACCCCACTCTAATGAGATGAGGTACTGGACAAGGTGAAAGGATCCAAGATTTGGGGCCCTGGTTCTCCCACCAAAGGTACGTCAGGGCCTAAGTGATTTCTAATGTACCTTGAAACTCTAGTTTTATATTTTTACTCCAGTTGGTCTATGAGGAGGGGAAGCAAGCCTCAGCAAATTATCACTGCCTCTCAGAATTCACCACCATCCGGGGCTTTGTGTTTATCATGACAGGCAGTGTTGCACGGTGGGGGGAGGGCATCCTAGAGACGAACTACCCAGGTCTGAATGCCATCTCTAAGTCCCAGTTGGCCGTACAAACCTAAACAAGATCCTTAATCCCTCTGTGCCTCAGTTTCTTTATCTGAAAAGTGGTTAAAATCCCAGTACCCACCTCATGAGGTTGTCATGAAGGTCTAAACTGAGTAATGTAAGTAAAGCATTTGGAACAACACTTGGGCCAAAGTGACCCATTTTAAGTGTATCTCTTAAGGCTTTCCAGTATCTACAGAAAGGCTAATTTGAAGATTTAATCTTCATTATTTTAAAATTCCTAAAAAATCATTAATGATTATTTGGTTATGTTTCCCCCAAAAAAGAATATCCTGGGACTAATTCCATTAACTCTTTTAGAATCAAAGAGGCCAGGAGTGAATTTTTGAGTTGTGAGTGTTATACCTCTTAAAAAAAAAAAAGGTTTGCTATTGATTTTTGTACTATTGGAGATGAAGATGAGAGCAACGTTTTGCTCTCAGGCGGGGAGGAGGAAGATGGAGGTTTGCACAGAGTTTCAGGTAAATGAGGCTATGAACATTTTAGACATCCATCTTACCCTAATCTAACATGTTTGCATCTGGCTATCCCGGGTTTTGACAGGTTGTTATTAACACGCTCACATATCCCTGAGCTTCATCTGATCAGTTACCCCCCCCCCAAAATCACTTTTGTGGGAGGATGAAAGAGAAAGCAAAATGATTGAGGTGACAGGTCCCGTGCGCATGGAAGAACTGTGTCAGAAAATGCTGCCAAAGGCTATTTTCGACTAGAAAGGGAACGCCTTTTTGTGCTTTGTAATTCATGGGTGGACCACAAGAAAGTGAAAATAGCTAAAGTCTATGGAACGTTGCCACTCACACATAGCAACGACCTTATTTACAGATACAAAAATCATTACTTCTTTCTGTTCCCTGAAGCACAACTTTAATGCTGGGGAAATTTCCTAGGATCACAAACATTCTAGGCCAAATCTTCGAGATGGCTTCACTCCAACCTCCAAAGCTGGAACAACAACCTTGGGCACGCGATTTCAACTACTTCTTCCCTGGCTCTCTCCATCCGTTCTGCTCTCACCTGAAATGGATTTGGGCAGGTACTAGAGGAATGCCTTAAAAATCAGTCCCAGGTCTTGATTTGTGTGCAAAATGACATCGCATTCTTTTAAAACCCGTTTTCTGTGCCCATTGCATTTTGCCCTGGTGAAAATATACTGTCTGACAGAGGACTGAATCTACTTTCTATATGTAAGAGAAAGACCTGACTTCCCTATGTTCTCCAACGGGTCTCTCTCTACAAGGTGAACATGTTTATGCAGTATCTATTCATAATTCTGGCAGTAATTATAATATATACTACTTATTGAGATCGTATTACGTGTCAGGCATGGTTCTAAGCTCTCCGTATATAAATAAACTGTTTAATCTTCAGAGCAACCTTATGGGATAAATGATAATTAGCTTCCTTTTGCAAAGATAGGTTATGTAACTTTCCCGAGGTTACGTGGTTGCAAATACAGAGCTGGGCTTCATAAATCTATGTGGCTCTAGAACCCATCTTCTTAATCACTGTGCTATTCCATCCTTCTCTGTAAGAGGGGAACATGCAGAGAGAGCAGGTAGACATGCCACCCAAGCTTTTCTGTCTCTACATTTGTCTAGCACTCTGCTACCACCCCCCGCCCCAGTTTCCTAAAATGCTATTGTAAATAGAAAAGACAAACTTCATAGTCACTATGTTGTCTATGGTAAGAGGGTAATATTTCCAGAGAGCTAAAAAGGATGTAGTTTCATAACTTGGGAAGGCATAGAGGGGAGAGGAGCTTCTAAGAGGTCTACATTCAAGTTGCACTGCTTCCCAATAACCAGTATTCTGAGTCATCTGTATGGAAAACTAGCAAAAGAGCAAGTCTGGCATATGAGAGGCCTGGGTTCAAGGTCTTACATGGGACAGGCTCTGTTACTTTGGGTAGCCACTAAACTGAAATTTAATTTCTCCACTTACGAGTTGGATATTCATTTATTTTTCCCCTTAACCATCCTTTAAGAAGGTTTATGTCAATAACGCTTACAAAAATAGAAACTATAAGAATAAAAAGTATTAATAAGAATAGAAAGTCAAAACCAAGACCAAGTAGAACAGCAGGAGACACAACCCTACAGGTAAAAACAAACCAAAACAAAACCCCCCCAAAAACTGCCAGTCTCTTGAGAGAAGCAAAATCTTTTACAAAGATTACCTCTTAAAGTAATTTCCTCAAATGGATCTTCCTAGGGAAGGTTCTCAATAACATGATAAACAATACCCTCACCAGCTTTCCAAACAGATGTAGTTAAAGATTTCACAAGTTCTATTTGCCAAAAACCTCCACAAAACTTTGGGTTCTAAATTGAGAGTTTGCTTGTTTGTTCTTAAGCAAGAAAGAGGTAAATGAGGAAAGCAGGGGGCAAAGCAAGACTCAAGACAATATGATCAAGAACGTGATCTTTTGGGGCGCCTGGGTGGCTCAGTTGGTTAAGTGTCTGCCTTCAGCTCAGGTCATGATCCCAGGGTCCTGGGATCGAGGCCCGCATCGGGCTCTCTGCTCTGTGGAAACCCTCTCCCTCTGTCACTAGCCCCCCAACTTGTGCGCTTGCTCTCTCTCTCTCAAATAAATAAATACAATCTTAAAAAAAAAAAAGAACACGATCTTTTGATAATCTGGCTCGATCCAGGGGGAGACTCTGGGGCAGGGTTTCTTTACTTGTGTGTGTGTGTGTGTGTGTGTGCGCGCGCGTGCACGTATGCACATGTGTGTGCACACCCAACCACACATGCATGAATCCCTTTAAGAAGACTGTGAAAGTTATAGAACTTTGCCATAGAAAATCACACCTATGCACATATTCAAATATTTTTTGGTACAATTTTACTGAGCAGATAGGTCTCCTAAAAATCCATCCATTACCTACTAACTATAGGTCCTGCAACTCTAGATTAAGAACTCATTCCTGGAGAACAGATGGATTAAAGGTCTTCCCTGCAGCACTTCTGAAACAGTCTTTCTATCATCAGAGATTCTGATATGTACTGAAAAACAAATTAAATGCAATTATGGAAAACACTTAAGCAGTTCCACTTATTATATAAATCAAGCAAGAAAACCAAACAAAACTTGTCCTTTATAGACAATATTCCTATTTCCACATGGTAGGCCACAGACATGTCACTTGGGAAAACAATATTATTTTACAGAAACAGTTCAAAGTCTACTTCAGTATATGACTAAGCCGTTTTATTCTTGAGTATTTCCTATTTGACTTTGACCCTGATAATATGCAAAGTAGATTGTTATTTTGAACAATTATTATTAATTAATTAATCTGTCAAGACAAATTAGTTGCTAAGTGTACAGGACTTTTAAAAGAACTTTTCTAGGAGTGCCTTGGGGGCTCAGTCAGTTAAGCATCTGCCTTTGGCTCAGGTCATGATCCCAGGCACCTGGCATGGAGCCCCACATCGGGCTCTCTGCTGAGAGGGGAGTCTGTTTCTTCCTCTGTCCCTCCCTCCTGCTCATGCTATCTCTCTCTCTCTCTCAAATAAATAAATCTTAAAAAAAAAAAAAAAAAAAAAGACTTTTCTAGACCTTTCTTATTTTGGCCTTACTTGACTTCATAAGAAACACACTAAATATTCTGCTTCTACTTCAAAGTTATTATTATTATTCTGCAAATTGGCTTAAAGGATTTTGCACGTTGTTAAATCTTGAGTTTTATGAAGAATAAATAATTCATTTTTGTTCTTTTGTTTTAAAGGTTATTACATTGACATATGACTGTAGAAGACTGGCATTAAATTAGTTAACATAATGTTAGCTTTGAGAGACACATGATTCAACAGTTCCCCATTTTTAGTTAGCAGTTTTCTTTTTATATTTTGAGGTCAATGTATTTTCTTTTCTGGATTCAAACATCTTAGCAAGCCCTTGCAACGCTCATAATCCCTAGGCTCTGAGTTCAAAGAGGCCAATGGATAAAATAGCTCTGGCTAAGTGACCATATGAATCAATCTGAACTAAAGGCGTATTAGGTACAAAACAATAAAATGTGAAAAAATATAGCATTTTAGCATTGTTGGTATTAATTCACTTTTCTGCTGATAATTGGATAGCATGACTAACTGTCTATTAAGACCATTCTTCACTCATGGCAATAAAATTATAACATCAATATATGGAAGGAGATGTAGGACAAAGAGGCATACATCCAGATCTTCCAAAATAGGTTACAAACCTTTAAGACTTAAATCTCAATCCATTTGAAATTGCCATTTTTTTCTTTCCAGAGGATTAGCCTGAAGACCGTAAGTGTTGAAGTTATGTTAAAATATAGGTTTTGCCTTTGTATCAATGAGAGAACACCAATACTGAAGCCACACGGTTTATCCCACAACTAGTTTCTGCACAAGAAACTAAGGTGCAAAAAGACATGATAAAGGTACAAACAACATTATGCTATTTTTGATGGATTTCACCACAAAACTGCAGAGTTCATTTTTTAAAATATTTTATTTACTTATTTGAGAGAGAGAGAGAAAGAGCCTGTGAGAGAGCCTGAGCAGGGGGGAAGGACAGAGGAGAGGGAGAAGCAGACTCCCCACTGAGCAGGGAACCCCATGCAGGGCAAGATTTCAGGACCCTGGGATCATGACCTGAGCCAAAGATAGCCGCTTAACCGACTGAGCTACCCAGGCACCCCAAAACTGCAGTTTAAAAAGTTGTCCATGACTATAAAATCTGTTTGATCTCTTGATCGTTGCATAAGTATTAGCATAGAAAACCAAGATTAATAGTTTTTTTAAAACAGAAAACATAGCGTAATTTAGAAAAACTACCTACAACAGGATGCATGCTTAATTTTTTTTTTTAATTAAAAAAAATAAATCAGGCTCATCGATGTTTTTTGAACACTTCTATTTGAAGCCTCTCCTTCTGGGTAGAAAAACTCAGCTTGTTTTATATACTGGAATTTTATGTAAATTATCTCTGAGGAAAAGATTTTGCTACTTTAGAAAACAGAAATGTTTTGAAAACCAATGGGGTAGACTTTCTTAGAGTTCACCCAGATGGGATCACACCTGGGAAGTTAATCAGGGTTAACCTGTTGGTAGAGATCAGAGCTCACAAGTCAGAGCAGGTTCTGAGCAGTTTTGAAGGTCTTCATCCAGTATCATCTTTTAAGCTTTTTGCCTGATAAACTCTCTGCAGAAGTCCCAGGCTGAGATGAGGTTTAGGGACTTCAAATTTTATCCTAAACCATATTGCTGAGAAAACAAAGTCACCAATAATACAAATATATAGCCTTCCTAATCTAGTTTGCAGATGAAACACCAGTTAAAATTACTGGAAATGGGAAGGCACAAACAAAGCACAGATGTAATTTGCAACATTTTAAAATACGCTTTGCTGGTGAATGCAAAAGCTTGGGACTGCACAGAGCCCCCGGCCAAGATAAAGGTGCAGAGAGATGGAGACACAGAGCACTTCTGAAGATGTCCTTGTGATTAAATTGTAGCGCCAACTGGTTGCTTTCTTCACAGGAAAGACTGAATAGGCAAACTGGAATGACTAAAAGTTCCGAGTTGTATTCAAGGAAAAAGAGAAAGAACAAAGATGCACAGTCTTCCTCGAGCAGATGCTTTTCTGTGAGGTGGCTGAAATACAGAAGCAAAAAAGGCTCTGAACTCCATGGAAGGAAAGGAATAGGATAGTAAAACAATGTTGTAGGAATCGTGAAAAGGAAAAGGATTAGGGAAAGAATTGAAGGTCTCGTGTTGGAAAGGGAGTGCAAATAAATGCATCCCACCAGATGTGTTGGTAAATTTTTAATAACTGGCTCTTGGGGCAAGGGCAAAGGCAGGGAATCCTGAGCGGCGGTGGTTGCTGATTTCCATGGTATAGAGAGTCCCACCACAAGTAGGTGCAGGGTCTGCAAACTCAGAGCTGGGTAGAGATGCCCACAATTCGCACTCCTGAGCCGGTTCAGTCCTCCTCCAGGGCACTGCTGAATCCAGCTGCCTGAGAGCTGCTAGTCACTAAGCTTTATGCTTTTATACATGTCATTGAATCCTCAGCTCTCTAAAGGTAATTATCATTACCCAAATAAATGGCTCAGAGAGGTCATCTGCACAGCCAGAGATAGAGGATCTAATGCGGCACTGTCCAAGACAGTAGCTGGTCACCTGTGACTTTTAAATGTAACTTATTGAAATTAAAGAAAATTTAAAACTCAACTCATCAATCACATTAGCCATATCTCAAGTGTTCAATAGCCACATGTGGGGAATGGGGACCATACTGGAGAAGGAAAATATTGAGTATTTCCATTATGGCAGGAGGTTCTATTGGATATTGCTGGTTGAATGCCTTTTCATCTAAAGTCTAGGGCTTGGGTCCAGTGGCCAAAGGAGACCAGGTGTATTGAAAAATAGAAAGTACTATACAAATCTAAGTTCTTACACCACATTACTTCTGAGGTGATTTTACCATTTCTCCAGGGAGGCAATATTCCCCCAGTGTGTGGCTCGAGTATTTAAATTTGTAAGGAAGAAATCCGTGCTTAAGAGGGCCAAAGAGAATTGCAGATAGTTCTTCTCTGAAGAAATTTAAGAAAAAAAGTTAGTTTTATCACCCAGTTTTCCCTTTGCACTCTACAAGGACTTCTCACACAGCAGCCTGAGTGAGCTTCTTATAACATAAATCTGAACATGCCTCCTCAGATCCTCTGCTTAAATAGGGCTGTCCATTAAACTCTAAATTAAATACTGACTCTTTACTTGCCTCTGCCTACAAAACCAACCTCATCTTGTATCATTCTCCCTCTCTCTCACTTTGCTCCATTTACATGGAATCTCCTTAAAATTTCCAACAAATTACAGACTTTAAAATTTTGTGAGTGTTCCAAAAGAACCAGGGATGGCTTTGTTTCATGAACTAGAATAGGGCTGGGAACATAATAGATGCTCAGTGATTCTTATTATTGAAAGAGCAGCAACATCTGCTAGAAATATAAAATCATATAATTAAGTCTGCTTGAAAAGGAAAAGCATGAACTACATTTTTTTTTTCTATTTCAGGGGGAAAAATAGCATGAAGCAATCAAAGTTGTCAGTCATGATCTTTGTGCCCAAGTAGTCCACCTAGACCTACAGGCACTTGCTTAAATTATCTGAGTGCTAAATATGTGGTTGGAACACAATGGAACTACTCAGTGGTGTGCTAGTAAATGTTTAACAAGCGGCTCTCAGGATGGGGGAAAAGGAGCTGATTGGTAGTGCCTCCTGATTTCCATGGGCCAAAAACTTATACCACCGTCAATTTCAAGATACTACAGCACAGATTATAGAGATGGGAAAAGATGCACTCAAAAAGTTCTTACAAGCTTCAGCATAACACTGAATCCACAACACACACACACACACACACACATTCCCATCCAGAATCTCCTAAATTAGGGTTCATTTTTAAAGAGCACTCTGGTAAGTCTGATGCCCACAAAACTGTAAGAACTTTTTCATAGAAGTAGCAATACTAGCAACAGCCAGGAGGCGTATAGTCACAGGAAGGACTTCCCAATGGAAATGGGAACCATAAGCAGAGGATCCATGAGGTAGCAAGAAGAACTGGAAATCAGTAGACATTATACAGCTTGTAGGACCCAAGGGACCTACACAGATAACTCACAAGGGAGATCCCACCTCAGAAAGAAGAGGTAACTCTTCTTGAACTGTTCATCATTTCCGCAGAACTCTCTTTGGGGTACCTTCCTTACGACACTGCTACTTCTCCACTCCCACAGTGGGATCTTTTCAGAGGCACTTTTCAGAGGCTATCACTCACTCAGCGTTTGCCTGGAAACACTTAATGTCTCTGAACCTACATTTCCTTCTAAAGGTAAAGTGAAGATGAGAGTCTTTGCATTGCCTACATCATAGGATGGTTGTGATAAGATGTTTTTTATGAAAAGTCTTTGAAAAGAGCATGCTATGGAAATTTCAGGTGGCTTCATTACCTGCTAAGGAGTGCTTAGATCTAAAATCCTATCAAAGTTCAAGCGAACGGCCTTGAGGCTCTGCCTAAGAAAGACCTCTCAGTCCTATTGGCCTTTGGGGTTCAGACTGACTCACCACCATCTAAGAGTCCTGGCTTTCTGCCTGTTTATATATTTATGCATCAATAAGCATGTGTTCCTGGTAACTGGGTGCTCACGCACGGAGGAAGCTACTTTACTTTGTATGCCAAAACTGAAGTCTCAGGGTGGTCTCTGGTCTCCTGGGATAACCTGAGCGATCAGAAGATAAACTACAGACAAAGTTTTGACTCTTGACCAAATCCAGACATTTTAGCTTTGGAAATGCGCCCATCTATGCCACATGTGTCAGAACAAAGGAATGGCAAGTAGAAATGAGAAGTGTATTTAAAAGAGACTCTCACACCTGCATCCTGATGGAAACTAGGGAGAGAGTTTATTATACTCACTAATTAAAATCCATGAATTGAGTATGAATACAGATTTTTTTTCCCCTTGCTATATAGGAAAAGGTAAAGGCATGAAGCAAAGGCTGTGTTAAGGGCTTCTGCTGGCATTATGATATGTATTCTCTGTAACAACCTTGTAGGTGGTCCTCCAGGGTGGCAGACATAATAATAGTAATTAACCTTTATTGATCATTTGCTTGGTACTGAGTACCAGCATAGGTGTTTTATGTACACTGATTCAATCCTCACAAATAGACTATGACATAGTTATTTACACCCCCCAACTGAGATATCAGGCGTCCGAAGCTCATCAAGGTAATGCAGATAGCAAGTGTTGGAAACGGTGCTGATGGGAAGTCTCCCTGACTTCAAAGCCAGCATCCTTAACACCCCACTCCAGGCCAGTGTGGGCATTCCCAGGGTTCTGCATCAACTCTTTGTTTTTCTGGATTCAGAAATGGGAGAACCAATAGCAAGTCGGAAAGGTGCCTCGCAAACTCCTTTCCTGGGTAAGATGAGCACAGGCAGAGTAAGACTCTTCAGACATGTCATCAAGGAGTATGTTTGAGCAATCTGCTTAGCATCCATGAGAAGAAGTCTCCTTTTCCTGTGAGTGAAGGGAAGTAGGGGAGTGGAAATCAACCATTCTTGTGTGTCCTTACTCCTGTATGAATGTGTCAGGGACAGGTTCTGCTGAAAGTCTTGGCAACAATGCAAACCAAGGCAGAGACAAATACTTAGGAAGCCATCTCTGAAAACTCAGGAAAGGACACAGTGATTTAAGTTTTCAAATGAATTTCCGATGTCTATCTTTATGAGGCTGTTAATACACCGTAAACGCTACTCTTGATATAATCTCCCCCATACTGCAACTGGGTGATGGCTGAATTCTCAGTTACAATGAAAGTATTGTACGATGTGGCATGTGATCCATGAGATAACAATGCTGACTACCGCATTCAGGCAGAGGGTAATTAATAAGTCAGGGAGGAAACAGGATCACAACTTTTTTCTCAGTGGAAGACACAACAGAATTGGACTCAAACAAACCACTAAGAAATTAACTAAATCAAAATATATCCAGAATATTCATTTAACATTAATATGTTGGAGTAAAAGCTTGAGAAAATAAGCTGGTTTCCCTCCACCAGATTTGTTATGAACAACACACTGGTTTTGTTTCTTTGCTTGGATTTTGGTTTTTTTTAACCACTGGTTTCACTGATGAAATAAGTCCTTCTACCTGTTATTAAACCTCACGCACCAGAACTAGATGTCAAGTTCAGATCCTGAGGAGATTTGGGGAAAAAAATTAAGATCATCAGACTCTTACCCTGTGCATTTGCAAATGCAGGTACCAAGTGCCCCCTTGGGTGTGGACAAGGATAAGGCCACTCAGCACTAACAGAGGGTCAAAGAGTTGTACACTGAGTTCTGAAATCCAAAGATAGAAATGCACTCATCAGTCCCACGGTATCTGGTCCTGGAAGCACCAAATACACTTACTTCAACCTTTCAAAGGCAGGGATGGGGCTGCGACTGGGAAGAGATGGTCATGACCTTGCCTTTCTCCATCTCATTTCTACAAACTCATCTGTGAAAGAGGAGGAAACTTACAGATTCCTTACACTGAGTAGCCCAACCATTCAGGACTTTGAAAACTGCACTTGTTACACTTTTCATCCAACCTCTGGTGTGAAATATTTGTGCAATGTTATGCAAATCACTTAACCGCTGTATGTCTCATATGACTCTTTTGTGAACTGGGAATACCAATACCTTCACTAGCTACCCTCATGGGTTGTATCGGTATGAAGTAAGATGTAGATAGGAGAGGGCTCTGAAACTGTAAGAACCCTATAATATGCGTTGTCATTATTACTATCCCTGATACAAGTACCACTCCATGACTTCATTATCCTCAAAGTCAGCACCTTTGAGAATTGGGGAGGAGTATGCAGGGCTCCCCACACCCACGTTCTCAACCAGCATCTCCAGAAAGTACTGCAGCCAGACTGAGTCCAGTTCTGTGGACATCACGGGAAAACTTCACAGACTTGCATTTATATTTTTATTTCATGATTTTTTTTTATAACCCCCTTTGGGCTCACTCTCCTGGATCTTGAATGATTAAAACTACACTCGGTTTAGAATGGGATTATGTCTCATTAATCCCACCTCAATCTTAAACTTCGTCACCCATAATTTCTCCAGCCCACCACCCACCAGTCCCCTGGACTGTAAGAACTAACCAGCTACTACTTGAGAATGGGAAAAAAGTTTCAATGAACTTGCTGAAATCTGAGGTTGGGGAGTCTTAAAGATCCCTCCCACCACCTCTAAGTAGCCCTGATGTTATAAAACCCCTCTACTGCTAAAATCCCCTTGCCTCTGCAATTAGATATGTGCTGCTCACCACCGAGTGTTCTAAGAATGTCTTCAAGGGAAGACCTATCACCCAAATAAACTTGCTTTCTGGGATTCTAGAGAGTGCAAAGTGCTGGAATGTGCCTGGTGGCTGGCTTAGAAATGAGAAGAAAACATTTGGCGATGGGAAGCAGGGTAGAGCTGAACTTTTTAAGCTCAGGGGGTGAAGAGAAAGGGCCCGGGGTCCATCCTGTCTGGTGAGCAGTCAATGCACTGCAGGCCTGCTTGCAGGCCAAGTGGGGCTGGAAAGCTCTAATTAGATTAGCAATGTTTTGCTAGAAGGCAGAAAGCTTAAAACATTAACTTTTTAAACAAGTACATCAGTTCTGAGTAAACATTATTCTTTTATTTAGTCGTATGGTCTGAGTCAGCCTATTTCCAGGACAGTGGTAATGCATGCGTTTGATTCCTGAATGCAAATATGCTTTCAATTTCACTATGCAAATCCCCTGATTTTGGAATGCTTCTCTAGGGCTTGCAACTGGCTCTCTGCTGCTCTCCTCTCCTGCTGATGGGGTTCTGTTCCTGCCAGACGCCATCAGACAGCTGATGGCAGCCCTTGGTAGTCCCACCGGAGCTCCTTTGGGGGAGATCATCAAGAAGACATGACCGCTGCTTTGACCCACGAACTGGATCCAGGCAACTGGAGTCTCCTCACCGCTCCCCTGTGCTTGGTATGTGTGTTCTGCTTGCCTTCCCCACTCCCAGAAGCTGCCCCAAGGACACAGCCTTGAGATAGTGGTGTGATGTTGAGACTATCTAGACTGTGTACGTGACTGAACTCAGTTAAGGCCTCTATATAAACTTTGAAGATTCTGGCAGAGAGGGTGCCCAGATCTACTCATTTTGCAGCCACCCAAGATGAAATTTGTATGTAAGTTCCCTTCCTCATTAAACCTGCCACCTCCCGACCTATAATGACCTGCCTCTCTTTGCTGTTTCCCCTGCCCTCCATGTATGAAGGACTATGTCATATTACACTCGGCAAGCTCCTGGGATCCACCAGCTCCCAGCTCCCAGGGATCCTTGTCCCTGTGGGTGGAATGGCAATCTGCTGTCTATGGGATAAAGCCTACATTTTCAGCAAGTCCATAAAATTAATCCATTTTTTGTATTCCTACCATGAGGGTCATGAATATTTTTTCAAAGTAGCCATCAGAAGCAAAATCTAGAAAGATTACTGAAATCCACACAGATTTGATTAGAATTCTAAGGCTACCATGCCGAGCATGTGGCTTTGGTCAAGACTGGTTTTTGCATTTGTGAAATGTGGATATTTCATAATCCTCAGGTTTAAAGATTAGCATACAAAGACTAGCTCAGTGACTGACTTTTACATTTGTAGCCCAGATTAGCTCCCTTCCTCCCCTTTCTTTCTGTTCCTTTGTGCTTCAGGTGAAGAGCAGGAAATAAAGGTGACATGGGCATACTGAATCCACCATCTCTCCTTCGAGGATGAGAACCTGTAGGACTATGTGGGACCTTAAATGTCCCCCTTTCAACATCCTCTCCCACTAACTCAAGCAAACCCACACCCAATATTCCAGCCATACTCATCTTTTCAGTTACAAATGTGCCTCTACTTCCGCGCTTTCATGGGTACCCCTCTCAACTTCCTTCCCAGCTTTCTTTGTATATTGCCAACTCTATACTTCCATAATACCCAATTCCAACCTCAACTCCCTGGTAAAGTCTTCCCTGCTTGCCTCCTCCTCAGCCCCAAAGTTACTCAGCACCACCACCCCCAAACACACACCTATCTGCGCTTGTAGCACAGCGTGGGAGTCTTGCCATCCTTTAGCCTACTGTAGTACCATTGGGTGTTCATTTCCCCCGGGTCTTGCCAGACTATGGGTTCCTCAAGGGCAGAAACTTGTATTTGAATCCCTAGAATCTAACACAGTACACAGCACACATTCGACGCTGAATAAATAGGTATTGAATGAATGTGTGAATGAATGTCATGACTGAGCAACTCTCTGAGTACAGGATGGAAAAGGACATGAAAGAAAATCAGTCCAGAGAAATGTTCCCTACTGATGACACACCTGTCCTCCAAAGGATCTCAGATGCCTTCTGAGATCGTAGCTCTAAACTTCTGTGGAGTGTAGTAATGGCCCAGACACCACTCATGAATCCCCTTAACAGTGGTGTCTATGCCTGTGGCCACATAGGCTCCACAACTGCCCCCACCCCCCAGTTTCGTGCTCCGGTCCATCACAATCTCCTGAAGGGAAAGAGGAAAGGTGAGTAATTCTAAGTCAGCTGTAGCCAACAGAGCAGAGCAGACAGAAGGGAGATGGGATGTTTTTGTTACTGCCTTCTCAGAGACATGCATGGTCCTTCTTATGAGGGCAGAAGAGAGATATGAGGAGAAATCACTCATCTTTGCTGGGCAGTTCTACCCCACCTTAGAATATGGCTGTCCCACAAAGAGCTTCCCATGTGATGTGTGTCAGCTGTCACTGAGACACATGTAACACAGCCAAGTTAAAAACTCAGGGCATTCTGGAAGTGTGAAACATGCCAGATCTGGAGTTATAAGCAAGGGTACCTGCAGACACCCAAAGGATTAAAACAATGACTTTCCCCTCTCACTCTTTGTTCCTTCACTCCATTCCTTTCTCTTTTTCTTCAACTTTTTCTAAAATGCAGTTGGAGTCAGCAGGGGGACGTGGGAAGATGAAATGCAAAAGAAGAATGTTTAGAAAAACTTAAAGAGTTGTCCTCCAGGGTCAGATAGCTGATTGTTCTGGCCTATGCTCTGACTTTCTGAGGAACTAAAGGAATAGCTTGGAACGTACAAGTGACTTTCATGACATCAACTGCAAAAGCAAGCTGTGTCCTGCCAGAAATTCACTAGCTTTAAGTCTGTATTCGTAACCGTGCCTATATGAATTTAATCATATTAATTCATATAATTAATCATATTATATAATAATCATATAATTAATAGGAAGAATCCTTCCTAGACATACTTACATTTCAATATATACTACATTGTTGACATTGATATAATTCAATTTATTTTAAAAATGATTTACAAACATATACAATGTTATGATTGGATTTTTGCTCTAGTTTAGGGCTTTTCACAGATTTTTACAAACTAGTAACAGTTTTGTTTCAGATCAGTTGAGATAGGGTTGCCAATGTAGTATTTTATCATAGTAAAGACATTTTTAGAATCACCTATTACCACCATCATTTCATAAAAAAAGACTATCTTAGCACCACAAATTAGGGCAAATATAATCGCAGAAAGAACAAAAGAGATTCACCATTCTTACACTGTCATGGGATACGTACACTAGAATGGCCTTATTTTTATCAGTCCTTGCTCTCCAGGGAACTGCTCATGGAGACCAAATCCACTGCATTATAAATAAGGACACTGAGGCTTAGAAAGTCCATGAATACATATTCATTAAACTCCAGCTATGGATAAGTTTCCATTCTGAGTAGGGCAAGAAATTTGTAAACTATTAAGACAGGCATCTTCCAATGATCTTGGAGAGGCAATGCATACATTAAACCAAGACATCCATTTATTTGAAACTCAGTTGTTTAGCAGTCTCAGCTATCTGAAACACAATGAGGAAGTAATATACAAGGAAAGGAAAAGTCTTCATGAGCTTAACTCATGACCTAAAGCTTATGCACATTATTTATAGAAAAGCTCTTTCTTGAAGGCTCATTTATTTTTATTTTTTTCGAAGTTTTTTATTTGAGGGTCATTTTATTTTTTTAAAAGCTTTTACTTATTTATTTGCCAGAGAGAGAGAGAGAGAGAGAGATGCAGGACTTGATTCCCGGACCCTGGGATCATGACCTGAGCTGAAGGCAGATGCTTAAACATCTGAGCCACCCAGGTGCCCCTTGGAGCCTCATTTTAGACAGAAATCTAAAAGTCCTGGTCATCTGGGGATTTATTATTATTATTTATTTAAATTCTAGTTAGTTGACATACAGTTCAGTATTGGTTTCAGGAGTAGAGTAAAGCCATTCATCGTTTACATATAACACCCAGTGCTCATCATAACAAGTGCCCTCCTTAATACCCATCACCCATCTAAAGAAAGTAAAAGAAAAGAATGGTATTGCCTGTGTTAAGGTAAAAAAAAAAAAAGTCTTGGCCATCTTAGCCATCTTATGTACTAGCCCACAGTAGATGAAAAGAACAGATCAGAAGAGATATCTCGGATGCTACGAAGACCTGTGGAGACAGATACAATTTGGCGGCAGTGAAATGTTGACAACAGTGATAGCGATCAACACATGGGATATAAAGACTACTGAAATCGACAAGGCACTGGATGAAAAAGCAGAGTCTGGGTCACTTGGCAAGGAAGCCTGTATCTCTGTATACATAAACAGACCCCAGAGGCACCACTGGGTGAGAGCAGAGGACAATAACTGATTGTGGCTGGTCAAGAGTGTGATGAGGTAGTCAACCTTACGTAACAACCAAAGGATAAAAGTGGTGTTTAGGGACCTTAAAAATGCCAATTTCCTAAAATATTTACTCATGTGGAATAGTTCTTTTCCTAGCCATGCC
The DNA here is from genome assembly GCA_028534135.1 of Potos flavus. NCBI lineage: Eukaryota > Metazoa > Chordata > Mammalia > Carnivora > Procyonidae > Potos > Potos flavus. The sequence goes on from CM052886.1 coordinate 90,146,665, forward strand.
TGATAATGGTGGTAGTCCTAGGTTTATAAGTATTCTTACTGTTAGTGAAATAAGAATTCAAAGGGGCTGTAAGATCTGCCTTTCTACATTATTCAATATCCTTCTCATACGAGGACAAAGAATTGCTGTCCTTGTTTAGTGCCTTTTGTGTTATGGTTATTTGCCTGTGTGTGTGTGTTTGTGTTTGTCTTCTGTATCTTTTTCTTTTCCCCTCACACTGGTATTTGCTCTTTTTTGGTGCTCAGGAATTGAAAGGCCTGTTTTCCTTCTAAGATGAAAATTTATGCCCCTGTTTTTGTGTCTGATCTATTTTCATTAATCATATTTAAAAAAAAAAAAACAATGCTAACCTGCCAGTTGTTATTAGAAAAACTTAAGGTATGTCCACACTTGTTCCCTATATCTGCATCATGGGCAATAAACCAACATTAGTCATTGAACACTGACAATCTCATTAGGTTTTGTTCATTTTAACGTCTGAGCTTGACGAAGTGGCTTTTGATTCCTAAGAGGTAGGGAAGTGGGTGGGTATAGGCAGTCTTGTAGATGAAAGTCCTTTCAAGCAAAAGAATGCTGACTGCAGAGGAAGAAATAAAGCAGCCAGCTTGAGATTTTTTAAACATATTTTGCAGAGGAGCCAGTGTGATGCAAATGGCATACCAGAGCATAAACGTGTACACATTTTCCAGAGAAGTTTACTTCAAATACTCATCACAGATGTTCCCTAATAAAGAACAGTCATCCAGGCCCTGCTGGTGAGTACACTACTTCCTTTTGGAGCTGAAGGGGTCTTTGTAAGGCAGGCCCCAAATCACAAACATCTGAAAGAACCTGCAGCCAATGGGGCCGCTGCCCCCACCTTTGTGATGACCCTCTCAGTTTCCCCAAACCATTGCCCCTATAGGTGCTGTCTTTGCAATCCCAGCCACAGTTCATGCTTCTGAAACACTCAGCTGTCACTCTAGCACCATGATCTCTTTCCTCTATGTGACTGGGCACTAGGACCATTAACACGGACCTGCCCAAGCTGGATGAGCTGTGTTTATGGGGACTAAATCAGGAAAGATGAGACATTTTCCCAGGACATCGAGGTTCTAGAGAATTATCCATGTGTAACTCAGAAATAAGATGGGTTCTTAGAAGTATTATAAGAACTACTGAGAGAGAAGAAAATGCTTCAAGAAGGAGATGAGTTAGAAAAAAAGCAAAATTAAAACCAATTGGGTTGGTTTGTTGAATCCTGAAGAAATGGAGGAAGTAACTGAATTTTTATTCCCATGCACTAAGGGAGTTGATTTTTTTCTCTTTTCATCACTGAAGAGGAACTTGCATGTAAGACCAGTATTAGGGTGAGGAGAGTGAGGCAAGGCTGTGTAAGTACAGGGTTGAATCGTGACTTTTTTTCTTTTTTAAAGACTTATTTTCTCAGAGCAGTTTAAGGATTAAAGAAAATTGAGAGAGTACTACAGAAATTTTCCATAGAACCCCTGTCCCCACAAATGCATAGCTCCCCAATTATCAACATGACTCACTGGATGGTACATTTTTTTAACCGAGGATGAACTACATTGAGACATCATAATCACCCAAAATCCATATTATTTTAGGGTTCACTCCTGCATTGTGCGTTCCATGGGTTTGGACAAATGCATAACATGTATCAATTATAATATCATACAAAGTATTTTCACTGCCCTAAAAATCCTCTGATCTGCCTATTTATCTCTTTCCCCATTCCCCACCCCCAAGCAACCACTGATCTTTTTATTGTCTCCCAGGTTTTGCCTTTTCCAGGATGTGATATAGTGGGCATGATAAAGCCTTTTCAGATTGGCTTCTTTTACTTAGTAATATGCACTTATGGTTCCTCCATGTCTTTTCATGGCAGGATAATCCATGTCTTTTTTGCACTGAGTAATGGTCCATTATCTGGTACATCACAGCTTATTTATCCTTTCTACTACTGAAGGACATCTTGGTTGCTTCCAAGTACTGACAGTGATGAATAAAGCTTCTATAAACATCTGTGTGCAAATTTTTGTGTGGGCATACATTTTCATACATACCAAGGAATATGACTGCAGGATTGTAGCGTAAAGAGTAAATTAAGTTTCATAAGAAACTTCCAAACTGTCTTCCAGAGTGCTGTACCATTTTACATTTCCACCTGCTGTGAATGAGAAGAGTGCTATTGCTCCAATTGCTCCACATCCTCACCAGCATTTGGTGTTGCCAGTGCTCTGGATTTTGGCCATTCTAATCGGTGTGTAACGGTATCTCATTATTGTGACAATTTGCATGTCCCTGATAACATATGATGTGAAGCATCTTTTTATATGCATATTTGCCATCCGTATACCTTCTCTGGTGAACTATCTTTTAATATCTTTGGTCCATTTTTTAATTGGGTTGTTTGTTTTCCTATTGTGGAGTTTTAAGAGTTCTTTTATATTTTGAATAACAGTCTTTTATCAGATGTATTTTCTGCAAACGCCTTCTCCCAATTTGTGGCTTGTCTTCTCATTTTCTTGATACTTTTATGGAGCAGAAGTTTTTTAACTTTAATTGTCCAGCTTATCAATTATTTTTAATGGATTATGTCTTTGATACTGTTTCTAAAAAGGCATCACCATACCTAAGAAATTAGCTGTGGACTTGTCAAATATGAACTTTACTATGTTGAGATATGTTCCCTCTACACTCACTTTGTTGAGAGATTTTATCACAAATAGAGGTTTAATTTTGTCAAATGCTTTTTCTGCATCTATTGAGATAATCTTATGAATTTCTCCTACGTGATCTTCTAGGAGTTTTATAGTTTTATGTTTTCATGTAAGTCTACAATCCATTTTGAGTTAATTTTTTGAATAATATTCCATACACATATATGTATATTTATATACATGCTATAATTTCTTTATCCATTCATCTACCAATGGAGACTTAGGTTGCTTCCCTATCTTGGCTATTCTAAATAATGGTACAATGAATATGGAGGTGTATATATCTATTCAAGTTAATGTTTTTGTTTTCTTCAGATAAATACCCAGAAGTGGAATTGCTGGATCATATGCTATTTCTATTTTTAATTTTTTGAGGATCCTCCATACTGTTTCCCATAGTAGCTGCACCAATTTACATTCCCAAAAACAGTGCACAAGTGTTCCCTTTTCACCACATTCTCTACAATACTTGTTATTTCTAGTCTTTTTTGATAATAGCCATTCTGACTGGTGTGAGGCGATATCTCATTGTGGTTTTGATTTGCATTGCCCCAATGATTAGTGATGTGGAGTATATTTTCATGTACCTTTCTTTGACCATGTGCCTATATGCTTTTGCCAGAAAAATGTCTTTTCAGATCTTCTGCCCATTTTTAACCCCGATTTTTTTGCTATTGTATGAGTTCTTTATATATTTTGGATATTAGCCCTTTATCAGATACATGATTTGCAAATATTTTCTCCCTATCAGTAGGCTCCTTTTTCATTTCGTTGATGGTTTACTTTGTTGTGTAGAAGCTTTTTGTTTGATGTAGTCCTGCTTTTTATTTTTCCTTTTGTTGCTTTTGGTGTGGGTGTCAAACTCAAAAAATCATCACCAATACCTATGTCAAGGAAATAACTGCCTATTTTTTTCTAGAAGTTTGAGTTTCAGGCCTTATGTTCAACCCATTTTGAGTTATTTTTTGATTTTCTGTATGGTGTAACACAGTGATCAGTTTTGTTCCTTTGCATGTGGTTGTCTAATTTTCCCAACACTATTTATGAAGAGAATATATTTCCTCATTGTATATTCTTGCATATTTTGTCATAAATTAATTGACTGGATATACTTAAGTTTATTTCTGGGCTGTCTATTGATCTGTGTGTCTCTTTTTATGCTCATACCATGACATTTTAGGTACGACAGCTTTGTAATATAGTTTGAAATTAGGGAGCATGATGCCTCTAGCTTTGTTGTTCTTTCTCCAGATTGCTGTGGCTATTTGGGGTCTTTAATGGTTCCATACAAATTTTAAGATTGCTTGTCTTTTTCTGTGAAAAATGTCATTGGAATTTTGATAGGGATTGCATTCAATATGTATATTGCTTTGGGTATTATGAACATTTTAACAATATTAATTATTCCAATCCATGAGCAGGAAATATCTTTCCATTTATTTATGCCTTCTTCAATTTCTGTCATTAATGTCTTGTAGTTATCAATATACAGGTGTTTCACTTCTTTGGTTAAATATATTCCAAGGCATTTTATTCTTTTTGATGCAATTTTAAATGGAATTATTTATTCATTTCTCTTTCTCATACTTCATAATTAGTGTCCAGAAATGCCATAGATTTTTTTGTGTATTGATTTTGAATCCTGCAACTTTACTGAATTCATGTATTACTCCTAAAGATTTTTTGATGGAGTCTTTACAGTTTTCTATACGTAGTATCATGTCACCTGCAAATAGAAAGACTTCTACTTCTTCTTTTCTGATTTGGAAACTTTCTGTTTCTTTTTCTTGTCTAATTGCTCTGGCTAGAATTTTCAATACTATGTTGAATAAAAGTGGTGAGAATGAGAATCCTCGTCTTATTCCTAATCTTAGAGGAAAAGCTTTCAGCTCTTTGCTCTTGAGTATGACGTTAGCTGTGGGCTTGTCATATATGGCCTTTATTATGTCGAGCTATGTTCCCTCTACACCCACTTTGTTGAGAGTTTTTACCATAAATATATGTTTAATTTCGTTAAATGCTTTTTCTGCACCTATTGAGATGATCATAAGATTTTTATCTTTTATTTTGTTAATGTGGTGTATATTGACTGATTTGTGGCTTCTGAACCATAGTTGTACTCTTAGAATAAATCTCACTTGATCATGGTGTCTCATCCTTATAATACATTGTTGATTTCAGTTTGCTAATACTTTGTTGAGGATTTTTGCATCTATCTTTATCAGGGATATTGAGGTAGAATTTTCTTCTTTTGTGGCATCCTTGTCTGGTTTTGGTATCAGGGTAATGAGTAATGTTGGTCTTGTAAAATCAATTTGGAAAATTTCTCTATTTTTCAGAAAAGTTTGAGAAGAATTGATACTAGTTCTTCTTTGAAAGTTTGGTAGAATTTACCAGTGAAAGCCTTTGTTCCAGGTCTTTGTCAGGAGGTTTTTACTACTGATTCAATATCCTCACTAGTAATCAGTCTATTCTGTTGCATCATGATTTAGTCTTGCTTGGTAGGTTATATGTTTCCAGGAATTTATCCATTTCTTCTACATTGTCCAATTTGTTGGTGTGTAACTGTTATCAGTAGTGTCTTATGATCCTTTGTATTTCAGCTATAACACCTCTTTCATGTCTGGTATGTATGTATGTATGTATTTATTTACATACTAAATATGTAAATGTAAATATATATGTAAATATGTAAATATGTATGTACACAATATGTACATATGTAAATATGTAAATGTAAATATGTAAATAAATCAGCTAAAGGTTTGTCAATTTTGTTTATATTTTCAAAGAGCCATATCTTAGTTTCATTGAACTTTTCCATTGTCTTCTTAGTCTCTGTTCGTTCAATTGGCTCTAATCTTTTTTATTTCCTTCCTTCTATTAACTTTGGGCTTTGTTCTTTTTCTAATTCCTTGAAGTGTAAAATTAGGTTGTTTGAGATTTTTGTTTTTGAGGTAGTCATTTATTGCTAAGAACGTCCCTCTTAGAACTGCTTTTCCTTCATCCTGTAAATTTTGGACTCCATTTCCATTTTCATTTGTCTCAAGGTATTTTTTTACTGCTCTCTTGATTTCTTCTTTGACCTATTGGTTGTGCAATAGCATATTGTTTAATCTCCACATATTTGATAATTTTCCAGTTTTCCGTATGTAATTAATTTCTAGATTCATACCTTCGGGTTGGACCAGATGCTTCATATGATTTCAATCCTCTTAAGTATCTTAAGACTTTTTTTTGTCACCTAACGTATGATTTATCTTGGAAAATGTTCCCTGTGCACATGAGAAGAATGTATATTCTGTTGCTTTTGGATGGAATATTCTTTAAATATCTGTTAAGTCCATCTGTTCTAAAGTGTCATTTAAGGCCAATGTTTTCTTATTGATTTTCTGTCTGGATGATCTATCCATTGTTATAAGTGGGCTATTAAACTATCCCACTATCATTGAATTGCTCTGTAGTTCTCCCTGTAGGTCTGTTAATATTTGTTTTATATATTTAGGTGCTCCTGTGTTAGGTTTGTAGATATTCACAAATGTTATATCTTCTTGTTGGACTGACTCCTTTATCATGGTGTAACGGTCTTGTTTTTCTCTTTTTACAGTCTTTGTTTTAGAGTCTATTTTGACTGATATAAGCATTGCTACTTCAGCTTTCTTTCAGTTTCCATTTGCATGGAATGTATTTTTCCACCCCTTTACTTTTAGTCTGTGCATGTCCTTACATCTAAAGTGAGTCTCTTGTAGGCAGCATATATAAGAGAGTCTTGTTTTTGTATCCATTCAGCCACTCCATGTCTTTTGATTGAAGCACTTAGCCCCTTTACATTTAAAGTTATTACTGATAGATATGTGCTTTTTGCTATTTTGTTTTCTAGCTGTTTCTGTAGTTCCTCTCTGTCCCTTTCTTCTTTCTCTCTTCCTTTGTGCTTTGATGACTTTCTTTAGTGATATGTTTATATTCCTTTCTCTTTATCTTTTGTGTATTTGCTATGAATTTTTGCTTTGCAGTTACCAAGAAGTTTAAATAAAACAATTTATATCTATAACAGTCTATTTTAGGTTGATAACAACTTAAGCTTGATCCCAAGGTAAAGCTTAATATTGCTCATGCCCCCCTGTTTTATGTTTTTGATGTCACATTTTACATCTTTTTATCCTGTGCATCCCTTAAGTAATTACTGTGATTATAGTTATTTTACCATTTTTGTCTTTTAAACTTCATACTAGCTTTATAAGTGATTAATCCACTGCCATTACTATATATTTACTTTTCCATTGAGATTTATTCTTTCATATGTGTTCTTGTTACTAATTAACTCCTTTCTTTTTAGCTTAAAGAAATTCCTGTAACATTTGTATAGCTGGTGTAATGGTGATAAACTCCATTAGCTTTTGTTTGTCTAAAAACTCAGTTTCTCCTTCACTTTAAAATGATAACTTTGCCAGGTAGAATATTCTCAGTTGAAGGGGTTTTTTTTCAACACTGGAATATACCATACTACTCTTTTCTGGTGAGCAACATTTCTGCTACAAGGTCTGCTGACAGTCTGATAAAGGTTCCCTGTATATAACAAGTTGTTTTTCTCTTGCTACTCTTCATATTCTCTCCTTGTCTTTAGCTTTTGAAATTTTAATTATAATGAGTGTTGTAGGTCTCTTTGTGTCCTTTTTATTTAAAACTCTCTGGGCTTCCTGAATCTGGAAGTCTGCTTCCTTCCACAGGTTAGGGAAGTTTTCAGCCACTATTTCTTCAAAGAAGATTTCTACCCCTTTCTCTCTGTTTTTCTTCAATGACTCCATTAGTGCAAATATTAGTCTGTTTGATCTTGTCTCATAAGTTCCCTTAAGCTCTCTTCATTATTTCTTCATTCTTTCTTTTTTTTCCTGATCGGGTGAGTATCCACTACTTTGTCTTTGAGTTGACTGATCCTTAATTCTGCTTCATCTCATTTGCTGTTGACTCCCTCTAGTATGTTTTTTAGTTCAGTTATTATATTCTTTGGCTCTGTGACTTCTGTTTGGAACTTTCTTACATTTTCTATCTTTATTGAAGTTCTCACTGTGTTTATCCATTCTTCTCCCTAGTTCTATGGGCCTCTTTCTGACCATGACTTTGAACTCTTTATCAGGTAAATTACTTACCTCTCCTTTATTAAAGTTTGTTTTCTCCTGAGGTTTTATCATTCTTTAATCTGGAAACTTTGCTTGATTCTGTGTTGGTTTCTATACTGTAGATGAAACAACTACCTCTCCCAATCTTGAAGGAATGGCCTCATATAGGAGATGAACCTTGTTGTTCAACCCTGCTTCAGTTCTTTGTGTCTCTCAAAAATCTGTGCTTCCCTCAATGGTCTATTATACTGTTAACAGCTCCACACCACTGAGGATATACCAAAACCTGTCAGTGTCCCAAAGGGGAGGATCTCAATACTTATATTCAGGCTGACTGGAAGCCAGACCTCAGGCATCAGGTTTTAAAAGTATGCAAGTATAAACTGTTCTATGTGACTACAGGTGTAAGCCCCACTGACCACCAGGTGATCTAGAGCCAGGTGATCTAGAGGTTCCCCCTGCGTGGCAGTCACAAAAATCAGGGCTCCAGACAAATGAATAAGCTCTTTTCTGAGTGATACCACTAAGGTGGAGCAAGGCAGAGGGAGAGGGCTGAGATGATGTCCATAGCCCATATTGGTTTCTTCAAATATTACACTAAAATATTCTTTATCTCGATTACTGAGTTTTTGCTGCCTTCTTAAATTTGCACCAAGCACCTTATTCTTGTTATGTCTCTGCTTGTTGAGCCGAATTATCCTTTATTATAAAATCCTACCATGTGCTATTACAGAGTAGCAAAAAGAACATTCAGCTCTAAGTCGTACACAAGTCATAATTATCTGAGCCCCCATTTCTTCATTTGCAAAATGGAGTTAGAACATTCAAAATAGTAAACAAAGCCAAATGAAACCATGGGTTTGAAATTGTTTTTGAAAATGTAAAGCAGTGTATGCTAAAGCACTATCATGGTGCCATAACTTTTATGATATTTTATTTGTTTAGGTGTCAACAAGAACACTTGATAAAAGCAGTGATAAAATCAGGCAAATCCATTTTTTTCAAGGCATTAAAAAGATTTGCCTGCTATTATATAGAGCTTTCTCATTTATAGTGTAACGGGAATAAAAATTGCATACGCCCTTTGAGCCCAGGGAATAACTTACCAAGAAGTCAAAGGTCAGAGAGAGGGACAAGATGACTTGTTCACTGCAAAATACAAATACATGAGAAGTAGGGTGATCACCTTCTAGGGAGTCCGACTGGGAAAGTCTCAAACAAATTGGGAGACAAGTTCATCCTTCTGAGAAGCATGATGCAGACACTGGAAAAAGCCTAGACTGAGAATCGGGTGCCAAATATTCTTCTCTTAGCTGATGTAGTAAATCTGGGCAAGTCACTTAACCTCTGGTCCTTGGCTCCTCTGTGTGCAAATCTGGGGATTTGGACCTAATATCTACCTAAATAGTACATATACGAAGCATGTACCATATTTCAGATATGAAAGATGCCCCATAGATTTTATGCCATTGAATCCTCCCAACAATGTTATGATGTAAGTACTATTATTACTACTCACTAGGAGATGAGAACACAGAATATTAAGAGAAATCAGGATTCAAGTCACACCAAGTGAGGGAGGGTATACCAATCATGTTGAGCATGGCTTCTTGAGCCTAAGCTCAATTCCCAGCCCCACCGCAAGCTGGCTGGTTACTTTGAGCAAGTTCCTTAACCTTTGTGTCTCAGTAATACAGGGGCTTCTTTTAGGGTCATTTGAGAGCGCTTCAAACAGTGCCTGGTACAAATTAGTGGCTCTGCAAGTGCTTGTTAAATAAATAAATAAGGGCACCCATGTTCTTAAACACTACAGACAGTCCTGCCCATCTCAAAGATCTTCTTCAGGGCTTTACAAGGCTATGATTTTATGAATGGCCATGTCCCCTTATACACTCAACTCTGCATAAAAGTAGAAAACAGAGACTGCTAAATGCAAAGCATTTCTGTGATAATAAAAAACTAATAGACTATCCTCATTTCCAAACTATAGTCTCAAAGAAAACACTGCTGATTCTCATAGAGTGTCTGTGTGATTGAGAATCTGTGAATTCACTCCTGGGCATCTTTAAAAAGAAAAGAAATCAGCACAACATTTGTGTTGTGCCTTGACATTAAATCTGCAGGCCTTTGCCAATTTGTAAGTCATTCGGAACCTTTAACACCACTTAAGCTTAGAGTTTCTTTGTTGTAATTATTTGACAAGAACAGAGAACTTTTTAGCTCTTCAACCATCATGAAAAATTTAGCAAGCATGTTTCATCTCTCTGTGAATCATTTGGAGGCATTTTTCTCCGTGTTTCTATTATTTAAATGTAGTATCTAGGATAAACGGTTTGATTTTTGATTTCTAATATTTTGGCAAAAATTACCAAATATCTTGTGAAGTTAACTGCTGTGTTAGCAAGTCTTTATTTGCTTGTTCCTGTGAATTATATATCAATACATCACAGTTCATTCAATAAATTTTTACTGAGTATGTACTATGTGCTTGGCACATTTAGTTAATAACTTTCTTTGGAACAGTCAAAGTAGTTTTGAGAATATGCATACTCAGTCTCCTAATCTGCCATTGCGAGAAAAAGAAGAAAGTCTCTGATACTCAATATTACATCAAACAATTTACAAAGAGCTCCAGGAAGCTGATACCATGATTCATAAAAGAACAGCAAGTTGTTGGCTAAGCCCAGTCCATTAGTAGGATCACTTCACAAGGCTCCTTGCCAGCTATAATCAGACATGGGTACAAGGCTGATTTCCTCATGCTGCTTAGGAGAAGTTTCTACTACAGTCTATAATTGGCAAACCAACCTGAATTACTGTGGTTTACCCAGTTCTATGTGCCGTTTTAAAGATCACTGCTCTTAGAAGGTTTTCCTCCTGCAGGTGTTTGGGTCATACTTTTCTGTTGCTGGGGAAAGGAACAGTGGCGACCCATAATTCCTCCAGCTACTTTGCCCAGCCTAGTTTCAGTGATAGTAGCTGACAATGTAATACTCATTCAGCAGCTGATTATAATTAAAAATATCAGAATAATTAAAGTCCTCAGCTTGACAAGCAGAGCCATAACTTTGCCTTCAGACATTCCTCTCTAATTAGTTAATTAATCCTAATGCAAATTATAAGCAATAATTAGTCAGCCAAGCTTGACATAAAAGTCTGCTGACTTACAGCTAAAAGGCTTTCCGGTTGCTGGTTTGTAGTTTCTAAAGGTGTCTTTTGTCCACTCATGGTTTCTGTATCCATCCTACTTCGAACTTTCTGCCGACACATAGATACTCAAAGCAATTTGAGCTGGAGAAAACTGGAGCTATAAAAACCTGTATTACCACAGGCATTTTTCAGTTTGACATAATAAATTGCATGCTAGTATCTGTATTGAATATCAATATGGGGTATATCCTATGCAGGAAAAAAATAAAGTGAGAATGTAAGGAGGAAGCAGGGACATTTTGACCGAAAGCATGGTCTGTGATATGTTTCATATTCATTTGCACTAGATCACTGGGGTGCTTTTTAGCATGTGCCAAGAAATTGAGTCATAATGAAGCATATCTGAAATTTGATATCCCTGTAATAGGAAAGCTAATATTTGATCCAGATTTTCAGTGAATTTAAACAGATCCGGACTCTGTTAAGTGAGATAATTTGAATTATCTTCTGATAAATCTAAACCTGAATATTATACTTGTTACATATCTCTGCTACTAATGAATAAAATTCCCTCCTTCTATAACTGAGAGAGGTATAAAAGCATAGTCTTACAGAACATTGGATCAATAGTTTCTGGACACCTCAGACAACCACTCTACCATCAGTCATCCGAAATCTTCACTGTCCAGCAGCCCAAAAAGTCTTTCCTATGGACAAAAGGCAGCCCCTGAAAAAATGATGTCAGAGTAACAACAAAGCTAGAGCTAAATCAACATGGAAACATACCTCCCAAATGCTATCTTTGGCTATAACTCCGTGACTTGCAAAGAGTATTTTAGTATATTAATTCTGAAAATGGCCTAAGTATTTCTTTCCCTGTATCCATGCCTCTTGCAATGTGACTTTGTAGTTCTACCCAATAGGATGTTGAATTTATTTCTCTGGTGCTTGAATTTAGACTTTTTTGTGACTTGATTTGGCCAAAAGGATGAGGTGTCAGATATAAGCATAGGTCTAAAGATATCTTGCATACTTCTGTTTGATCACTTGAGACCCTGAGACTATATGAGATAAACTGAGGCTGGCCTACTGGTGGATAAAAGAGAGTAGGGAATGGATTCAAATCACCCTCGTAGGGCCATCTTAGACCAGGTGAGTCATTACCTAATTGCAGATAAATGAGAAAAACAGCAAAAATCAACCAAGTCAACTGAGACTAATAGATCCACCCAACTAACCTATAAACACTGAGCTAAATAATTTTCAATGTAAACCACTAAGTTTTTGGATTGTTATTACACAGCCATAGCTAACTGACACAAATATAAACAGAATAGCTTAGCTCTGTGCCTCCTACCCTAATGGAGCAGAAGAAGGGACACTTACCTTCCTATATGTATAAAATCTCCAGGTATTTTTTTATGTGTTTGTTTTTCATTTCTTCTCTTACTTACAGGGGGAAGAAAACAGGAAGTAATATGGAGTATTTCCACCTCTTTGTTATTTGATCATTCTTTCCTATAACTTCTCTGGTTACCTCCCCTCCACTTAAAAAATCGCTCAAAGCTCTTTCAGCCTAAACAAAACTCTTCCTTTAATACTACTCCAATGCACCCCACCTCACTCCTCCCAACTACAACCATAACTTTTTCTTTTCCATAACTGGTAAGCTTCTAAAAGAAGCATCCATATCCATTTCTCTACTTCCTCAGCTTCTTTTGCTTTCCAAGCCACTACAACCTGGCTCCTACCTCCACCGCTCTACTGAAACTGCTTTCAATAGGGTTGTAAATGACTTCCTAATTGTGAAACCCAATGATAATTCTCCCGTCCCATCCTTTTCTTTTTTCTTTTTTTTTTTAAGATTTTATTTATTTGACAGAGAGAGACACACCGAGAGAGGGAACACAAGCTGGGGGAATGCGAGAGGGAGAAGCAGGCTTCCCACTGAGCGGGGAGCCCGATGCAGGGCCCAATCCCAGGACCCTGGAATCATGACCTGAGCTGAAGGCAGATACTTAATGACTGAGCCACCCAGGCGCCCCCTGTCCCATTCTTTTCTTAATGTAAATTTTTATTGAAGTGTTACATTAAGTATTCTCTCTTTCCTTCCCAACACTCTTTCTGCTCTTCACCCAAGATATATACTAAAATATATTTTGAAGTGTCCGTTCAGTTAAATGAAGCATTTGAATGAGTTATAGACAACAGAATATGGGCAGAAGTGATGTCTGGCATTTTCCAGCTTAAACCCCTTTGTTGAATCTCCCATGCTCCACCCTCTGTTTTCTTTGTCCTCCTAGAAAATCTAAGAAGCCTATGTTAAGGATGGTAGTACCAAAAGATGAAAGGAGGCGGATTCAAAAGATCTGAATCAGTGCATGGATGAGAGTAACCTGGCATACACTGGATGTGATATGAATGAGAAATATGCTATAAAAGTGTTAAGTACTAGAATCTGTGGGTTGTTTATTATAGTGGTTAACCTATTATGACAACTGGTAAATTGGTAAATTGATAATTTATGACATTGATAAAAATTGGTGGCTTGAAGTAAGATGCTGCAAAACTCAATATCTCAAGTATATGAAATACATGGCAAAAAAAGATAATGAACTGTTGACCTATATTACGCAGTGGTAAACTGTTTGGTCAAACTGTCACTTGAAATACTGTGAGAAGGAGACCATGTGCTTACTGAGCTGGCAACTCTTCAGGTAGGTGGTTGGAAGGAAACACAGTGATAGTGTGTGTTGGCTACTATTGGCTGTGTTTGGCAAAGTATTTCAAGAAAGTGATAAGCTCGTGAGAAATCTGTCCCAAAATAGAGAATGAAATTCAGTATTTTAAAGGTTTAGACAAAATGACTTTTTCTAGACCCCAAGAAGTATAAAAGTTAAGATTGATAGACAAGTAAAGACCCCTAATACCCAACCTTGGGCAAAGTCAGATACTTTCAAGGTAACCACCATTAAATTGAGAGAAAAGAGATGCATGGAAGTAAAGAAGCAAATAAAGCATATTTGGGGATGATGTCTGGAAAATAAATTTGGGTATGATTTCTACCACATGAAATTGAGTGGAAACAAATACATCAGAGGTCTATTAAGTTTTTAAATAAACTGCATTGTCAGAAAAACCATTAACTCAGCTTTTAAAAGTCACTGCTCAATATTTAAACTAGTCTTGTGGCCCTCCAAATTTTCAGAAATGGAATATGTCTAAAATATGCATAGCCCCAAGAAGAAAGACTCCACACCACCCACCCACTTCATATACACGCATAGAAGATAATAAAGCAAAACTTCCCCAGAGGGCAGAGCCATTGAGAAAAATGGGAAGAAGTTCCTTCCAGAAATCTCATCAGGTAACTACTTCTATAGGGAAAAGAAATTTCCCAGGATTCCAAGTGCTAGTACAAATCAATGACTGTTGTGTTGTTGCTTTTCCTGAATGGCAGTCTATAGTAGTTACTATGATGCACCTCCTGGATCCCACTAAAGGACTAAAGGATTTGATTCCCTAGTTGCTTGGAGTGTCAAATATAGCCCTCAGACAACATCTTTTTTTTTAATTTATTTATTTATTTTAGAGAGAGAGAGAGAAGAGGACAGGCGGAGAGAGAGAGAAACTTAAGCAGACACTCTGCTGAGGGCAGAGTTGGACTCAGGGCTGGATCATGACCCTGAGATCATGACGTGAGCAGAAACCAAGAGTTGGATGCTTAACCAACTGTACTATCAAGCGCCCCTGGACAACACTTGTTATTTTCTCAGCTGAAGAAAGTTGCCTCACACTTTTTCTAAGGTCATGCCCCTTTCCAGACATACCCAAATCCAATAACTGATCAACCTGAAGTATAAAGGTCCAGCCTCCTTGCCCTACCTTGAGACAATCCTGAAGGGCCACCCCAACTACATCATGCGATTGGCTGAGGAATGTGTTGAGACTGTTTGCTTCCTTCCCTTCCTCAGGTGGGGCTCACAACAGCACTTCCTGACAAACCTCCTGCATGCAAGTCTGAGTCTGCTTTCCAGGAAGCCAGCTTGAGACAGATGTAGTCCAATCAACCTATCCCTGCTCCTCCATTTCCTACTAAGTGGAGAAAGGGTGTGGATAATTTGCCTTTTTTGTTCTTAGATCATCGTATCCTGATTGGATGTCTGGAAGTCCTGAATGTGAAGATACAAGCAGTGACTGATGGGACTTAGGTCTGCAAGAAGCAAATGGGAACCTGCTGAGCAGTAGGGCAAGATGTGGCAGAGAATGTCAATGTTCACCCATATCTATGCTTCCACTGAGAGAGTGGTAAGTTTCACCAATTCCAAATTCTCTTAGAGACTTTGGTATTACAACAATAATTACTTTAAAAGCTAACTTTTGCTTATGGCACCATCTCTCACTGCTTCCTTAATCAATCAGTAATCCAATTAGATCATTAATATGGTTGCTACCTGCTTGCATGTCTTCACTGCTGCTGCTGCAGAGGAGAGGCCTGGCCTCAACTGGGAAACTAGTGATAGATGAGGAAAAGGAGGTCTTGGCCTTTCCCTTTCAAAGAGTGCATCTGACTATGAAAGTGCTAATCCTTCCCCTCCATCTCCCCAAATGGAAAAAGTGCCCCTTACATCTTATGGCTACAATGACCATCAAAGCCTAAATTTGGGGTGAGAGAAATCGGTCCATTAAGAATCTCCTTCGCCAGGTGATAAAACATTTCGACTAGTACAAACTCAGTTTGTGGGAAAAAAAAAATTAACCACCCCTTAAAAGGTTCCTGCTTCCCACTTTTGCCTCTAGCATGCATTTATTCTTATCATCCTCCTCATCCAATAGTATTTATTAAACGACCACATTTGCAAGGCACCGTACCTGTGATTTTCCATTTCTCTCCAAGGATGATTTCCTGGTTTAGAAGCTTTAATGGCTGCTCCTTTGAAAATGTCTTAAGAGGGTTTTGACTGTAATTCCTTTTCTCCTAGCTCTTATTTAATAGGTACCAATGCCTATCTTTTGCCTGGGGTATTGGGTTAGGGAGAGGAAGATTCATTAACCATGGTGAGTTATGGATTTCAATGCCCTGGCTACTTCATTTCTCATATCCAAGTAGATCATTTCCTCCCTAGTCTTCCTGAGCCCAAGGATGCATATATTGTAAGTAGCCTTAATCTGCTTCATTAGAACTATTTTTTTTAACTTTACAAGAATGATACCACCAACATTACCATATTACTCTGGTGATGTGCATGGCAATATAATCATACATTCATACTAGCTGGCAGTAATAGTAGTGACTTAGTTGTGGTCATAAGAGAAAGAAAACCGTACAATTTTAAAGCTTGGAGATATTGAAATTAATCTCATTTTCAGATATAGAAACCTAAATCCAGAGAGGTGAAGCACCTTGCCTGAGGTTACACACTTGTGGCTAGTGACTGACAAAGTGTCAAATCATGGGTCTCAAGACTCATAACCTTGTATACTCCACCAATGCACCCTTTTAATATTAAAGTAGAGTGGTTCTGATGTTGAGAAAGGCTCCAAGGTGTTTTGGAGTCAGAAACACATAGTGGCACCACCCATGGTTATTATATAGCATATTACAGGAAAGAAAATGTGTGGTTAGTACACCCTGGATACATTTCAGACGGACAATTCTCCCTTCTGCTCCCTCTTTATGTTTCAGTGAATAATCTTACTTTGGCCTTATGCCCTGGAATACTAGCAGATTTCTGAGAGACCAGACCAGTATCTTCTCCTGGAGGAAAAGTGTCTCACTGTCCCGACTGTTTTCTCCAGCTTTCAGCACCAACTAAACTATTCCTAAGAAGCAGGGTTGCACCTGTATCTGTGAAAAATAATAACTTCTGGTTCAGTGATGGTAACTTCTGCTTATATTTAGCCATGATGAAAACTGTAAAGTAGATGAAGTTTATTTTGTCTTTTCCCTGGAGCACTGGTTCCCAATCAGATTGATTTTGCCCCTTCTTCATAAGGGATATTTGGTATGTCTGGAGACATTTTCTATTGTCCCAGCTGAGGGGGTGTTATGGACATCCAATGGGTAAAGGCAAAGAATGCAGCTGAATATCCTATAGTACACAGTATAGCCCCTACAACTAAAAGTCACCCAGTCAAAATATCAGTGTGTTAAAGTTGAAGAACCTGCCTTAGAGTATTCTCTCCCTCTCGCAGACCCCTGACATTACGAGCTACTGACCTACCATTCTTTGGGGACTTGGCTCTCAGCTATGACAATAAGTTATATCTTCTCTAGATCTCTCTTATTAGTAGAAGACTTAGTAAGCCCACAGAGGAAAGAGCTCTGTACTAGGAGAGAGGTTTCCTGGCTTCATAAATTTCCAATTATATAATCATCTACAAAATAGGGATAATAATTTCTTCTTACTTCACTGGATTGGTATAAAAATAATAAAACAAGAAAGTGCTTGTTGAAGTGCTTCGTTAACTCTAAAGTGCTACACAAATGTGTGCCATTGTCATGGTAAGTAGTAATTAACAACATAGGGATGGGTTTCTGATAATATTTTTTTAGATACCAGGATATCAGGTACTTCTGATTCAGAAGCTTGTCCACCATCTTTCTAATTCCACAATAGAGGTGGCAAATTTTTTTCCATCCATGTTAGACACCAGTTCTATCCATAGTTTTTAAATCCTCTGTGGTACATGAAAAAGTGCTCTCAGTGCTAATCAGACGGTGGATACTTAATAAACTATTGACATGAATTACATTATATAGCCATAGTTCCATACATAGCTACAAGGACAAAGACTTTTTCACCTCTTCTAATTCATAAAATCTCTCCATGGTTTTATGGAGCTTTCTTTTCCTGTCATTACAACAGAAATTGGTTAATGAGCCCAAGAGAGTCCATTTACTGAAGTTAATTTGATTTAGCATTTATGATATACCAGACATTGTGTTAGGGACTGAAGGTGTGAATAACAACAAAGGTTAACATGTATTACAGTCCATCCCTGTGTCCGTCATTGCGGTAGGCAACTCACCACCTTATCCCTAACATTCCAAAAGCCTTTGAAGTAGGTATTTGTTCCCATTTGATAAAGAGGCAACCAAGATTTAGACAGTTTATGTGATTTATCTAAACTGCTCAGCTAATAAGCATACGTACTAGAACTGAGATTCAAACTCACGTCTATCTGGTGGACCCACTGATCCCACCCACTTATCCCAACGGCCTCCTGTAGTTTTGTTGTTGTTGTTGTTTTTATAAGATTTTATTTTTAAGTAATCTCCACACCCAACTTGGGACTCAAAACTCACAACTCGGGAATCAAGAGTCACATGCTCCACCCACTGAGCCAGCCAGGCTCCCCCTGTAGTTCTAGGTGTGTGCTGGAAATTTACATCACAACACCTGCATCCCAGGTGCTGTGATGACAGAAAACATCTGTGCTACAGAACGGGGTGATAATGGCCACAATACTCCACACTAATGGAGGTACTTGCATCTCTCACAGGTCAACTTCAACCAGCACACACTATTAGTGTGAATGAATAACAAAAGTACTTAAATCTTTGTTTCCTCAACTGTTTAAATTTGTTCACAAAATAAGGGTTCAGTGGCTCATCCATGGATTTTGGTAATATAAATTGTTCCAAACACTAAAGTGATAAGGCTTAAATTAGTGATTCTGAGGATTTATGTTTCAATTCCAAATGAATGAAGCCTGACTCAAAAAAGTCTTTCTGTTATCCTACCTATTGAGCTCAATTCAATTATATTCGGTGGACACTTGCTGAACCACAACTGTGTGTGCCTAGTGCTGTGGGGAAAAAACAATGGAGTGACATGATGACTGTCCTCAAGGAGTTTACTGTGAGGATAAGAGTCAATGATTAAAGCCAGCTGATACCTCACATACTAAACTCCATGCGATCTACTTTATTAATCAATGCATACTCTCCTTCTCTGACAGACTCACGTATTCAATAAACATGGAGGTGCTGTGTGGTGCCATTACTCACCCTCAAAACACACCAATTCAATGTGACCAATGTACAATATGGAACAAGCAGCATAGTGGAAAAACTGGTGCTGGCAGGTGTGATCACGGAGGCTTCAAGAAAGAGGTTGAGTTGATTTAGGACAAAACCTGAAGTAGGGGCAACATTTATATTGTCTTTTAGGAATGTGTTTTGGGACAGAACCTCGTGAGGTTCAATCCAAGAATCAGTCAGCTACTATATTGTTATGGGCAACAGGTGTTTATAAAGATACGGTATGCCTTCTCTGAGATAATAATCTAAAAATACTAACCCAAGACATAGTTTCAATCAAAAGTAAGGGAAAACAATTAAAATTGAAAAAGTAATCTCACATCCTTTTGCTGCATAAAAATATCTCCGTTTAGTAAAAGAAGAAGCTACTTTATCATATCAAGGTGATATGTGGGAAAGCACAAGAGTTGGCAGAAACATGATGCCTCTTAAATTTTCTGCTTGGGTCTGGCATTCTGTCACTTCTCACATTCCACTGGCCCAGCAAATTATTTGGCCAACTGACAATGAGGTAGGAAGTAAACGCTCCAATAAGAAAACCTTTTATGGCAATAAGCAGGAATGTTTGATACTCTAATGGGGAAGAGATCAAAAAAACGTTGGAAAAATTGTGGCTCCTGGGTGGCTCATTCAATTTGACATCCAACTCTTGATTTGGGCTTAGGTCATGATCTTAGGGTTGTGAGATGGAGCCCCCGTGTCTGTCTCCACTCTGGGCATGGAGCTTACTTAAGATTCTTTCTCTTCCTCTTCCTCTGCCCCTCCCCCCAAAAAAAGTTGAAAAAATAATACAGCCTATCACAATAAATACATGTATTTTCTAATTCATTGATTTTTTTAAATTCCAAAACATGTTTTAATTGATTTTTGTCATAGCTAATTGGAAAACTAGTAGCTCATCTCCTAAGTAACTGAACAGACTATGTTTGAAGTATGGCAGAGGCAATAAAAGAGAAGAAACAAAGAATACAAGTATATATAAACCCCTGTTGTAGACCTACAACGTGGCTCACCAAAGTTATGTTTAATTTAGAGAGGCTCGATAATTAGATTTTCTTGACTTTAGTTACCACAAACAAGAGAAAAACTCCTCATAGTGGAGTCTAAGGTTTTCAAACCTCATATTCTAGTCGCATGATATTGAAAAGAAACATTCATTTAGTCTCTAAATGTTTAATAAATATTCAGGTTTATATTAGGAAATACATACAAAACCTTCCTATCTCCACGTTTCATGGGCTTTTTCCTCTTATGGCTATTCATGGACAATTTAGATCTGCAAGTTTTAACCATTTAACTTCCTGAGAAAGGAAACAACAAAAGCAATTGTGTCCCCAACTCACGTAAGGAAGTAGTTATTTCAGGTTAATTATTATCAAGAACTGTGCAAGACTAAAAATGCGATTAAACATTAGCCTGTAAGATATTTAACAGTGGGGTTCTACAATAAAAACAGAATATTGTTCTTTCTAGTTTTTTTTTTCCTAAATGATCCCAAACTACACATGCGAATGAAGCTAATGTCTAAATAATTAAATGATAATGTCATTATTATTCAATGTAGGAATACACTTGAGAATCAAATTGAATCAGTTTTTTTCCCCTTGTGGCACAATAACAATTCATGTTCAACCTTACTTAATATATTCCTTGCTTAAGAGAAAAATCAGTCTGTATACTCATTGGCTTCTAGGAAGGAGAATTCGGCCAATATAACTAAGAGACAGAGCAGTGGGAGGAAAAAAGCAATAAACCAGGAATGAAAAATATCAATTAGGCTAAGAACAGCACCTCTGTACCTTGTCCTAAACTCCTTTCTCATTCCCACCCCTTAGGCATCCAATGCTCTCTATTCTTATTGCACCTAACTTCCTAAAACTGGTCTGCTCATAAGAACACATTCAATGTGCTACCTCTCCCAGAAGTGCTTATATCTTCACTCAGCCTCCACTGTGCATTGAAAAGCTCCATTCCCTTTGAACATTCACACAGCACACACTAAGGGACAGGCTTAGTTCAAAGCGTATTCCATGTATGAACTTATTTAGTATTCACAATGACTCTGCAAAACATACTCTTATTATTTGTATTCTACAAATGAGGAAACCAAGTCACAGACTGGATGGTTACCCCTCCTAGGATGAACCCAGGCATTCTGATTTGAGAACCTGTGTTCTTATTACTAGAGCTACATAAGAGGAAGATTCTCAAACATCTCATCATTACCTTCAAATCCTCCCATTATTAGTTGACTGAGCAATTTCTTTTTTTTTCTTTTTGAGCAATTTCTAAATATCATCTTACAACATTAAAACCCACAGAAAGATATGATGAATTTTTTAACAGAATCCATGAACACTAATGGGGAGAAGTGCCCTGATAAGGGATAGGGAAATGGATTTAAGGGACCTGTCCAGGGACAGGTCCAGGGACCCCTGGGTCTCTCTCATCTGTTATCCCATGGCTGACACTAAAGAGATTATTTAGCCAAGTTCACCAATACTTTCCCATTAGTTTTGTTTCATTGCTTTGATACCGAATTTTCACATCCATGATTGTGAAATAATTCAAATCCTGAAAGGACCTGTTACAATTCCTGTCTTTGATGTTTTTCCTATTTGTTGCTACCAAGACTAGTCATGGTAGAAAAACAACACAGATGTACAGGTTTAAGGCTTAGGATATTTTTAAGATTTATTTATATATTTGAGAGAGAGAGCATGGGGGGGGGTTGGTGAAGGGCAGATGGAGAGGGAGAGAAAGAATCTCAAGCAGACTCGCCACTGAGCATGGAGCCCAACATGGTGCTTGATCTCACGACTCTCAGATCATGACGAGTCAAAATCAAGAGTCTGATACTGGGTGTGGTACATAGCAATGAATCTTGTAACACTGAAAAAATAAAATAAAGTATTTGGAAAAAAATAAAATAAAATAAAAGAATAAAAAGTATTTGTTACAGGAATCCTAAGGAACGTTAAATATGCACTTATATATTATACTAAATGACAATGCTGCTTTAATTTTTGGATGTATTCTAAAGACCTAAAATATCAATGACCCAATTGATATAGTAATTATAAGCTCTATCATAAAAATTCAAATATCAGACTTACATGATTGGTGTGCAACTGATTCCAATTAAGGAGTAGCTACTGATAATTCACTGTAATGGAATTTCATAGAAGAAGCAGAAGTTGGCAACAGATTTCCCTAAATATGGATGGAATAAAATCATTGCTTATTTAAAGGAGTTGACATGGAAAATGCATACCCTAAATGTATGATAGACGTCACTTTGCCCAGGGTTGGGTATGCTACTGACCCAAATAATTATATTAAGAAAGTAGCAATATAAGCTAAAAACTTCCATGATTTGAAGAGATAAACTAGAAAATGTAATGCAAGTACAGTTTTAAAATATTTCATATTATGTCTTATTGTAATACAACACATTGATCAGACATGAAATTTTATCTAAAAATGGTTTTGGAGGGGAGGGGGGTGGGGGGATCGGCGAGCCTGGTGGTGGGTATTGAGGAGGGCACGTATTGCATGGAGCACTGGGTGTGGTACATAAACAATGAGTCCTGTAACACTGAAAAAATAAAATAAAAGTATTTGGGGAAAAAAAAAAGAGTCTGATGCTTAACCAACTGAGCCACCCAGGCACCCCAAGCTTTAGGATTTTAAAATAAGAAAGGCCCACAAAAAATCTGCTAAAATATTGAGGAATTTTTAAAGATCTGTTTAAAAATAAATGTAAGCCTGTTAATAAATCAGGTAAGCTACACATAAATCTATACCTAAGTATTTTATTCTTTTTGATGTAATCATAAATGGCATTCTCTTTTTTTTTAAGATTTATTTTATTTGAGAGAGAAAGAGCAAGCAGGGAGAGGGGCAAAGGGAGAGAGAGAATCCTGAAGCAGACTCCTCACTGAGCAAGGAGCCCAACATGCAGCTGGATCCCAGGACCCTGAGATCATGATCTAAGCTGAAATCAAGAGTTGGATGCTTAACCAACTGAGCCACCCAGGTGTCCCTCAGTGACATTATTTTCTTAATTTCTTTTACTAATAGTTTATTGTTAGCATATAAAAACACAACTGATTTTTATATTTTGATTTTGTATCCTGCCATTTTACTGAATTCATTTATTAATTATAACAGGTTTTTTGTGAAGTTTTTTGTTTTTTTGTTGTTTTTTGTTTTGTTTTGTTTTTAAAGATTTTATTTATTTATTTGACAGAGACACAGCAAAAGAGGAAACACAAGCAGTGGAAGTGAGAGAGGGAGAAGCAGGCTTCCCAACAAGCAGGAAGCCCAATGTGGGACTCAATCCCAGCACCCTGGGATCATGCCTTGAGCGGAAGGCAGACACGTAATGACTGAGCCACCCAGGCGCCCCTGTGAAGTCTTTTGTGAAGTCTAACAGGTTTTTTGTGAAGTCCTTTAGTGAAGTTTTCTATATGTAATATATCATCTACAAACAGAAAAACTTTTAATTCTTCCTTTCTCATTTGGAAGCCTTTATTTTTTTTTTCTTGCCTAATTGCTCTGGCTAGGACTTCCGGTGATATGTTTAATAAAAGTGGTAAAAACCCTTGTCTCGTTTCTCATCTTAGAAGAAAAGCTTACAGCTTTTTACTGTTGAGTGTGATGTTAGCCGCGGCTTCTTATATATGGCCTTCATTATGTTCAGGCACATTCCCTCCATACCCAGTTCGTTGAGAGTTTTTAACACAAAAAGATGATCAATTTCGTCAAATGCTCTTTGTGCATAATAACAAAACAAAGTAAAACTATCTTATGTGCATTTTAGGATAAAACAGGTTATATATGAATAAAATATAAAATATCAACCAGAAGATAGAAGTTTCTAGAATGGTGATCTAAGTTATTAAGATCATCCCTTCACCCCCTCTTCCAAAGAAATAACTAAATATGATGGTAAAAAGGAATAATTTTTTTTATTCATCTTAACACATCAAAGGATGGACAAGTTATAGAGAATTAACAGGTCAAAATCTAAGTAAAATCTCCAACTCATAGAGTTAAGTGAAGCCACTCTTGACATAAGGCATTTGTTGAGTTTGGTAAACTCTGGCTTTCTAGTCTGTCTGCAAACACAGGATGGTCAAAAGCCAGGATCTGTCCAAAGTGCAGAGGCTAATAAGAGATTCTCCCACTGAGGAGAGCTGGGACTTCACAGGGCTATACCCTCAGTGTAAGGATGAACAAGAAGTAGAGTTCTCTTACCTCCTGGTAAGATTACCTCTTTGGTAAAATTGTTTTCTCTCTATTTGGGAGAGGGTAATCATATCTGTGAGTAATTGCAAGCCTGCTTTTAGTAGGAGTTGCAATACAAAATCTCACCTATACCCTCCTCAAAAGAAGAAATAAAGGGAAACCTAATGCCATGAAATTAGTTTATTAGGTACCTGACAGAAGATAACAGAAACTCCCTGGTAGAATGTAACTCTTAATTTTAATGCTGAAAGAATTCTCATGAATAATGTTATAGGAAAAATGAGATACACATACTAAAAATAACAGAGCATAGCAATAAGGCTGCATGAGCAAAAAATAGCAATAATGAGAGAAAACAGACACAGGCCCCTCAAAATATTAAATATTAAAATTATTGAAATGAGACCTTGGGATTACCAGACATGATTATAAATAATTATGTTTACTGTGTTTAAAGAAATAAAACATAACCTCATGGGAACAGGGAACAAAATATCTGATGGGAACCAAAAGCTTCTGTTAAAAAATACAGCAGATGTGGAAAAGAATGAAATCAAGAAATAAAAAAAAAAATAACTATAATTTGAAACTCAAAAATGAGTTTAACCATAGGCCAGACATTACTGAAGAGAAAATCAGGTAGCTGGGGGACAGGTTGAAAATAATAATCCAGAATGGAAGAGAAAGGAATAATAAAAATTAAGTTAAGGGACATGGAGAATGTATGGAATGGAAATATCTGACATTAATTTAACTGGACTCTAGAGGGAGATGAGAGAGAACAGGTGGCACAGGCCGTGTCTGAAGAGACAATACCACAGAATCTCCCACATATAATGATAGAGATTGATCCACAGATTCGGGCGGCACAGGGTATCTGAAACAAGATAAATAAAATAAATCTATACCTGTCCACACTATCAAACTGGAAAAACACACAAAAATATAAAAATAATTATTAAATATCAACTGACAACAATCAAAAAAAACATAAAACTGCCTTAAAAGTGGTGATAGACTGACAAGTCTTTAAAATAACAAGTGCCTACAGCAGTCAGTGGAATAGCATTCATATGATGCTTAAAAAAACAGCTGCAAACTCCAAATCCTATACCTATCAAAAATCTCTCTTAAAAATGAGACAACTAAAGATATTTTCAGAAGACTCTTCCCCACCAAAAATGACAGAGAATTTAGACCCAGCAAACCACAGTAAAAGAACCTAACAGACAAAAGAAAGTAGCAGAAGAAAAGTGATCATAAAAAGAATGGTGTGTGATAATAAATAAATAGCAAAGATGGGAATAATTCTAAATAAACATTTACTAAATAAAACAATTATAATGTCTTGGAGTTTAAAAATGCGGGCAGAAAAGTAAAATACATAATAGTACTAACCTAAGTCAAGAGAGGCATAAAGGAAGTTAAATGTTTTAAGGACCTTGTATTGTCAGGATAGAAAGTGAAGGCAATGATTAACTTTTGACTTTGACAAGTTAAAAATGCATGTTGTGAATAAGCACTAAAAGAAGTATAATTTATAAACCAGTAGAAGGAAAAAATGAAAGTTCCAACACAAAAGAACAAAAGGAAAAAAAAAGGAAAGAAAAATATAGATTGGGCAGGAGAGATAGCACAAATAAATTGTAGTTATAAACCCAAATATATTAAGATGCATTATTAATGATATTAAATAAAGTAGGCTAAATGCTTTGGTTAAAACAAAACATAGGGCTCAATCAACATATAACTATATTTGCACATCTAACACATATGTATACAGAAAGTTTGAAAGGTAAACCATGCAACTATTACGCAAAAGAAAGTGGTTGTAGCTATAGTAGTATCAAGCAAAATATACTCTGCATTCTTACAGGGAAAAAGATCAGTCACAACATAATAAAAAACATCATTCAATTCATTAGGAATCTATAATTTTTAATTTGGTTACATATAAAAATATAACCGGAATACATACAAAGTAAAAAATATTAGGACTACAAGTTGAAATAGGAAAATTCAGAAGATTTTTAAATGCTTATCATCGGATAGGCTAACCCAGCAAAAAAGTGGGTAGAGATCTAGAACATCAAAATGAACAAAGGTGAACTAAAGACATACATGAAATGCTACACCCCAAACTGGAGAAAACATGTTATTTTCTACCATATATGAAACATTCATAAACATTGTACTCTCCTGGGCCATTAAGTTAAACCCAAAAAATTTCAAAGCACTAAAATCATACATTGCATCATCTTCCACCACAGTGCAGTTAAATCACAAATTAATGATAGATAATAACCAAAAATTCCTGTATGTTTGGAAATTAATAAACACATTTCTAAACAACCCATATATCAAAGGAGAAAACATAATGTAAACTAGAATCTATTTTGAAATTAATGATAATGAAATTACTACATATCCAAAGTTGCGAGATACAGCAAAGATGACATTAAAAAGAAAATTATAGCATTTAATGCACATACTACAAAGGAAGAAAGTCTAAAAGTTAATGAGATAATAAATATCCTCAAGGTATAAGAAAAGAACAGGGGAAAAAGAAGGTAGGATAAATAATGAAGATAAAAACAGAAATTAGGGAGATAAGAATGAAGAGCATTCAGTATATGTGCTGCCGAAGCGAGCACAAGAATGAAAAGCATTCAACAGAGATTATCAATAAAGCTAAAAACTGGTTTTTCAAAGGCTTAATAAAAATTCCCAAACCACTGGCATGACTAATCAGGAAAAACAGAAATTTGCAAATAAACAATACTGAGATTTAAACGTGAGACACAGTGAGAAACTTCAGACATTTAACAGTCAATACAGTATAGTATAAATAATGCCAATAATGTTGAAAATTTGAACTTAAGGACAAATTCCTAGAAAATATATTTTAATAAATATTTCTATTTAAGAAGACATAAAAAAAGCTTAAATAGCCCAATAATGATTAAAGTAACTGAAGCAGTAGACATTTGCCACTTTTTAAATTTTGATTTTTATGGACTATTTACAACTCATTTTTAAACAAACTCTACTTATATGATGATGGTATTATGTAAGGGCTACAATATCAGGAATACACTAAGGTGCTCTCTACTTTGACATTGTAGAACAGTCATATACTATAATATTCTGAAGCAGCTTCCTCCTGAACCAAAATTAATTTTCAACATGAAATATTATTTCCTATACTGTTTACTAAAACAGGTCTCTTGTCTCTGATTGACATCCTGGAAGACATTTTTGAAATAACTACCTCCTTCCACTCAGAAGAAAGTCTTATCTCTAAGAGTTACTTAAGGGAAATCAGTCCAATAACATTAAGGTAACTCTTTCTCAATAGCATTAATAAACCTCCTTTTACTGATCTGACTCAGAAATAATATCCCACCTTTAAACTTTTACACGCTACTTTACAACTCTTACTATTTATAATCGGGCTTGGAAAATTTTTTCTGTATAATGTCAGATAGCAAATATTTTTAATTTTCCAGGTCTCTGTTAAAACTACTCAACTCTGCCATTTTAGTCAATTGTAGCCATTAATAATATGTAAATGGGTGTAGCTGAGTTCCAATAAAACCTTATTTCTAAAAAGGCAGACAGCAGGATTTGGCCCATGGGTTTGCCAACCCCTGATTTACCTAATGCTCTGAACTATAATAACTTAGCTAATATTAGATTATGGTTACTATCAGGTCATGTAATATCTTTTGTTAATTCTAAAAAAATTATCGTGAATACCTTTGAACACCTGTTTTTGCCAGACACAATACTAAGTTCTTCACGTGCATTAATTTATTTAATTCTCAGAACAACTTTATGAGCTAGGTGCTTTATTATACCAATTTTTTAGCTAAGACGACTGAAGCACAAAGAGACACAAAGAAGTTAAGCAGAGCCAATAAGTCAATGCCAGGATTGAGCTCAAATTTGTCAACCTTAAAACTCAGTTCCTATTTACTACACTAAGCTACTTTCATGTGTGTATGTGTGTGTATGTGTGTATTCCAAAGCATTTTTCAATAAATAATGAATGAGTGAAAAAAGAATTTTGGCTCAAATTATCTCTTAAAAACCACATACACACAAATAGAACTACAATACACAATGTAATATTTAATTACATATATTGTATAATTCTTGTATTATGTCACTACTTGAAACCAGGCCTAATCTGGCCCAGTTATTTAAAACAGGAAATACATACATACATACATACATACAGGAGGGGGGTTAGAAATGAATTAGGATATTGACCTAGAAGGAGCATGGAAGAAAGCCTTCTGTGAAAAGAGAAGAGTTTATCTATTCAAAAAACACACTACCCAAGATTTATAGGAGCCACAAGTCCCCATCCAGGCCAGTAGTTAGAAAAAGAGCTCTAAGATGAGGGGAGTCAGCCAAAGAAATGGAGAACAAACAGTAAGTAGTAGTTTCCCAGTCACAGAAGGATGAGTATCAGCTACCCATTCTTTAGAAGCAGAACTAGAAAAGAGAGAAGTCAGATTCTTTCTTTGGGTCGCAGGATATAAAACAAATGTACAGAAATCTGTTGCATTTCTACATACCAATAATGAAGCAGCAGAAAAAGAAATCAAGGAATTGATCCCATTCACAACTGCACTAAAAACCGTAAGATGCCTAGGAATAAACCTAGCCAAAGAAATAAAAGATCTGTACTCTGAAAACTATACAACACTTAAGAAATTGAAATCCACTTAATTTTTTTTATTATTGTGTTCAATTAGCCAACAAAATTTCTTTTTATTATGTTCAGTTAGCCAACATATAGTACACATCATTAGTTTTTGATGTAGTGTTCAATGATTCATTAATTGCATATAACACCCAGTAACACCACATGTAAAACAGCACACACCTTCCTCAAAGAAGAAAGGAAGGAAGGAATTAAGAGGACACAAAGAAATGGAGATGCATTCCATGCTTATAGACTGGATGAACAAATATTGTTTAAATGTTTATATTACCCAAAGTACTCTACACATTTAATGCAATCCCTATCAAAATACCACCAGCATTTTTCAGAGCTAGAACAAACAATCCTAAAATCTGTATGGAACCACAAAAGACCCCGAATAGCCAAAGCAATCCTGAAAAAGAAAAACAAACTGGAGGCATCACAGTTCCGGACTTCAAGCTATATTACAAAGCTGTAGTTGTCAAGAAAGTATGGTACTGGCACAAAAACAGACACATAGATCAGTGGAAGAGAATAGAAAACCCAAAAATGGACCCACAACTCTATGGTCAACTAATCTCTGACAAAGCAGGAAAGAATGTCCAATGGACAAAAGACAGTCTCTTCAATAAATGATGTTGGGAAAACTGGACAGCTACATGCAGAAGAATGAAATTGGACCACTTTCTTACACCATACACAAAAATAAATTCAAAATGCATGAAAGACCAAATGTGAGACAGGAAACCAACAAAATCCTAGAGGAGAACACAGGCAACAACCTCTTTGGCATTGGCTGCAGCAATTTCTTACTGAACACATCTCCAGAGGCAAGAGAAACAAAAGCAAAAGAGAATTATTGGGACTTCCTCAAGATAAAAAGCTTCTGCAAAGCAAAGGAAACAATCAACAAAACTAAAAGGCAGCCTACATAATGGGAGAAGATATCTGCAAATCACATATCTGGTTAAAGGGCTAGTACCCAAAATCTATGAAGAACTTATCAAACTCAACACCCAAAAACAAGTAATCCAGTTAAGAAATGGGCAGAAGACATGAATAGACACTTTTCCAAAGAAGACCCACAGATTGCTAACAGACACATGAAAAGATGCTCAACATCACTCGGCATCAGGGAAATACAAATCAAAACCACAGTGAGGTACCACCTCACACCAGTCAGAATGGCTAAAATTAACAAGTCAGGAAATGAAAAGTGTTGGCGAGGATACAGAGAAAGATGAACCCTGCTACACTGTTGGTTGGAATGCAAACTGGTACAGCCAGTCCAGAAAACAATGTGAAGGTTCCTCAAAAAGTTGAAAATACAGCTACCCTATGACCTAGCAATTGCACTATTGGGTATTTACCCTAAAGATACAAATGTAGTGATCCAAAGGGGCACGTGCACCCCAATGTTTACAGCAGCAATGTCCACAATAGCCAAACTATGGAAAGAGCCCAGATGTCCATCAACGGATAAATGGATAAAGAAGATGTGGTATATATAGAGAATGGAATATTATGCAGCCACCAAAAAAAACAAAAACAAAAACAAAAACAAAATCTTGCCATTTGCAATGACGTGGATGGAACTAGAGGGTATTACGCTAAGCAAAATAAGTCAATCAGAGAAAGACAATTATCATATGATCTCACTGATATGAGGAATTTGAGAAACAAGATAGGATCATAGGGGAAAGGAGGGGAAAATGAAACAAGACGAAACCAGAGAGGGAGACAAATCATAAGAGATTCTTAATCTCAGGAAACAAACTGAGGGTTGCTGGAGGGGATGAGGGTGGGAGGGATGAGGTGGCTCAGTGATGAACACTGGGGAAGGTATGTGCTATGGTAAGTGTTGTGAATTGTGTCAGACTGATGAATCACAGACCTGTACCCCTGAAACAAATAATACATTATATGTTAATAAAAAAAAAAAGAAAAGAAAAAGAAAAACTGGGCAGAAGACATGAACAGACATTTCTCCAAAGAAGACATATAGATGCACTGGGTGTTATATGCAACTAATGAATCATTGAACACTACATCAAAAACTGATGATGTACTATATACTGGCTAACTGCATAATAAAAAAAGAAGACATATAGATGGCCAACAGACACAGGAAAAGATGCTCAACATCACCAATCATCTGGGAAATGCAAATCAAAACTGCAATGAGATATCACCTCACACCTGTCAGGATGCCTAATCAAAACCACAAGAAATAAGAAGTATTGGCGAGGATGCAGAGAAAAGGGAACCCTTTGCACTGTTGGAGGGAACACATCTGGTTCAACCACTATGAAAAATAGTATGGGATTTCCTCAAAAAATTAAAAATAGAATAATCCTGTGATCCAGTAATTCTACTACTGGGTATTCACCCAAAAAATACAAAAATACTCATTCAAAAAGATATACGTAATCCTAGGTTTATTGTAGCATTATTTATGTAAATAACCAAGATATGGAAGCAACTTAAGTGTCCATGATAAGAGTAGACTTGCCATGATGAGTACTGAGTAATGTATAGAATTGTTGAATCACCATAGTGTACACCTAATACGAATATAAGTTTGTTAAATATACTGTAATTAAAATATTTTTTATAAGAGAGGATATTCTAGGGAATAGGATAAAGAGGAGTATATGGATAGAGACACTAAATAAAACCAGTTATGAAAAGAACAGGGGTGTATGGGCTGAGATACTAAATTGAGATATGACAGAAATATTAACTCCAGCCAGTTACAAGTTCGCCAAGTTTAAGAAGAGATTATTTCCTTTGCATAGCAGTAATGTCTACATGATGCAGTGCTATGCTTTAAATGCACATTCAAAAATATTTATTACTGGGCCTACTGAAAAATGTTTAAGAAAATACATAGTGACTAGTGCCTGAGTCTTCTATCTCTCATTTCTTTTCTTGTCCACCAATTCTCTATACTTAAGTTTTTCTGGGTTAGTTTGACTTCAACGGCTAAAGTCACATTGCAGAAAGCTCTGTCCTTCTGAATGCCCTGCGTATCTAGGCATAGTATAGGTATATGGTAATCTTGTCAAAGAATGACTTTTATGTTAGATGACAGTACATTTGTGTGCCAAGTGTTTCAATATGAAAAATCAGGGAAAGAGCCACTTGATTGAGGAGAAAGGTAAAATATGAATGCAATTTCACCAGCTTCGTTAGGAGACACAAAGTTTCATATTTAAACTGCATTTGGAATTTTGCAAAAATTCATGTTTGCATATGCCTGAACATGTACACTTCCCCACACCATTGTAAGCTTTAAAACTTTCTTATGTAAAGTTATCTACCCGTAAGTCAAGGGACCACCATTCACTAAATGCTATTTAATAAAGTGATACTGGATAAAGATTCCTCCACCAATTTTTGGCCTTTTTTAAAAACACATAAATAGAGGTGTGTTTGGGAGGTAGTATATGACATAAAGTCATTCAAATGCATAAAATTCACATTTAGAAATATGTTTTAAAAAAACTCAAATTCTTAAAGAATGAAGACTGCTTCAGAAAACCAAAGTAGTTTGTTGCAGATTTTACCAAAACTAATCTGTCATCTCCAGCCTCAGGACAACTTCCTTTCCTTAAAGGATAATTCCTAAGGTCAAGTTTGAGATAATATGTAGCAGAATTCATTCTTGTAAAAGTCTCATACAAAACAAACTTGGAGCCTGGTGGGCAGAGCAGCATTCAAGAGTACAGTAATGTTTTCCAACTTCTTTTAGGTGTTTGGATATGACTGATAATGTCCCTGAAGACACCAGAGCTAGAACAATTAGGAAAGAGTAATTTCTTTCCTTCTAATTGAAACCACATCCTCTTTATTACTTACTTTCCTCACATTCCTTAACAAAATATTCTTCTTGTTTTGATTTGTCATTTCTTCCAGAGGAAAATTTTATAAATTTGATTTGTTAGTATATTCGAAAAATTTCAGAGAGAATACCTAGTAGTGCAATTGCTGGCTTGTGAGGTAGCTCTATTTTTAATGTCTTGAGGAACCTCCATACTGTTTTCTAGAGTGGCTGGTGATGAGCACTGGGTGTTATAAGCAACTAATGAATCGCTGAACACTAAAAAAAAATAAATAAAATAAAAAATCTCAGAGAGGAAAGTTATCTTTCATCAGGGGGTATGGAGACACCTAGTCCAAAAACTGTAACACCAAGAATATATTCCTCCCAAAAAGCTAGAGTGGTGAGAAACGGAGTTGGTGGCAGCGCTGTTCATGTGGCTGTGGGAAACATAAAACTATTGAAGCGGGATTCAAAAGACCTAGACCGAGAAGTGACTTGAAAACTTAAAGCTACATGAACCTAGGTGAAACATGCCGGAGGACTAACAACCCTTGGTGCTTCATCCCATGGGTGTAGTAAAAATCAGTCACGATAGTAAATGAATCGGATTTTTCAAGTGCCTAGCACTGTACAAATATAGCCATTTCCCATACATTGATTACAATTACCTATCAGCCACCTATCTTTTCCTGAATATCTTCAATATTTATATTACGATAAAGGCAAATGCCTTTCCAATTATGTAAACAGTGACTGCTTCGAATCCAGTGTTTCTCCCTTTCAAGCAATGCACCCTTCTTTTTTTTTTCTTTTCCTTAAGATTTTATTTATTTATTTGACAGAAAGAGAGATCACAAGTAGGCAGAGAGGCAGGCAGAGAGAGAGGGGGAAGCAGGCTCCCCACTGAGCAGAAAGCCCGACGCGGGGCTCGATCCCAGGACCTTGAGATCATGACCTGAGCCGAAGGCAGAGGCTTTAACCCACTGAGCCACCCAGGCGCCCCAAGCAATGCACCCTTCTTGATAAAATCATGACATCTGTTAGGGAGAACATCTGTACTTCTTACTCAACTGGTGCTCTCATAAGACACAGAAGCCAATATCCCATTATGAGCTACAAGAGTTAGTTCATTAGCCATTGACATAATGATTCCAGGACATCCTTGAAATCAGGAAAAGATCAACTAATGGCCTAGGATTTTCAATGTGGAAGTAGGATATGATCACCCAAAGATTAAAGAGCCAGAGCTACTGCCAGAATTGGGAGAAAGTCACATGCATTGACCTACAGTCAGATTTATGGCTCAGGACTCACTACCTCAATCTCGAAAATAAGCAAAGCTCAAAATGACAAATGAGGATCTCCATAGTAGTACACTTCTCTGGTAGAGGAACTTGAAGCTTGAGATATACTTTTTGATTGTTCAGGCAGTCAGTCACCTAGCCAGTGCCAAGGTGAGGCTGAAGATGTATGTATAAATAGATCTGGGGTGGGTGGTTGTAAAGAGTAAGAAGAGAAATTAAGTTGGCTATTCAGAATTTTCATACAGCCAACTTAAGTATGTCTTCCATTTAAGAAAAAATATAAATCTAAAAGGAATTGGAAAAATAAAAGTGGTAAATCCCACAAGTACTTTACTGCTTAGAGTTATGCCCTGGTTCTATTTAACTCATCACATGTATACACACAGTAAGCTCATTAATATACCACTTTAGAAAGTCAGCAAGAACAATACCATTGCTTTATATTCCCAAGAATATTATAACCAATATTGAGGTATTGCTAAGGAATGAAGTGACAATGGCTATAATGAGTGCCATATGAATAAGATCATAGAATAGAAATGCCCCATAGACCCTTGGAGGACCAAGGGAAAGGATTCTAGGAAGACTGAAGGCCAAAAGTAGAAAAAGTAAACAAGAAGCAAAGAGAAGGAAGTATTAAGACCAGAGTGAGGTTCGAAATATGGCTAAATTAATATTCGGTTTAATAATAATTACACTAATATCAGCTCTTCTACACAACCGTGACTTTGTGTATTTCAGGGGACACTTTCATTTCATCATCTAGGACTAACTCCTTGGGACATACAACATATAACACCTTGTGCCGGATACTCTTCTAAGCCCTTTAAAAATATCCATCATAATTTCTAATATTAAAATTTTCATTTTACAAATGAGGTTATACAACTTGCTTGGCCAGGAATGGACCAGGAATTTAAACCTAGGTTGGATAGCTCTTATCCATCTTCCTAAGGTACCCGAGGTGAAAGCAAGTAGGGCGGAGTGCATGCCTTTCCAGGATGGCAGAAGGCTGTTCAGACTGCAACCTGAACCTCCGGGAAAGCAGGCACATTGAATAATTAGGCAATTCACAAGAGCCTCTCTCATCTTGAGCCATTTCTAGAAAGTTCATGAAGAACATTTTGTGTGCATGCAGTTGTATCACCTGACAAATGGTTTAATGGACTAGGTATATCCAAGTATGACGAAAAATGAACCTAATGAGAGATTCATAAAATTCGTAATCCAACTCTTTTGGGCCATTCTTAAGAAGAGCAATTTGTTAACCTGGTTTGGTGCTTCCAACAGTTGGCTAGAGGGCGGCATGAATGGGAGAACAGATTCAATGACTAAAAAGCCTCATCAATAAAAATAGAGACACAGAAAGATCCACTTTTAAAATGTATCTTTCACAAGCACCGCTGAATCCCCTAGCACTCCTGGGGAGAGTCATAAGGTCTGGTTTGGGTCTTTCATTTCCAGTCCTCGCTAAAATAGGAAGCTTTGCAATTTTAATCCTACTAAAACTTTTCCTTCATAAATATATGTAGGAATTCTAACTCTTACGAAATCTTCTGTACGAGCAGCTTCACACGCTCTTTGAATTTATTTGTCTTCTGCCTATGGGCGGTGTTGCTAAATCTCCTCTAAATCCAATAAAATGGAAATAGTTGAGAATTTGAATGCATTTAACTTATTTTTTTAATTTTTATTTCTTAGAATTAAACTTCCATTAGTTCTGTTCTAGAAAAAAAGGCGATTTCAATACAAACTCATCTGTATACAGGGCTCCAAATGAACTCGAATTTAAACCATCCTGATAGGAGATTACTTACCAAATACTATGGTGGCCTGAGTGCGAGAGCTCATTGATTACTTGTAAGAACCACGTGTTTAATCCTTATTCAATTGCCTCTTCATAACTCCAGGAAAAAAAAAAAAAAGGCAACTCTTCTAGTAGGGCAAAGAATAGGTTACTCAGTATACGGTGGCTTCCTTTAAAAGGAGAAAGCCTCCCTTTTGCTTCCTCTTTCCAGGAACCCCATTATACCAATCCTCCTCGTGACATACCAAAAAAGTATTATGTGAAGACAAATGGGTCCATATAGAACAGTCCATGCTTTGTGCCACAGGTTAATGGCAATCAACAGACCAACACACAAAAGCTTATGACTAGGGCTCTCATTTTATAAAACATATGATTCCTGGGACGCCTGGGTCGCTCAGTGGGTTAAGGCCTCTGCCTTCCGCTCGGGTCATGATCTCAGGGTCCTGGGATCGAGCCCCGCATCGGGCTCTCTGCTCGGCAGGGAGCCTGCTTCCCCCTCTCTCTGCCTGCCTCTCTGCCTGCCTGTGATCTCTCTCTCTGTCAAGTAAATAAATAGAGTCTTAAAAGATATATATATATATATATGATTCTTGCGGGGGGAACAAACAGACCATTAGTAATATCTTAGGCAATTAAGAAACACAGACACCAATTAAATACGGAGCATGGTTTAGCAGTCAAGAGCACAGACTCTGAAGCCCATGGGGCTTCTTCTCCTTGCAGATAAACAGTTACTGGTCTCATTTTACAGATAGGGTGCGTTAGCTAATATTTTAATTTTGTTTTTCAAAGGAGATAGAAGTTTGAATAGATTGCAAGGGAGTAGCGGGCAGGACAGCAAAGGAGAGACCATCTGATGCTAACATTGCAATGAAATGAGGAGTCCAAAGTCAGGCAGTTCATAAAAGTAGTTTTACAGAGGTTATCGCTGTTAATAAAACTCCATAGAATGGGCTGTGTTATTTAAGGATTTAAAACTCAAAGTATTTGAGATTGAATTTAAAAACAAACATAAGATAAAACTCATTACAATACTGATAAAAGAGGCAATTCAATATTCATATACTTTCCCTTTTTTTAAGATTTTATTTATTTATTTGAGAGAGAGAGAGCAGGGGGAGGAGCAGAAGGAGAGAGACAAGCAGACTCTACGCTGAGCATGGAGCCCAATCCCACGACCCTGAGATCATGACCTGAACCAAAATCAAGAGTCCGACACAGCTGACTGAGCCACCCAGGGACCTCTATTAAGGTACTTTCTAAAATGAAAGGTATATGCTATAAAAATAGGCACCATGTTTCTGAAAAAGAGGTCAGAACACATATTTTATCCAGAAGGCACAAATGAAGTACTGAAACCAAAATTCCTAGGACCCTTAAGTACTTCATCAAGAAAAGAGGAAATCTGAAATCAAAATTATCTCAGGACATTCAAGATAAATGGCAAAATAAGGCACTATATAAAAAGTACATGTATATTTGACTATCTAATACAGAGGTTGGCAAGCTTCTTCTTACAAGGCCTATTAGTACTAATATTTTAGGCTTTTCCAGCCATTAAGTCTCTGGCACAACTATTGAATTCTGTCCTTACAGAGCTAAAGAAAACACAGACAGTGTATAAATAAATGGATATAGCTATGTTCTAATAAAACTTCATCTTCAAAAAAAGGCTACTGGCCAGGTTTGGCCCATGGATGTAATTTGCTGATCCATGCCCTGTGTAATACACTTTTGCTACAGCTAGTCATTATTATATCATTCTTATGATGGTTGAAATGATTGAAATGAGCTATTGCCCAGAACAACTTGGTTGTACTAACTTTTAAATGCACCATAAGGATTAGAACTTAGAAGAGAATTTTCCATTCTTACCATATTAGTGCTACTTAGGCCCTTATGCTATTTAAAGTCACACTTTACATGTTTCATTAGCATATAAAAAATCATCACGTGGAAAAAAGCCATTAAATGATTCAATGTGGAAAAATCAACCATCCTAGTTTATCTCTAGAAAGATAATAATAAACCTCATCTATTTACGTTTAGCCAGGGACATATAATTTTATTGCTTACAGAACAAAGGCATACAGTCCAACTGACGATGAAGCTGTTTAAGTTTTCCTTTGGATGGGTTTATAGTCAGACTACATGAAGTTCACAGCAATAGAAGGATACAACAACCCAGAGGAGAAGAGAAGAGATGCAGAAAAAAGTGGCAGCCACTTTCTCTATAAATTAAGTCATCTAGTTGTGATAAAGGAAGACAAGTATTTGTAGGTAACATGAGTACAAAGGGAAATGTAACGAATACAATGCATCTGTATTACTCTCATGAATCTGATATGAACACTATTAACAGTATGGCCTTATGGCCGAGTGTTTGTCTTAGTATGGACAGACATTTTCTAGTGAGATAATGAATACCTAGAAGGACTATATTCTTCTGAATAGTTTCCAAATAATATTAGTTTATTGTTCTGTGGGTAGCCAAATAAAAATATGCATGGTATTTGCTATTATTTTGCAATGGACTTTGATATGTTTAAGTTCGCAAACTTAACTACCAGTTACATATTTATGTGTATATGCATGTGTGTGGATTTCTTATGATATTTCTTTGAATGCAAACATATATATCACAAAGTTTCATTATTTTGTTTTTAATCAAAGAGCGAATTTCCCAGGTTTTTAGCTTTTTTTTTTTCATTTCTATCCTGATACAGATTGAGCTACTTTTTTCCTAAAATTTTACTAAAGCATGTACTTTTAATACTTTGTTAACAATTTCATCAATCCATAATTGAAAGTGAGGGGGATATTTACTAACACTCTTATGCCTATTGAAAAAAATCTACAATATCCAGGAAAGTATAATCTCTTATGTTTATATCCATTTACTTTTCAACCCAGTATTTGTTGGTCATGTGAGCTAACAAAGATTTTTCTACAGATTTCCAGACCTATTATTAATGATTTTTATATTATTGATAGTTGTAGTAGTACTGGAATGTTTTTAAGCTCAGGTGAACTTATATGAGTAATTTACCCAACTACTTCAAATGAAGTAGAAATTTCCTGGTCTGTACTGGACTTCCCATTTCCCTGAGCCTTTTACTTTCTTCCTATTGATCCCTGTATATCTCCACTTTTACTCTAATAAGCTGAACACTGGACTATGACTTCAACTACTCTATTACAGCTATTTCCTTATTATCTTGTCTCTTTCCCCTCTGCTCATGTTTCTGCCAAAATCCCGACTCTTGAATCAAGTTTCTTGTTGCTACAATAACAAATTACCACAAACTTGGTGACTTAAAACAATAACTATATTCTCTTGTAAGTATAGCTCTAGAGATCAGAGGTCCAAAATGAGTTTCCCTGTACTAAAGTCAAGGTATCAACAGAACAAGTTCCTTCTGGAGGCTCTGAGGGTAGAAACTATTTCCTTGCTTCTTCAACTTCTGGTGGCTGCCGACACTCCTTGATTCACGAATCCTTTCCTCCATCCTCAAAGCATATTGCCCCAACCTCTTTATCCTGTGATCACATCACCCTATGCTTTTGGTCAAATCTCCCTCAGTCTCCCTTTTATAAATACATTCTTAATTTTATTTAGGGTTCACCATAATGATCCAGAATAATCTCACATCTCAAGGTGTTCAACTTAACTTTATCTGTAAAGTCCCTTTAGCCATGTAATGTAACATTCACATGTTCCAGGGATTAGGACCTGTTTATTCTAGAGAGGCATTATTTGCCTACTGCACTACTATACCTGCTCACCCCCAAAGACTCAGACCTATCCCAACATTGACAAAAGTCTCAACCCATTACAAAGCCCAGTGCCTTTCTTTTCCCCTATATAGGGGCTGCTAGAGGCATCGAAGTAGGGTGCAAAATGGGGCCAAAAGAGTCAACATTTTTCAAGTGGATTTCAGCCTGCCTAAGTGATGGGAAATGCCAGCGCATTTCTCTGGTCAGCTCTCCTTAGTTTTTTGTTTTGTTTTGTTTTTTGTTTTTTTAGTATTATTATAAAGATTTTACTTTTTTAGAGCAGTTTTAGGGTCACAGCAAAATTGAATAGAAGGTATACTTCTTTCCCCTATACTCCCTGCCCCCAAACAGCTTAGCCTCCCCTGTTACTAACATCCCTCATCAGAGAGACTGATGAACCTACACTGACACATCATAATCATCCAAAGTCCATAGTTTACAATACGGTTCACTCTTAGTGTTGTACATTCTATGGGTTTCAACAAATGTAAAATAACATATATCCATTATTATAATATCATACAGAGTATTTTTACTGCCCTACAAATTCTTTGTATTTTACCTATTCATCTCTTCCCCCATGCCCTCCCTGACAACCTGATAACCACCAATCTTTGTATTGTCTCCATACTTTTGACATTTCTAGAATGTCATA
Organism: Potos flavus; assembly: GCA_028534135.1. Taxonomy (NCBI): domain Eukaryota; kingdom Metazoa; phylum Chordata; class Mammalia; order Carnivora; family Procyonidae; genus Potos; species Potos flavus. The sequence continues at coordinate 90,187,044 of CM052886.1, forward strand.
TAGTTGGAACCATACAGTTTGATGAAAAACCCTTTTAAGATTGGATTATTTCACTTAGTAATACCAATTTAAGTTTCCTCCATGTCTTTCCATGGCTTGACAGCTAATTTCTTTTTAGCGCTGAATAATATTCCATTGTCTGAATGTACCACAGTTTATCCATTCACCATGAAGAAAAATGTCATGAAAAAGAGAATATGTTCTGTTTCGTTAGAAATGGCCAAACCGTCTTCCAAAGTGGCTGTACCATTTCATGTTCCCACCAGCAATGAATGGGAGTTCCTATTGCTCCACATCTTCATCAGCATTTGGTGGTATCGATGTTCCAGTTTTTGACCATTTGAACAGGTGTGCATTGTTATCTCATTGTTTTTATAATTTGCATTTCCCTGATGACATATAATATAGAGCATTTGTATATATTGCCATTTGTATATCTTCTTTGGTGAGGTATCTATTAAGTTCTTTAGTCAAATTGTATTGTTTGTCTTCTTGCTAGAGTTTTAAGAGCTAGGATTATAGTCCTTTATCAGATGTACATTTTGCAAATATTTTCTCCAGTCTGTGGCTTGTCTTCTAATTCTCTTGACATTGTCTTTTACAGAGCATAAATTGTTAATTTTACTAAACTCCAGCTTATCAACTGTTTCTTTCATGAATCATTCTTTCTATGTGGTATCTAAAAAATCATTATCAAACCAAAGGTCATCTAGATTTTCTCCAATGTTATCTTACAGGAGTTTAGTAGTTTTGTGTTTTACATTTTTTACAGTTTTTACATTTTCACATTTTACACAGACCTACAAAAAGGTCTGTGCCCCTTCTGCTTCAATTTTTGCGAAAGGTATTGAGATTTCCGTCTAGATTCATCTTCTGCATGTGGATGTACAGTTGTTCTAGCACCATTTGTTAAAAATACTATCTTTGCTCCATTGTATTGCCTTTGCTCTTTTGTCAGTGATCAAACTACATTTATGAAGGTCTGTTTCTGGGTTCTCTATTCTGTTCCATTGATCTATTTGTCTATTCTCTCACCAGTACCACACTGTTTTGATTACAGTAGCTGTACAGCAAGTCAGGTTGTGTCAGTCCTCCAACTTTGTTTTTTTCCTTCAATATTGTGTTGACTATTCTGAGTCTTTTACCCTTAACAATATAAACCTTAGAATCATTTTGTCAATATCCATAAAATAACTTCATGGGATTTTGATTAGGACTTCACTGAATGTATACATCAAGTTGTTAGGAACTGACATCTTGACAATACTGAGTTTTCCTACATATAAATTTGGAATCTCTACATTCATTTAATTCCACTTTGGTACCTTTCATCAGAGTTTTGAATTTTTCCTCATATAAATTTTGCACATATTTTGTTATATTTATACCTAAGTATTTCATTTTGGGAGTGCTGATGTAATCTTTTAGATTTTTCACTGTTATTTCATACCTTCTCTGTTTTCTTCAAATTAGTCACCCTGCCATTGCTTCCCTGAGCCTCCATCTCCAAAATCATTATGCTATTAAATCAGCCCTCATTTGGAACCTAAACTACCTCAAAAGCTTTTAACTGATTTCCTTATTTCCAATAGTAATAATTATAACATTCAAGAGATAGTTGAAGTGGACTAGGCAACAATGATGAAAGCCTGAAATAAATTTCTGCTAGTAAGATAAAAATGAGAAGATGAATTTAAAAAAAATATTTAGGGGGAAGAACTGATACAAATTGCAAGTGGCAAGGTTGGAGGGTAGTTGGAACATTATAGGGAAACTCCTCAATTTCTGGCTTCAGAATCTGGATGAATGGCAATGTCCTTAATGAGGACCAGAAATAGGGGGCACCTGGGTGGCTCAGTGGGTTAAAGCCTCTGCCTTTGGCTCAGGTCATGATCTCAGGGTCCTGGGATCGAGCCCCACATCGGGCTCTCTGCTCAGTGGGGAGTCTGCTTCTCCCTCTCTCTCTGCCTGGCTCTCTGCCTACTTGTGATATCTCTCTCTCTCTCTCTGTCAAATAAATAAATAGAATCTTAAAAAAAAAAATGAGGATCAGAAATAGGATGTAGGGCGAGTTGTGCAAGGGGAGATAATGAATGAATCCAGGATAAATGGGAAGATTCCACGGTACATCCAGGAGATAATATCAACAATCAGTTGCTTCTGTTGTTCCAGAATTCGAGATAAAGATCTGAGAGAGATATACAAAATCTCACATCATCACAGTGTAGGTAGTTGAAGTCACTGGCCTAGATAAGGTCAGCTGAGGGCAGAGTATGAAGTGGGAGAAGACAATGGAGAAAAGAACCCACCCCATATTTAAGGCTTGAGTGGAGGAAGAGAAGTCCATGAAGCTGACTGTATAAACGCCAAGAATCAAGAGGAAAGAAAGAAGAAATGTCATGAAAAAAACATATACAATTACATAGACATGTCTAGTAAAATCAGGAATGAACACTGTCTGTGGGGCTGGGTGGATAAGACGTCATTAGCCTTCATGGAGTAGAGAACGTAGAACTCAGGTTGTAGGGACTGAAAAACCAGTGGGCATGGGAAAGTGATGAAAAAGCTGGGACAAAACATCAACAAACCTGAAAGGAAAATAAGGAGATAAAACAATATGTAGTGGAGATATGAGACCGAGAAAAATCTAGTTATTTTTCAAACATTCTTTTGTTTCTTTAAGATCAGAGAAACTAGAGGAAATTTATAAGTAAAAGGAAGGAATCAGTGGACATGAAAATATGAAAGTTGCAGAAGAGAGAAAGAAAAAATGATAGAACAGGATAGAGAAGTCAAGAGGATCCAGAATGGAGGTGAAATGATTGTCTTTAAAAGCAGACATGTTTTTTCTAAAAATCGAGAAAAGAAGAAAAATCTATAGAAGTGGTTTTAAAATTCATTTGAATGCCAAAGAGCATATGGAATTCTCACCTAAGAACTTTGATTCTGTCTATGAATTAAAGGTGAGGTTATCATCTGAGAGGCAATTATATCCTGAGAAGCATGATAAAAATGTGGAACAGCTATTGTTATGAATGGAAGACTTGGGGCACAGGATAGAATCAGAGAAGAACTGAGGATACATTTGATTCTGGAAATATAAAATTGTAGCATTTGCTTACCAAACCCACAGTGATAGTATTTTTCTCAGGGGTTCTTGCTCATTCTACAGACCAGGAGTCAACACAGGGCTGTGGGTTCTTCTGCAAAAATGAGGAAAAAAACAAAGGGGGAGATCTCTAATTAAGGGAAGAGATCTATCCCCCAATTAGTCACTTAAAGTGACAAAACCAAGAAAATCTGGAAGACTGCCGTGATAAATCACATATCTGAATGGACTTGCCAATTTCTCCCCATCTTCTTGATAATGTCTATGATTTCCCTTAATATGCATTTTTAATCTGGTATTAGAAACTAAAAGCTTAAAATTAAAATACCTGGTTAAGAAAACACATTGTCTAAGGATTGATTATTATAAAAAATCACCAAGCACAAATCATGGATTCAGATCTGCTTAAGTAGAAGGTTCACAGAGTTGGGTGTCCCACAGACTCTAGGTTCAATTCTCAACTGTAACACGTAAGTACTACAGGATGTGATAAATATGTCTTAACCAAATAAATAAATAAATAAATAAATAAATAAAAATATGTCTTAACCTCTCTCAGTATTGATAACCTCATATATAACATGGGGGTTAAAAATGTACCTTACTCAATTTACATGAATAATATAGGTAAGACAGATGATGGTGATAGATGATGATTATGGATAGATAGTATCCATTAGGTATTACTATCTCTTGTTTTGGCAGAAGGGAAAACTTAAACAGCAAAGAAACACAATTTCAAAATGTGAAGTAACTATTGAGAAAATGAAATAATACAAGTTGAAGATAGACTTCACTCAAACCACAATTTTAGTCTAGGGCAAAACCTGTTTGTTATCTTCTGTTCAAAAATAAAGATAGATATGAAATGTGGCATTGATGTGTACTGCAAATGTGAACATGACAACCTAAGAGGGACAATTTTTGCTGAGCCTTAAGACACACAGCAACACTGGTTCAGCTGGTTTGTGCATATTACCCATATTGGCACAGTCAACTTCATTAAAAAGGCACTGTATTTCCAGACATTCTCTTCAGTGCATCAGTGATGTCTTCAAAAAAAAAAAAAGAAAGAAAGAAAGAAAGAAAACTACAGACCTCTCATGTCATCTTTCTGTTGGCCAATGCATTTTACTTACTGCCACTTTTGAGAAAGCAGGAATGGTTCCCAAAATCACAACATTTTTTCTTTCCCAAATGTCCTTGAAAGAGCCTGAAATTCACACCTCAATAAGAGTTTCCCATGGAGTGGAAGGGAGCTGCCTTTTTTTTTTTTTTTTTTTTAAGAGAACCAAAGCATAACCTTGAGACCACCCTCCCAAGTAAGAGATAGAAATGTTAAGGATTGTTGAGCACCCAGCAAATTTCCACAGTGGATCAGTAAGAAGTTATTTAGCACAGGTGTTTAATTATGATGCATTAGGGAAATGGGTAGTGTTCAATGGCCCTCAAACATGAACCTCCACCTGTGCAGAGGTCTAGCATTGGTTCATGGAGTGATAATATCGAGGGAAGCAATCGTGCTCCAATCCTGCTCAAGGGCCTTTCTTTTCTTGGTTGGTGTAACCAAGTTCACTGCCAGGAAGCCATGGGTTTTCCCCACATGAGCAGGTCTTTCATGCAAGTTTATAATCTGCATCTGAGTTATCTCTCCAGGAATTAGCCACTTCTCAAAGCAAGTGAAAAATCAGAATAACTCAAGATGCCCTGTAGAGAAAATATCTCCAGGTATCTTCCCAGAACCCTGACTTTATGATAAACAAAAGAAACCAATGTACTGGCCAAATGACCAGGCAAGGTCATTGTGGTTCATCCTCAAAGTATAGACAGTTCCCTTAGCTAACTCTGGGTACCACTCCATAGGCAGAACTTAGTAAGAGTCCACACTTACTGAGTGTGAACTTACTGAACTCTCAGTAAGGCACACTTACTGAAACTGTCAGAACGTTGTGTACACTAGCTCAGTTAAATCCTATGAGGTCGACTATTATTATTCCTATTTAGAAATGAAAAAAATGATGAGTGGAGGACTATTAAGATTACTATTACACTGTTAAGGGCTATTCTTGCCGAAGTCAATGCTTATGCTTTTACTTGGGCAAGCTGGCTTCCCAAGACCCTGTAGTATCATCCACAAGATTCTAGAGCCTAGAAAGGGTGTGAGTAAAACAGTAATGTAGGTGAAGTTTGTCTCCTGCATTCTCAAGCCTACCATCCAACTGTGGCAGCTTAGCACTTACTTCTTCATCTTTCGTTCAATTCCATTCTCCCTCTCTACTTCATCCGCTTTCCCAAAGCACATAGTTCTCTGTGACTGTCTTCATAAGAGCAGGGAAGCAGAATGAGTCTGCAAAGCTATTCATACTAGTGTGACATTAGTGTAGTATGACCGTCACTTTAAGGACTGGCCAAAAAGAAAGAGTGTGTATGATCTGATAGGATTAAACAAGCAGTAAAATGATAGGGCAAAACATTGTCTTGTCAGGAAACCTGAGTTCTCCCATAGACTGCGAGCTGCCAGAGGATCAGGGTTATGTATGTTAACTTGTGCTTCTAGTTCAAGGCCACATATATAGCAAAATCTCTATATATGCTTGCTGAACTGAGTGGAACAAATCTAGGCTTTCCCATTACTTTGGTATAGCCTTATATAAGCCACTCTGTAGCTCTCCATTTCCTTACCTATATGATGGGAGAGTTGGACCAGATCAGTGGTCCTTAGACTTCTTTTCCATGGAAACTCATGTGCAAATAAAATAGTAACCATGAATACTGAGGACTGAATATTTATGTCTCCCCAAAATTGGTATGTTGAAACCTAATGCCCTAAGCAATGGCATTAACAGTGTGGCTTTTGAGAGGTGCTTAGGTCAGGAGCGTGGAGCTCTCAAGAACGGGATGTGCCTTTATAAAAGGCGCACTTTATTGTGGACAGGTTCACAATAGCCAAACTGTGGAAAGAGCAGAGATCCCCTTCAACAGATGAGTGGATAAAGAAGATATGGTCCATATACACAACGGAATATTACTCAGCCATCAGAAAGGATGAATACCCAACATTTGCATCAACATGGATAGAACTGGAGGAGATTATGCTGAGTGAAATGAGTCAAGCAGAGAAAGTCAATTATCATATGGTTTCACTTACTTGTGGAGCATAAGGAATAATATGGAGGACATTAGGAGAAGGAAAAGAAAAATAAAGGGGGGGAATCGGAGGGGGAGAAAAACCACGAGAGACTGTGGACTCCAAGAAACAAACTGAGAGTTTTAGAGGGGAGGGGAGAGGGGGATGGGTTGGTCTGGTGATGGGTATTAAGGAGATCACGTATTGCATGGAGCACTGGGTGTTATACGTAAACAATGAATCAAAAACTAATGATGTATTGTATGGTGACTAACATAACATAACACAATAAAAAAAAAAATTAACTAAATTTAAAAAAAAAAAAGACCCCAGAGAGCTAGCTTGCTCCTTCTACCATGTAAGGTTATAGCAAAAAGACAGCTATCTGTGAGGAAGTACACCCTCACCAGGCACTGAATCTGCTAGGACCTTGATCTTGGACCTCCAAGTCCCCAAAACTGTGAGAAATAAATGTTTATTGTTATAAAACCACCTAGTTCATGGTATTTTGTTATAATAGCCTTAATGGACTAAGACAATGAACATAAACAAACTGAACAGATTAAAATAGAGCAATTTCGGCTGAATTCACAGGCTGTACCCTTCCTCTCTTCCCTAAGCAGGAACACAGATTGGAAAGTATTAGAATTGCTGGTAACTAATTTTTATGGTGCTAAATATTAATTAACTATGTGTTTTAAACACCCCCAAGGAAACTGTTTTAATATTGTCGTGGGCTTCTTTTCTGAATTAATTTTATTTTGATTTACTAGACAATAGTATTAACAAACACTATGTAAGAGCTTCACCACTTAGCAGCTGGGTGACCATGAGAAGTTTCTTAATTTTTTTGAGTCTTAGATGTCTCATCCTTAAAATGGACATAGTATGATAAAGAGGATAAAAGGATATAAGGGAGGTAGTGGGCCTCTCCTGCCCACTACCTGCCATAAGGTAGATATATATTTAATGTTCCTATTAGAGTGAAGAGCCTTTGGACAAGGGTATAGGATTCCAGCCCTGCACAAAAGACAGATAAGCAACGTGTCTGGCCCTATAACAGATTTGGGGGTGGATACACAGGGGGCAGGCACACTCAGGCAGTGCTGGGAGGATGGAGTTCCATTGCATGGATAATAGAGGCCATGAGAGCTGTCAGCTTCTTTCTGGGGGACACAGTACCCTTGTACATGGTAGCTGTGAAAATAATCAAACACAAATTTACTGTTTTCTTTGGAGTTCATTTTTTCTGCAGCCATAATAAAATTTAATTTCTGTGACATGAATTACATCAGTCAAGACTCCCAGGTTTGTTTAATTAATTAATTAATTTATTTATTTATTTATTTATTTATTTTTTAAAAAAAGACTCCCAGGTTTGGTCATTAAGATTCTTTCAGTATATAAAAACTAAACATTGTAAGTTAACTAGTTAGATTTCTTTCTCCCCAGGAAATGTATCAAACTGAACTTGAAAAAAGCTCAAATTTGGGGTGCCTGGGTGGCTCAGTGGGTTAAGCCTCTGTGTTCGGCTCAGGTCATGACCTCAGTGTCCTGGGATCAAGCCCCATATCAGGCTCTCTGCTCAGCATGGAGCCTGCTTCCCCCTCTCTCTCTGCCTGCCTCCCTCCTACTTGTGATCTCTTTCTCTCTGTCAAATAAATAAATAAAATCTTTAAAAAAAAAAAGTTCATTATCATACACTATTTCAAGTATGGTCTTGAACTATTCAGATCAGTACTTAGAGCACCACCCACTACTGGTTTCATACTGTGCCTGATTAGCAGTGAGCTATTTGAAAATATTTGATAGTTTTGACTTAACTAAAGAATATCATTAAATATTTTTGGATGGCAGTTACACTGTCAAAACCCATCAAACTGAACAGTTACCTATGCATTTCATCACAGGTAAATCATATCGAATTTTAAAAGAAATATCACAAATACTCAAAATGGCTACACGCTAAAAGTTAAGACATTGTATTTTCATGTAAGATAATGCTCCATATAATTAATATGTGAGAGATGAGCACTTTCTAGAGCTTAATGGAGGGACCTAACCATCTTCTTTATCTGTAGGGATTCAAAGAATGTAAGATTAGGTACTGGGGTCAGTGACATGCTGAAACATTTGAATTCTCCCATTTGATGAAGCATCAGTTCTTTCCCCCCTCAAATTCTTTTATGTGACTGACAGTCTCATCCATTTTCTCCTGAGGCTATGACTGAAATTCCTTTGTACTTGTGGAAGCAAGTTTGCTGGTTCAAGAATTTTGTTTTACCTCTGCCTGTAAGACTTGTCAACGGCAAATTAGGACAAGGAATTCTAATTTATGTTTCAAAGGCCTTGACAGTAGTGAGAAGTATTTTTATTTACACCCCCCCCAAAAAAGTGTCAAGACAAGATGATGAACCACAACACACTACTGTACAATTATTAGAAAATTCCAGGAGGAGCTGTGAAATATGAGATGCAAGGGCAAGTGGGGATAATGTGAGCTACTCTTAATAAGGCCCCTGAAGAGTTCACGGCAGCAGCTGGAATTGCTCTGGAGGAGGCAGAGTACGTCTCTGCCCCTCACTTCTTACATTCATATTCACACATACATACGTATATGCACATGTATACATATACATCAAATCTCCATGTAAACATATATGCAAGAGTTAAAACTATGCCTAACATTTGTACTACTACATAATAAACCAAATTCAAATACTAGTTGGGTTCTCTATTCTGTTCCATTGATCTATGTGTCTGTTTTTGTGCCAGTACCTTACTGTCTTCATGACTACAACTTTGTAACATAGCTTGAAGTCCAGAATCGTGATGCCTCCAGCTTCGCTCTTCTTTCTCAAGATTGCTTTGGCTATCGGGGATCTTTCCTGGTTCCATACAAATTTTAGGACTGTTTCTTCTAGCTCTGTGAAAAATGCTGGTGGTATTTTGATAGAGATTGCATTAAATGTGCAGGCTGCTTTTTAACAATACTTGTTCTTCAAAGCCATGAGCATGGAATGTTTTTCCAATTTCCTTGTGTGCGCTTCAGTTTCCTTCTTAAGTGTTGTATAGTTTTCAGAGTACAGACCTTTTACCCCTTTGGTTAGCTTTTTTCCTACATATCTTATTTTTTGGTGTAATTTTAAATGGGATCAATTCCTTGATTTCTCTTACTGCTGCTTCATTATTGGTATATAGAAATGCAACAGATTTCTGTACGTTGATTTTGTATCTTTCAACTATGCTGAATTTGTGTATCAATTCTAGCAATATTTTGGTGGAGTCTTTTTGGGTTTTCTACATAGAGTATCATGTCATCTACAAATAGCAAAGTTCGACATCTTCCTTGATGATCTGGGTGCCTTATATTTTTTGTTGTCTGATTGCTGAGGCTAGGACTTCCAGTACTATGTTAAATAACAATGGTGGGAGTGGACAGCCCTGCCGTGTTCCTGACAATAGAGGAAAAGCTCACAGTTTATCCCCATTGAGGATGATATTAGCTGTGGGGTTTTTCATATATGGCCTTTATGATGTTGAGGTTATGTTCCCTCTATCTCTACTTTGTTGAGTCTTTATCAGAATGGTTGCTAGACTTTGTCAAATGCTTTTTCTGCACCTATTGAGGGGATCATATGGTTCTTATCCTTTCTTTTGTTACTGGGGTGTATCACGATGATTGATTTGCAAATGTTGAACGGAACAGAAAACCCAAAAATGGACCTACAACTTATATGGTCAACTAATCTTCAACAATGCAGGAAAGAATATCCAAAGGAAAAAAGACAGTCTCTTCAATAAGTGATGTTGGGAAAACTGGACAGCAACATACAGAAGAATGAAACTGGACCACTTTCTTACACCATACACAAAAAAATTCAAAATGCATGAAAGACCTAAATGTGAGACAGGAAACCATTAAAATCCTAGAGGAGAACACAGGCAGCAACCTCTTTGGCATCAGCTACAGCAACTTCTTACTAGACACATCTCCAGAAGCAAGGGAAACAAAAGCAAAAGAGAACTATTGGGACTTTGTCTAGATAAAAAGCTTCTGCATAGCAAAGGAAACAATTAACAGAACTAAAACGCAACCTACTAAATGCGAGAAGATATTTGCAATCAACATATCTGGTAAAGGGTTAGTATCCAAAATCTATGAAGAACTTATCAAACTCAACACTCAAAAAACAAATACTCCAGTTAAGAAATGGGCAGAAGACATGAATAGACACTTTTCCATAGAAGACATGCAAATGCTAACAGACACATGAAAAGATGCTCAACATCACTCATCATCAGAGGAATACAAATCAAAACCATGATGAGATACCACCTCATACCTGTGAGAATGGCTAAAATTAACAACATAAGAAAAAACAAGTGTTCACGAGGATGTAGAGAAAGGGAAATCTCCTTACACTGCTGATGGGAATGCAAACTGGTACAGCCACTCTGGAGAACAGTGTGAAGGTTCCTCAAAAAGTTAAAAATAGAACTACCCAGCAATTGCACTACTAGGTATTTACTCAAATAATCCAGCAATTGCACTACTAGGTATTTACTCAAAGCATAGAAAAATACAGATTCAAAGGGGTACATACACTCCAATGTTTATAGCAGCATTACCCACAAGAGCCAAACCACAAGAGCCCAAATATCCATCAACTAATGATGAATAAATATGTGGTTGATATATATATATATAATTATTCAGTCATCAAAAAGAATGAAATCTTGCCATTTGCAATGATATGAATGGAGCTAGAACATATAATGCTAAGTGAAATAAGTCAGATAAAGAAAGACAAATACTATATGATTTCATTCAAATGTGGAATCTAAGAAACAAAAGAGATGGACATATGGGAGAGGGAGGAAAGATAGAGGTAAACAAACCATAAGAGACTCTTAAAGATAGAGAACAAATGAAGGATTGATGGAGGGAGGTGGGTGAGGGATGGGCTAAATGGGTGATGACTATTAAGAAGGGCACTTGTCATGTTGAGCACTGAGTATTGTATGTAAGTGATAAATCATTAAACTCTACTCCTGAAACCAATGTTGTACTACATGCTAACTAGAATTTAAATAAAAACTTGACACTAATAAACAAAAAAGATAAATAGTAGTTGAAGTATTAGCAAAAACAATGGCTTGATCCTTATTGTTCTGCTGACATGTTATAATGAATATTTATAATGAATATGCAGAAAAGTTTAGTAACTCTACAGTTAATGCCTATATACCCACCACTTAGAATCTGTTATTAATATTTTGCCATACTTGTTTCATTACATATCCATCAATTTATCCATCCTGCTATCCATCCATCCATCTTATTTTCTGAAGCATTTCGAAGTAAGCTACACATCTCAGTACCTCTAAATCTCACTGTGGTTTTTATTTTCTCTTTCATCTTGTTGCTACTCTAGTCACTAAATGATTACATTGGTATTTTTAGCCCTATTCTAAGACATATTTTTTCAGTATTGAATCTTGAATGAATCCTGAATGAAGGTGTTTTACTCATAGGGTGGTTTTATTGGCAATATTATAAGGAATATGCAAGTAGGGATGAAGAGGAATAGATTTCTATTTTAAGCTCCATTCAGCAAAATGCAGAAAACATAATCTAGTAAAATTAATGTAAATGTGGTTGCTTTCATAGTCATGATTTTCGTTAGACATCTCTGGTTTAAACACAGCAGAATTCAAAACTGACCCTCACTCTTCTCCTCTCTAGGACTGACACTAAGAGACTGAGGCACTGGTGGAGAGAGATGGGTGGATATACTCCTCGATCTTGACTAGCATATCTCCTGTCATGGAATCATCTCAGATTCATTATATCCTGTCTGGTCCTCAGACATATCCTCTTCCATGCCCCCGACTAGTTGAAAAGTAACTGGAGGATTATCCAGTCCCTAAAGGGTTTTTCTGCTCCACAATCTCCAATGGGCATACTCAGCAAGGACAAACCATCACTACCACCACCCCGCCCCCACATTCTCACTGACATCATTCTTAACAAATGTCCCTTCACATGCGATAACATGGCAAGGAGCAGAGAAGAAAGCACAAGAGCTTTCGCATACTCCCCCATCCCTCTCTGCACTTCAGGAAACGACAATTTTTCCTTGGTCCTCTCACACATGCAAAGACCACACTGTCTATTTCTACTCTCTGGCACCTACTTCACGGTGGTACACGGTGGTATTTGTTTTGGCTTCAGCCACAGGGAGAGGTAGAATTCCCTTTAATCTCAGATCCTCAAATTTAAAGAAAGTTCTATACTTCCTCGTCACGTTACACACAGAATTTTCATACTTCACATAATACTCTTTCCAAAATTTCTAGCTGTCTATTCCCACCCAGAGGGTTTTATATTCATTCCCTGTGCCAGGTAAAACAGAGTAGCTAAGAATGCTTCCAAATTTATTGCTTAATCTAAGATCTAGTCCTTGGGAGATCAGAAGCTTAGCATTACCTTATTATGTTTCTCTTTGCATTTCAGCTGTGACCTCCATTTCCCTGGTGCATGGAGGCCAAAGCTTAGTCTGAACAAAGAAAAAGTAGTGGGACTTCATATTGAAAAAAACAAGCATGGGGTACCTGGGTGGCTCAGTCGGTTAAGCATCTGCTTTCAGCTTAGATCATGATCCCAGAACCCTGGGATCAAGCCCCACATCAGGCTCCCTGCTCATCAGGGGAGTCTGCTTCTCCCTCTCCCTCTGCCTGCCGCTCCCCCTGCTTGTGTGCTTTCTCTTTCTCTCTCTGTGTGTCAAATAGATAAATAAAATCTTTGAAAAAAAAAAGAAAAAAGAAACAAATAAAAAATAATCACTTAATACTCCTTAGCTCATCTCTTCACATCTGTACTGTGTGAGTCAATCTGTTGACTAGACCACTGGTTCTTAACCAGGGTGATTTTGTCCCATGGGGGGATTTCAGCAATGTCTGAAGACACTTTTGGTTTTTATCATTGGAGGAGGTGGATGCTACTAGCCTCTGGTAGAGACGTGGGATGCTCCTAAATAACGTACAATACATAGGACAGTCCCCACAACAAAAAACTTCCCAGCATAAAATATCAAGTAGTGCCAAGGTTGAAAGACCCTGGTCTAACTCAATGTATCCAAAACTAAAGGGTACAAACTTTCAGCTATGAAATAAGCAAGGTCTGAGAATCTAATGTAAAACATGATTGATTAGACAGGACAACACTTTACAGTAGTCCCCCTTATCCAGTGGATTCATTCCAAAACTCTCTGTGGATCATTAAGTGGATAGTACTGAACCTCATATATTCTGTTTTCTCCTACATATACATATCCATGATAAAGCTTAATTCATAATTAGGTGCAGTAAGAGATTTACAATAACTAATAATATTATAAGACAATCAAAACAATATACTGTAACAAATTTTTCCACTATTTAAAATTTATATTTTAATTTCTAGAATTATCCATTTAATATTTTTATATCTTGGTGACCACAAATAACTGAAACTGGAAAGCAAAGTCATGGATACTACTGTAATGTATAACTGAAATGAGCTAAGTAAGAGAGTATAACTTAAATGTTCTGACACACAAAAAAAGATAACTATGAGAGGTGATGATATGTTAATTAACTAGATGAGAGGGAATCCTTTCACAGCACATAAATATATCAAAATCATGATGTACACTTTAAATATCTTACCATTTTCATGGAATGGATAAAAAACAAAACCCATCTATATGCTGCCTACAAGAGACCCATTTTAGACCAAAAGAGACATGCAGACTGAAATCGAGGATCTGGAGAGAAACATTTATCATGCAAAGGGATGTCAAAAGAAAGCTGGAGTACCAATACTTATATGGCACAAGAGACTTTAAAATGAAGACTATAATAAGAGACAAAAACTATATGACAGTAAAGGGGACACTACAACAAGAAGATATAATAATTATAAATATTTATGCAACCAAGATGGGAGCATCCAAATACATAAAACATTTAATAACAAGCATAAAGGAACTAATTGATAATAATACAGAAATAGTAGGGCACTTTAACACCCCACTTACATTAATGGACAGATTATCCAAACAGAAAATCAACAAAGAAACAATGACTTTGAATGACACATTAGACCAGAGGATTTAACAGATATTCAGAACAGTCAATCCTAAAAGAGCAGAATACACATTCTTCTCTAGTACACATGGAACATGCTCCAGAATAGATCATGTTAGGCCACAAAACAAGTTTCAACAAATTCAAAAAGATCAGTCATACCATGCATCTTTTCTGACCACAATGCTATAAAACTAGAACTCAACCACAAGAAAAAATCTGGAAAGAGCACAAACACATGAAGTTAAATAACATGTTATTAACAATGAACGGGACAACTAAGAAATCAAAGTAGAACCAAAAAAAATTACATGTAAACAAAGGAAAATACAACAGTACAAAATCTCTGAGATGCGGCAAAAGCAGTTCTAAGAGGGAACTTTATAGCACTACAGGCCTACCTCGAGAATTAAGAAAAATCTCAAACAAAAACTACTTAACCTTACACCTGAAGGACTAAAAAAGAAAAGTTGGGGGGGGGGGCCTCCATACTGTCTTCCAGAGTGGCTGCACCAGTTTGCATTCCCACCAACAGTACACAAGGGTTCCTTTTCCACACATCCTTGCCAACACCTGTTGCTTCTTGATTTTTTATTTTAGCCATTCTGACTGGTGTAAGGTGATATTTCATTGTTCTTTTGATTTGCATTTCCCTGATGATGATACTGAGCATCTTTTCATGTATCTGTTGGCCATCTGGATGTCTTCTTTGGAGAAGTGTCTGTCCATGTCTTCTGCCCATTTTTTCATTGGCTTATTTATTTTGAGGGTGTTGAGTTATATCAGTTCTTTATATGTTTTGGATACTAACCCTTTATGGGATATGTCATTTGCAAATATCTTCTCCCATTCAGCTGATTGTCTTTTAGTTTTGTTGATTTTCTCCTTTGCTGTGCAACAGTTTCTTATTTTGAGGTAGTCCCAATAGTTTATTTTTGCTTTTATTTCCCTTGCCAGGGAAGACATTTCTAGAAAAATGTTGCTATCCAATGTCAGAGAAATTACTGCTTATGTTCTCTTCTAGGATATTTACGGTTTCAGGTGTCATACTTGGGTTGTTAATTCATTTTGAGTTTAT
The DNA here is from genome assembly GCA_028534135.1 of Potos flavus. Taxonomy (NCBI): domain Eukaryota; kingdom Metazoa; phylum Chordata; class Mammalia; order Carnivora; family Procyonidae; genus Potos; species Potos flavus. The sequence continues at coordinate 90,202,491 of CM052886.1, forward strand.
TTTTGTGTATGGTGTAAGAAAATGGTCCAGTTTCGTTCTTTTGCATGTAGCTGTTCAGTTTTCCCAGCACTGTTTGTTGAAGAGACTGTCTTTTTCCCATTGCATATTCTTGACTCTTTTGTTGAAGATTAATTGACCATATAATCATGGGTTTGTTTCTGGGCTTTCTATTCTGTTCTATTGATTTATGTGTCTATTTTTGTGTCAGTACTATACTGTTTTGATTACTACAGCTTTCTGGTATATCTTGAAATCTGGGATCGTGACACATTTAGTTTTATTCTTTTTCAAGATTGCTTTGGCTATTCCAGGTCTTTTATGGCTCCATACAAATTTTTGGATTGTTTGCTTTAGTTCGTGACAAATGTTGTTGGTATTTTGATAGAAATTGCATGAAATCTGTATATTTCTTTGGGTAGTATAGACATTTTAAGAGTATTTGTTCTTCCAATCCATGAGCATACAGTGTCTTTCCATTTGTTTTTATCATCTTCAATTTCTTGCACCAGTGTTTAATAGTTTTCAGAGTACAGGTCTTTCACCCCCTTGGTTAAGTTTATTCCTAGGTATTTTATTATTTTTGGTGTAATTGTAAATGGGATTGCTCTTCATGTCTTTCTGCTGCTTCATTATTAGTGTATAGAAATGCTACAGATTTCTGTACATTGATTTTGTATCCTGCAACTTTACTGAATTCATTGATCAATACTAGTAGTTTGTTTTTTGTCTTTTTTTTTTTTAATGGAGTCTTTAGGGTTTACTGTATGTTAAGTATCATGTCATCTGCAAATAGTGAAAGTTTTACTTTTTCCTTACCAATGTGGATGCCTTTCATTCCTTTTTCTTGTCTGATTGCTGTGACTAGGATTTCCAGGTACTATGTTGAATAAAAGTGGTGAGAGTGGACATCCTTGTCTTGTTCCTAATCTTAGGGGGAATGGTCTCAGTTTTTCCTCATTAAAGATGATGAGAACTATGGGTTTTTCATATGTGGCTAAAGATATGCTTTTATTTCCTAAGGGTTTAAGATCTAAGAACATTTCATTATGATCACGAATAACATAACTAGATGTTATCTGGCCAATGGAACACATAGGGTGATTCACACATATGCACACACACGGAGATTTCCAATTCTACTGTGGGCTTTGATAGTAATATCATTACTTCATTTCATCTTGTTTAGGTTTGTATACATGTAATAGTAGAGAAAAGGTGACAAATGAAAATGAAGCCAAAAAAAAGGAAAGAAAACAGATTTAAATATATTTATGAAACCTACAAATCTGGATCATACCTTACATATGATCATACATTATGATCATACATTACACTTAACTGTTTTATTTTTTCTTACAGTTCTCCAATAGTCCTTTGAAGTAGGAAATTATTTTTGCCTTATTTCTGTCATTCTACATATGATGAAATTGGGGCTGAGAGAGATTAAGGAAAATGCCCTTTGTAAGTACATAGCTTTAAGCCTAACGAAGTCCAGCTCCAAAGTCCCTGATCTTACTACTCTACCATGCTAAAGAGAGGATGTATTCAACAAGGTTTTACAATGTGCCTATCATATGCCAGATGCTTAATCATGATCGTGGAACAGGAACTTGGAACATGAAGAACTTTTTCTTATTTCCTTCATTCCACACATATTTATTAGATACTTACTGTGTACCACACAGAAAAGCTCCTACCTAGAAATGTTGACATGGAATAAATGACAAATACTAGTCATCTGCTGACAACTACTAAATCTCACCCATTCCTGTTGGTCAGTTTCCCAGAAGGGGCCTTCTGCACTAGGGCTGGTATTATCACATTACTAGGAGCTTGTAGTCCCCAGCGATATATCTGCTTATCCTCAGAACCCTAGATTCTGGGCTCATTCTGGCTTCGATGACTTTTTTCTATCACAGTTTATTTGTGATCTGCAAATTACTAAGTTTTAAAAATTCAAATAATTTAAAATTGTCTTTCTTTTAAAAACTTACAGGCATGCCTCTATCCTTTTTGTGTGTTATACAGTACCTAGTTCACTGCAGACAGTCACAGAGGTGTTTTTTTTCCCCTAGAAAGAAACAGAGAATATCAACCCAACCTGCTCATTTTACGGATGAGGACATTAAGACACAGAGAGATGACTTTATTTTCTGTACTCATGTGCCTATTAGTAGCAGAACTAAGACAACAACTCAAGTCTCCTAACTCCTGGGCTAGTACTATTTCCAATTCTGTGTCCTGCTCATTTGAATTGAGTTAATTCTTCAAATAAGGAAGTCTTTTCAATTATAACTCTAATTATAGGTATGAGAGTCACAAAATTCTCTGCTTATTCCCATGCCTATTCTCTAATTAAACAAGTGATAAAAGATGTGACTGACATAATGAACATCAAAAAAGGAAAAATAATGAAATAAACATTATGAGGTTCTGAGTTGGCTTGAGATCAATTCACTGGTCTTCATTATACTTATTCATACAAGCTTGGATTTTATCCAAATGAGCTCCAACTCTACATTTTAATTCAACAGAAAGGTAGCTTCACAAGTTTTATGCATCAAAAAAAGTAAGACATCAAACTCAATCAAGAATTTGGTTAAGTTCATATATGCATAAGACATTATAACAGCAGTACAGGGAATAAAATGTTTCTAAGACATAGTTCCTAATCTTAAAAATGACAATTTACAGTCTCTTCATAAAAATAGCAGAATTCCTTTTAGGAGTAGAATCATGTCACTCATTCATTCGTTCACTGGCCAAATTATTTATTTGGCATCTATTACACACAAGCACTGTGTTAAAGAAATTATGAGCAAAAACAAGCAAACAAAAGAAACATAGGCATAGGTGTATTAATTATGTATTGTTGCATAACAACTCTAAAACTGAGAGGTTTTTTTTTAAGATTTTATTTATCTATAAAAGAGAGAGATAGAGAAAGAGAGAACACAAGCATGGGGGGGCTGGAGAGGGAGAAACAGGCTCCCTGCTCAGGAGAGAGCCTAATATGGGTCTCAATCCCAGGATGCTGGGATCATGACCTGAGCCAAAGGCAGACACTTAACAACTGAGCCACCCAGGTGCCCTAAAACTTAAGGACTTAAAACAACAAAAATGTATTATCCCACAGTTTCTGTGGGTTTGGAGTTCAAGCATAACTCAACTGGGTGCCTGTGGTTCAAAATCTCTCACAGGTTCACATTAAGCTGTCAGCTGGAGCTGCTGTCTCATCTGAAAGCTCAACAGTGAAGGACAGTGGAAGGAAATGATCTGTTTCCAAGCCCACTCACAGGGTTATTGAACATGCCTCAGCCCTTTGCTATGTGGTCCTCTGCACAAGGCTGACTTATGACATGGCAGCTGGCTTCCTACAGGGAGAGCAGTCTAACACAGAACACCCTAAACAGGAGCCATCGGGTTTTACATCCTCATCTCAGAAGTGACACCCCACCATGTCATCATATCTGCATTATCTTATTGATGAGAAGCAAGCCAATATGTCTAGCCCACATTCAAGGGGACAGAATCACAAAGTGATGGGGGGCAAAGGGAAGAGTCAGTGGAGGCCATCTTAAAGTCTTCCTAAAAGATTTCCCTTAAAGACAACAGATCTTGCCAGTTAGAAGCTTAGAGCCTTTTTATGTTGACCTTTTAGTATATTGTCCCATGGCTTTAAAAACTGACTGGCCTATAGCAGATTCTCAACAAATATTTGCAGAATAATAAGTAATAAATCAAAGGGGGTAGATTTGGGCTAAACTGAGAAGGTCTTAGAATGCCTGGCAGAATACTTTTATACTTAATCTAATAGGCAAAGTGGAAGCATTCATACTTGGAACATTAAAGAGCAAAACAGCACTGGGGCACCTGGGTGGTTCAGTCAGTTAAGCATCGGACTCCTGGTTTGGGCTCAGGTCATAATTTCATGGGTGATGGGATTGAACCCCATGTCAGGCTCCACGCTCAGCAAGGAGTCTGCTCGAGATTCTCTCCCTCTGCCCCCTCCCCACTCATTAACTCTCTCTCTCTCTCTAAAATAAATAAATCTTAAAAAAAAAAAAAAAAAGCAGAGGAGAACCTCTCTTCACTCTAATGCTGCCCTTTTGCATCACTTCTTCTGTTCTCTTATGAGTGCTGAGAAGAAATTTTCCTTCCTTGTTTCTCCTTTAAGGTGATCAACTGTCCCAGTTTGTCTAGGCTAAGGGAATTTGGGGGACATGGGTCTTTCAGTGCTAAAATGGGAAAGATTTTGGCAACCTGGAACCAGCTGGTCATCCTACACTGCTCCATACTCATTTCTCCCTTCAAGAAGAGGAATGGCCAATCTTATTTGTCCACATTTCCAGAGTGTGCCACAGAAACAAAGAGGCTCTCTCTCACCATCCTGGGCCACCTGTGCTTAGACATTGGGTGTTCATCTCTCACTCCTACTGTCTAGTCAGAAACAGACTTCTGCTCTCCCAATTCCAATCTATTCACCTGTGCCTGCGGGGGAAAAAGTTCAAAGAGGGGTAGGAGTTGGGAGGCTTGGCCAAGTTCTCTTATCTGGTTTTGGCAACAATGAAACAGATGGTGTACACTGCTTCACTGTACCTACTTTGTAACTGAAAAGAACTCAAAAGGAAAAGCAACAATTAGGATCTCCCATACGGCCAACAATGATTGAAGCAGATTATTTAGCAAATGTTTGTAAATGCCTATTATGAGCCATATGAAGTATTAGAGAAACAAAAATAAATAAGGCAGTCCTTACCCTCATGACACTCACAGCTGTAGACTTATAAACCAAAATTTAAATATACCATATTAAATTATATCATAATCATCTATTTATAACACCTTGAAAACAAGAGTAAAGTGAACGTTTTCCTTAAAACTGTAATTATTGGTATGGTATTGCAAATTTCCCTCCAAAAAGTAAAAAATATAAAAAAATTGTTTAGAGGAAGTAGTACTTGAATCTTGAAAAATGAACACAAGTTTGTGAGGTAAGTATGTTAGAAAAAGCATTCCAATCAAAGCATGTGCAAGGACATGAAAATGTAGGAAGATGATGAAAATAAAAGAAAATAATTTATAATGTCTCCATCAGTAGGAGATTGTGGAGGTATGGCAGAAAAATTAAGGTTAAGGTTTATCTGGGTGCTAGAAGTTCTGTAATAAGAGATTTTGTCAAGAGCCTGAGAAACCCAAGTTGCAGACTGGAATACAGCCTGGAGGTGGGCAGAACAGCTGTCAATTCTGAAAACGGTTGAAGGGAGTATGAGAAGTGGAACAAAGTGGTTGTTGTAGTATGAAGTGGGGAGAGCAAGTTGGGCAGACATAGGTAGGGAACAGAATCTGCAGGACTTTCCCACTGGAGGAATCTGAGGAAATGGCAGAACACCAAACTAAGAATGTGGAATGAGCAACTGGAAATGTGAGCTTGGATCATAAAAAGGATGGCAGATCAACAGACACAGATGAGTCTAGAGTTGATGGATGACAGATGATGCCCAAAGAGAGAGGGAAAAAAAATGTTGAGAGAAAAGAAGCAGAGACTGATATTTAGAAAAACCAATATTCGTGGAGGTGAAAGAACAGAGTCCTTCGATAGAAGCAGTGAGGAGAAGCAGTTCAGAGGTGTAACTTGGAAGAGGAAGGAAAGACTCTCAAGGAAGAGATGGTCAGGTGGGCTGGAGTTACTGGAGGCATCAGGAATTTAATGGTGGCTGTTTATGAACTCTAGCACTGGCAGAGTCAAACAAAGATAACAAAGGTGAGATGGATGGGGAGAACTTGGGAGTTTCAGAATAAATAACACTTACAAGTACATTTTTTTTAGCATCCTAAGATCTATAATGAACACCCCTTCAGACTATTAGGCTATCTAGCTAAAACATCATTTATGAACAATATCAACATCAAATATTAGACCTAAACTTTCATTCATTCATTTATTCATTCATTCCTCAATTAATTCATTCACCCTTTCATCCACTCAAACAAGCACAATGCCATGGGTAATGGTATCCAAAACAACAGTGATTTGTGGTCTCTATCTTCAAGAAGATGTCAGCCTGTCAGTCTGAGTCGGAAATACAAATAAAGAGCCCCAAAGTGTACAGTTGCTTCAGCACAATCACAGGGGACCAAGAAGTTCAAAGGACAAACTGGGATTTCCTCCAGTTCCAGGCTTAGGGCTTGCTAACAGTGCCAGCAAAGACTGCAAAATGTTGCCTCATCCACAGTACAGTGAAAATCAGAATAGGTTCCACCAAGAAAAGGTTGTTAGTCCCCTGCACATATGCCAAATAGCAAAGTATCAGACAAATACAGGATAAAGAAATTGGATAAAAGAAGCTGACACAAAAAATAACTCAAAGAACTGAGGAACCAAACAAGTATTGTTTTCTCTTTTCATCAAAAACATTCTCCTTGCTTCAACTGCAACTGGTGACCATGTGGAAAATGTATAGCAATATAGTTTAAGGGTTTTGTGTTGCTGCTGCTAAAACTCACACACCATCTTTCTTTGTATAGGACTTACAAAGAAGGTGATGTCAGATAGATACGACCCAATACAGCTCAAGCATGAAAACCATACGACTTATCCTTATGGCTACAGCACAAGCTAAGGAGAGAAGCTGTGATTACTCCTTCTGCAAAGCAGAAACAAGGCAAGATTGCTAATGTCATCTTTTGCCAAGTGCCGCCAAGACTGTTCTCCTTTCAGCAAAATTGCTGAACTGTGCGGATGAGGCTGGATGATTTCCACACAAAAGGACTCTTCATCACACACAGATCTGGAACAGCAGAAGAATCTGTGAGGCTACAACAGATGTGCCGTGTTGAAGAGTCCCCTCCACATGGGCAGGTGCCAGAGGAACAAGTGGAAGAACAGATCAGCCCAGCAGGGGCCACTCGTAGTGAAAGAAATTGGCAAGTCTACTCACAGGCCTTGCCTCGAATCTGCCAGACCTGGTGTTCACAAGGCTGTGAAACAGAAAGGAGCAATATTCAATTATCCATTATCGTATAGAAATCACACATTTCTCGGCACTCCTCAGGCTTCAAGTCATAGGCAGTTATCACCGTCATGGCCAATTAGCATTGACAAAAAGCCACAACATACCAGGGCTATACTGCCCAGCAGAACTCACAGGCAGCTAACTCCTGCTAGGCAGGAACTACCATTGTTTAAAGACAACAAGGTGCCCAGGTACTTTCTCTTCCTGGGGAAAAGGGTGGCTCTAGGAGAAGGAAGAGAAAACCTTCCTCCTTAAGGGAGGGTCTGGCCTCCCACACTATCAGCTGAAGAGGGTATTCAGAGGAGAGTAGCCAGGAAATTACCCCATGTCGCCATGACCATCAAACATGATGTGCATGGATACACATATACAACTAAACTTCATTTTGTGGGGCTGGAGGTAAAGAACTCGGAATGGATGTCTACGTCCAAGAGAGAAGAGCTACTTTAGACAAGAAGAAGAGGTGATAATTCCCACTATTCCTTGGAATCTAAAATTTTTATGGTTAAAGGGGCTTTTTCAGGTTTATCCGCTTGAACTCCTGAATGATAGGGGTTAAGAAACTGAGACTTGGAGACAGGACATTCGACATGACACAAAAATGATTCAAATAGCTAAAAGATGATATTTACCTAGCCCTGATACTGACATGGATGTTACCGTGCTTATGAAGTGGAGGATTTGTGGGAAATGAGTGGCCCCACACTCCGTAATAGATATCAAGTTCCTAACTCTATCTAACATAATGTAAGAATAATGAGTTCTGAGACAGTTTATGCCTTCTCACCTGGAAGAGGGGATGGCTGGGACCTGAACTGGGAGGTCCTGAGCTGCAGGGTCTTCAGTACAGACTTCCGGTAATGAGTTACCTTTGTTTTAGGCTTCAGAATGGTATTCTATGGCTATCTTCAAAAGACGAGAGATGAAAGTGCTAGAGAGGATGTGGAGAAAAGGAAACGCTCGGGCCTGCTTGTGGGAACATAAACTGGTATAGCCACTATGGAAAAGAGTACGAAGATTCCTCAATAAATTAAAAATAGAACTACCCTATGATCCAGCCACTCCACTGCTAAGTATTTAACTAAAGGAAATGAAAACACGATGTCAGAGATATCTGCACCCTCATGTTCATAGCAGCGTTGTTTACAATAGCCAAGACATGTGAACCATCTGAGTGTCCCTCAATGCAGGAATGGAAAAAGAAGCTATGATATAGATAGATAGATAGATAGATAGATAGATAGATAGATAGATAGATACACACACACATACACACACACACACACAAATATACATATATTTGTGTGTGTGAACACACACACAATGGAATATTACTAAGTCATAAAAATATGGAAATCCTGACATTTGCAACAACTTGGATGGCCCTTGAAGGCATTACACAAAGTGAAATAAGTCACACAGAGAAAGACAAATACTATACGATCATATTTATATGTGGAATCCAAGGAAGCAAGTAAGTAAAGGGAAAGGGAAGACTCAGAAAAAGAGATCAGATTTGCAGTTACCTGAGACAGAGGATGGAGGGAAGGGGAACTGGATGAAGGTGGTGAAAAGGTACACACTTCCAGTTCTAAGATAAATAAGTACCTGGAATGTAATGTACAGCATGATGGCTCCAGCTGATACTGCTGTATAATATGCAAGAAAGTTGTTAGAAGGGGAGATCCTAAGAATTCTTATCGCAAGGGAAAAAAAACACATTTTTTCTTTTCTTTGGAGATATACAAAATAATGGAATGTTAACTAAACTTATTGTGGTAATGATTTCACAATAAATGTAAGAAAAGTGAGATCACTTTGCTTACACAGTGTTCTATGTCAATTCCACCTCAATAAAACTAGAATGAAGGGAATGGCATTTTCACCTGAGCGTACCACATCTGAGTTTCCTTTAAGGATGGAAGCTTCTCTGAAAGTGGAGGTCCTCTGGTGCTATGGCTATGGGAAGGCCCTGTTGAGGGTCAGAGTAGAAGGGGGGCAAAGAGCCCCAGGAGTTGAGTGGGCTGGCTCCAGAGCCAGATTATCTGGGTCCAAATCCCAGCTGTGCCCCCTTGCTAACTGAGGAAGTTAGACAACTTGGTGAACCTCTTATTCCTTTCTATTCTATCAAAAGGGGATGATAATGGCAACCTCATGGAGATGTTGGGAGGACCAAATGAAGTAAGAGGGAGAACAATGTCTTAAAGTTTGAGGGTTAGAAATTTAGGTCTTTCAAAAAAAATAGTTATTTTGTCTTAAAATGAAAAATGCTGCCTTCGTGTATACCTTGCCATAAAATTTCCTCTATCAGCATCTCCAAGATAATCCTACCTTGGGCACTACTACTTAATTACAACATGCTTAATATAATGGATGCAGCAGACAATTTCTGGAAGAACGGGGAATACAATCTATAGTACTCTCCTTTAATCTAGGTGTCTTTAGAATGTTGTCTTTTTATCATTCACTCACAGTTTCGTAAGATGTCCAGTATTTTCTTGCCAGTGAGTGCAAATTTACATCCATAGTCACAACCCCAAATTTATCTTTCCTCTCACCCGTAAGTACAAAGTGAATTAGGCAGAGCCTAAATTGTTGTTTTCTGGTTTTCTATGACTCGATGGGAAAGGCCTAGATGCCACTTCTATTTTGAGGTCAAGCGCCACTTAACTATGTCACGGATTTGTTATTCCTATAAATGGGTTCATACTTTTCAGCAATAGGTATGTTTTAAACTTTTTTAAAGGTAAATACAGAGAGAGAAAAAAAAACCCAAATATCAACTGTATCATTTAAAAGCAGTGATGAGCAAGTGGTTATGAAATGAACTCAGCATGTCTGTTCTTGTATCTAGGGAAAAGTACAATATGCTTTATTTTGCACTAAACTTTTGATTAAAGGGGACTGTCAAATAAATCAGGACACCAGGATGACATGGTGCCTGTCACCTGCAACAGGACCTATTCTGGGCAAAAACTGCCTTCAAAGGGGCACCTGGCTGGCTCAGTCAGTGTCTGCCTTCGGCTCAGGTCATGATCCCAGGGTCCTGGGATGGATCACGCCCTGCATGGGGCTCCCTGCTCAGCAGGGAACTTGTTTCTCCCTCTCCCAACCCCCCCAACCCCCGCTTGTGCTCACTCTATCTCTCTCTCAAATAAATAAAATAAAATGTTTTTTAAAAAATTGCCTTCAAGGAAGAATATCCAGTTTCTAGCCATTCATTCCAATGCTTCTATTCTATAAAATTTTTTATACCGTGTAAGAAATCAGGAAGAAATAGGTATTCTCAAGCATCATACCCAAATTTGCATTTACTAGGTGGTTTACATGACATACGTCAGGCATACCACCAACTTGAACACCAAATAATAGACTGTCAAGTTTACTTCATGTATTTGGGAATTATTGGAGGATATTCATTTAATTACATTTTTCATAAAAGAAACAAATATAATTATTACAACATTTGACTTTAATATAAAAATTCAAATTATTAAAAACCAGGTTTGCTTTGTTCATTATAAGGTAATATCTGTAATGTGCTATTGTTTTATTTCATTCTCACAGTTTCAAAAATGCATAAAATCATCTTTTATATTTTAACCTGCCAAAATTTTATATTCTAATACCAAAGAAATCTGGGGGGAAATGTGTTCGAATATGAATCTATTATTCCACACACAGTTATAAGAATAGATCCAGGTTTGCAAATGAAATGTATGTAACTATTACCTTTAAATCACACACAAGAAAATTTAACATGTACACAGAAGTTTTTCCAGAATAGTGAAAATATGACAGATCCATCATATTAGAAAGATTTGTCACTGGAGATTTTAGAGGGTTTTTTTTTCTCCTTTTCTTTTTCTGGATCTAAGAATACTCACTTCTAAGTACTATTTGTTCTGCCCCTCCCCCCCCATCCTTCGGTTGTACTCTTGTCACTTCAGAACTTCCTGGCATCTATCTCCCCACCTGAAAAAGAATACGAGGAGCTGGCCATGACCCCAGAGTGATTTCAGAAAGATCCTAGTAGTGGTCCTAGTAGTGGTAGAGATACCAGATCAGTAAGTCAAGCATCTCCATTAGTGGTATATGCTCCAGTTTAGATGAGGTAATCCTAAAATTAATACAATCCTAGTCCTGTTCTTTTCCCTGTTCTCTTTTCCCTCTCCTCTCCTCTCCCTCTGTCTCTTTGTATCGAATCAGATAAGAAAATAAGAAACTTCCAATTCAATCAAGAACACTTGAAAGGAAACATTTTCAGGCTATATGTGATGACAGATCTTAACAGCCCCACTGCTTAGTGATCAGTCACTTTGATGTTAGCAAAGAAAAAACAGAAAAAGGGAAAAGAATCTACAATTGTGACCTGAAATATGAAAATAAGTCTGCTTCCTTTTTACCATTTTCCCTCCTCTTTAAAAACTCCCCCATTTTGTGTTAAAATATTCATAACACAAAATGTACCATTTGGACCACTGTAAAGTGTGCAGGTCTGCGGCATTAAGGATGTCCGCATGGGTTCAAGACCATCACCCCCGTGCATCTCCAGAACTACTTCATCTTGCAAAACTGAAACTCTGTAACTATTAAACAATAAAGCAACCTTTTTATTTTAATTTTCTTAATAGCCAACATATGTCAGCCCATCTTTTTAGCATTTGCTATCTATTTATCTGGTAATAGGGAAGTTGGAGATGATGTGTCTGCCCCCAGGGAGTTGACACGTTAAGACAGAAGACAGACAAACACGCTGCTTCGCAAGCCACTCACTGAGCACACACCTGACACTTAGACAGGTGCCGCATTTAAGTTAATTTCAAAGTAGAATGACTGATAGTTTCGTTTCAAAGTTCTCACTAGTAATACACAATACATAGCTCTCATCCAGGGGAAGATGTTATTCTTAAAAATGATAAATTATTTTAAAAGGAAGAAAGGGTGTTGCTATTTTAATGGCCCCTCTCAATGTTATTTTTGAGTGTTCACTGGCCTTTTTTTATAATAAATTATTTCCTATTTTAAATATTTTAAAGTTAATTTTAAGATTTTAATATTAATTTTAGTCTTTAATGCTTTTACTTGGTAATTTTAAAGCCAATTCCCAAAAAGTCCAAAGCCTCCTAACATGGTCCTTGGACTACTGTTGGCCCTTGGGAAGAGAGGCAGTGTTGGAAATGAGGACCTCTGTCCTTGGGGCTGTGTATGGGCCCCCAAGCCACCCTCCTTCCCAAATCTGTCACAGTAGGATGTGACAAATAGCATTTCAAAACTTCCCAATTCAGCCTAAGAACAGGTTAAGATGCAATTTGCCCTTATTAATAAACACTGCATTTCTCTGAAAATTGGCTGCATCACTCACAAACAAACACCTCTTACTCACCTTTCTGTCTCAGGGGGTCAGCATTGCAAATATTCAGTCCAATTTTTCTTTTTTTAAATGGGAACCAGGTGTTGTTGTTGTTGTTTTAATTGTTGTACTTGTTCTATGGCACCAAATAGAAAGAGTCATGCTGATATATTCTAAATTGACTATTTGTGTTCTCTTTGCTAGTGATTATTCATTTCAGTTGGACAGTTATTCATGTAAGCAATTTGCCACCCTGATGACTGAGAAAAAATATTGAAGTGCTAGGCTTTTAAAATGGTAATATGTGGAAAGAGATATAATTCTCTTGCAAAACATATTCCTCAAGTTTTATATTGGGTCTCTGGTGATATGAACCATAAAATCGTGCTAGCTAGTCCAAACTGTTTTTATTGAAATTTTGGTTTGGGATAACAAGGACTGACTCTTTTAAAAGCTCATTTGGAAAACAAATATTTGGGCTCTAGCTACAGTATGTCTATGAAGATATCTAGAATTTAGGACGATAACACTAATGGAAAAGTGCATTTCTTCAGTTCAATTTTCTCCTGGAAAATGACATATATGCTGCCTTAAACAGCTGCAGCTGCTGCTTCATGAAATTCTTCAAGAAATGATCTCTGTGAAAGGATTTTGTTCAGTGCGCTGTTTCTGCTGGTGCTTCGAGCCCGTTATTGAATTTATATGGAAATGAAAGATGGAGACCGCTGAGCAAAGCCAAGGTTTTACAAACTTGCCTTTGCTTGGCCTCCCAGAAAGCCATGCAATTGACCTCATTAGATCTGTCACTAGCTGCCTTATTTCTGGGCCTCCCTCTCTAGCCTGAAATAACATCAGAACTCTCCAGGTCTCAGTCCCTAGACTCTATCTTCCTAGAATATACATCACAGACACAGGAGTACGTGGAGCCCATGGCATGAAGCGACACTGCAGAGGAGTTATGGTGACCCAAGAGGACCAAAGGGACACCTTCTGATGAGGCTGGACTGCCTCGGATATTGCTGTCTCTTGGCTTCATCTTGTCTAGCTAGTTCTCAGGATGCTGGTTAACAGCAGTTAAGTCTGGCCTTGAAGTAACTGTTGGTCCACGATGGACAAAATACACAGTATAGAATCTCAATGTCAAGAAACAGATTGGAGGAAAAATCCAGTCCAACATCTCTTTTGAGAAACTGAGACCTAAAATGTTTAGTTGCAGACATAAGCCAAAACTAAGCCTGGTGTGCCGATTCTCCATCTACTGACTTTTCCTATAAGTCATTTATAGAATTATGCCATGTATCTGCTACTCCTCTATGGAAGGCAAATTTTTTTTAAATATAATAGGGACTAGGAAACCTTTTTATACATAAAGGTATGAACTGCATCCCCAAAGGGTTTGGTTTTCTCTAATCCTTTTAAACCATCTTTTATCATCTGTATATTAGCTTCTCCCCAACAAGCAAATCTATAAAATGAAATTCCTCTATCTCATTCTGTCAAATTGAACCACACATTAATTGAAAGCTTAAAGAATTATTGTAATGACTTACTATTTTACTTAAATGATTTTCAAAATTTGAGATGGAGCCAAATACCTTTCTGGAGACAAAAATAAAGCAACTTAACAGAAGTGATAGATATTTGGCAAGATTTGCAGGTAACAGAGATTTTGTAAATGTACATGTTTGAGGAGGTTCTCTTAGAGAATATTCTTAAAGACATGATACTTAAAGCTTAAAGCAATATTATGTTCACAAAAATTAATTGTTCTCTTAGTGAATACACCAGACCTAGATTTATGTTTGAAAATGCTTCTTTCATAGCTGATGTTGTCAGAGTTGGCTAAAATTCTACAATAAAGTTTTATAATGATATAATCGTAAGATTAAAAGGGACATCAAAAGATCCAGTTTTTACTTCTATACATAATTTCTCTACTCCAAAGGTGGTTCCTCAGTTAAGAGATAGCATTATATTGGGCTGGTATGATCTCTATGGCCCCACAAAATTAAAAGACTGTTAAAAAAAAAAAAAACTTTCCTGGGATGGATTATATGCTATTTGCTATTTCCAGCACTAACCTGAATTTGTAAGACATTTTCCTAGGTTCGCTGCAGAGTTATGTTATGTTACCAAGAAGTCATCTCTATGTCTCACCCATCAGCTGGTGTAATTACGGGGACGCTCTATTTTAGTTCTCGTTCAGTGCTATGTTCTAGGCAGCGTACTAAGCACTCAACACGCGTGAGCTCTAACTCTAATCAATCCACACAGCAATCAGTCATTACTCATGGCCATTGCCCAGTTTAGGAGACTGAGGTTTCAGGAGCTTAAATGACTTGCCCAAGGTCTCACTGCTACCACCATTAGAATTTGAACCTGCCTGTATCCAAACCATACATTCTTTACCCTTCGCCACAACCTCTCTAGCAGATACACAGCCTGGAGGAACCAAGATATGGATACATCTTGATGATAAAAAGGATGGTAGGACCAAGGGAGCCAGCAGAGTCTGAATGTGTGGCCTCAGGGACACTTGATGATTTCTGACACAGTCTGCCTACAACAATAGCAATCCTTAGCCAGTACCTGATTATATTGGAGGACTCTTGTTTTCTATAACATCTAAATCTATCACTCAAGAAACATGTATCAAGTGTCTACCATGGAAAAGGCCCTGGAGGTACAATTGCCAGATAAAATGCAGTATAAATATGGCCATATCCAAATATTCCAATGAGACATACTTAAAAAGTCTTCATTGTTCACCTGAAATTCAAATTTACCTGGGAATCCTGTCTGGTTTTTTTTTTGTTTTTGCTAAATCTGGCAGCCCTGCCAGTAGGTGAAATATACAGTTGCTTTGTTTCATCTTGGTTTTAATTGTCCCTCTCCCTCTTGGTGAGACAAGCTACAAACACATGAATAGGAAGCCAATGATTCAATGTGGGATCCGGAACATGCCATGTGGCCAGTGTATATATTAGGTCTCTCTTGTAAAGATTCGAAACTCCTCTCAGAAACGATTTTAAAAACACACAGTGCTCTATGCCCAGATGTCTCTCCGGGCTAGATAAGCTCCTGTGGTTGGTCTCTTGTTTTATAGTGATTCATTCTTTTCATTTATGTAGTCAGTTGAGAATCGGGGACCCAGCAGGCAGGGGATGACCAACTCAGAAGAGGTAATTAAGGAGAATGTAATAAGGGTGCTGGCAAAGTTAAAAGAAACTAGCAAGAAAGGTGAAGTCCAGGAAGGCTAGCAACCTTGGGAAACCCTGCCCAGCAAGAGGTGGGAGCCATTACTGGAACTCAGTGAGAGTTTAGCTATAGGAAAGAACTAAAAGTTCAGCACTGGTAAGAAATGCAGCCAAGAGCAAACTGTGGCCCAACAGGGCAGGAGCCGGGGGAATAAATCTCTTGACCTCTCTCACCTTGCACCTGGCTGATACCTCCCACTGGGCAAACCCAAGCAGAAATGAGGGGCCAAGGAAAGCCTGCCGTGACATCCCTGTGAGTCAGCTCCTGCTTCTAAGTGCACAGAGCAAGGGGAGAAGGATGACAAGCAAATGTGAGGGGGACAAAGACAGAATACCCAGCACATTCTCTCATATCGAATCATTACTTTTTTGCACTTCTTAGCACTTTATACATGTCTGCAGAGCATTTGTCACATCTTATAATATTTCGTTTATTCATCATTTTTTCTCTCAGTGATGTGTGTGCCTCTCTCCCTGAAACTGATGAGAAAGTTATATATGATTTTGAACATTTCAAGTATGCCATCAGGGCAAAGAAGGCAGAACACAGCCTACCAAACCCTGATTGCCAGTGTCAAAGGAGAAAAATAGGGAAGAAAATGGGATTGCTCTTCTTCCAGGATCGGAAGATGGTTTGCTTGATGGGAAGCCCACCAAAAGGACAGTAAGGGAAAGGCAGACAAGGCAAGGAGCAAGTTCACCCCCCTTAGGCACAGCCTAGAGAAAAGTTGTCCACCTTATGCCCACTTCCCTGGGAGGCAACAACTCATGAGAGGGGTCGCAGGGTCACAACTACAGTACAAGTCCATTCTCTTATTTTTGAGAATTTTTGTTGGCTTATGACTATGTCAAACATAAAAAGATTGCTCTGACCTTCACAAACTTATTCCATAAAGCTTCCTTTTCCATAGAGCCCATTAGAGTGTTGATGTCCCGTAGGGCAAGAGAAGCACCTAGAAATAAATAAGTATGAATATTGTCCGGAAAACTTGAAACTATTCTAAAACCACTTGAGGCTCCTTAACTGCTACATACATGAAAAGATTTCTTACATGTTGGAGAAATTACAGTCTGCATCCCTACTTCACCTTGAAGAAGGATCATCTGCCTTGGACAGTAGTGCTCTGGGGACAAGGTGGTGGGGTATTTGTTAATTATCATTTATCCCAGTCCTCCTAACTAAACTGTATCACCTGAGCTTCTTGTCAAGGAAGCTGATCAAAGCTTCTACCTGAACATAATCAAATTACTGAACAGTAAGCAAACTTCCTAAGGGAATTAAATTTAATTTTGACAGACATGTGCTACATGCCATCACAATATATATTCTTAACTGAAATATTTTTTATTTTTTTTTAAAGATTTTATTTATTTATCTGACAGAGAGAGAGAGATCACAAGTAGGCAGAGAGGCAGGCAGAGAGAGAGGGGGAAGCAGGCTCCCTGCCGAGCAGAGAGCCTGATGCAGGGCTCGATCCCAGGACCCTGAGATCATGACCTGAGCCGAAGGCAGAGGCTTTAACCCACTGAGCCTCCCAGGCACCCCGTAAAAAGTTTTTTAAAAAGCAGACATTAGGGGACGCCTGGATGGCTCAGTTGGTTAAGAGGCTGCTTTTGGCTCAGGTCATGATCCCAGCGTCCTGGGATAGAGTCCCATGTCGGGCTCCTTGCTCAGCAGGGAGCCTGCTTCTCCCTCTGCCTCTGCCTGCCACTCTGCCTGCTTGTACTCTCTCTCTGACAAATAAATAAATAAAATCTTTAAAAAAAAAAAAAAAGCAGACATTAGGGTTCATTAATTTGCACTTTTCCCTCCTCCCTCATATACATATTATTCAACTCTGGTTTTAAAGTTTAAGATGGCATATTGGCATCTGCCTTAGATCTTATCTTTGCCTCTTTGGGCTATTTTCATGGATTCATACCCTTTCTCTCTTTGTGCTCAGAATTCTACAGTGAATGAATAGGAATACTGGCTCAATGGTTTTATTCTTTGTTTTAAAACTATAGCAATGTCACATTTATCTAGAAATCTAACATTTTAAATCCAACTCAAATATAAGCTAAAATAAACAACAAGAACAACAACAGAACTATCTGAATGTCTCTGTAATAACCTGACATAAAACAAATAAGAAAAATCTTTCCGAACCTCTTTACAGTAACCTGACATGCTTAATTCTGTAAGAGAAGTATTCAAGGGGGCCTATTGTTAGCATTTTTGTATTTTCTTAGCAAGTAGGTTATCTGGTTTCCCGGCACGCAACATATTAGTGGCAACAGTATACTGGAGTTGCTACGAGCCAGGACTGGAGTCAGGCACACTTATATGATTTAGCCACAAGTTACCTCCCTCTCTGGACTTCAGTTTTCTCCTTGTAGTAGGAAGGCCCTAAGATGGCCCCCAGTGATTCCTGCCTCATTGGTATTCATGCCCCTGTAGAAGCCCATCCTCTTGAATGTGGGCCAGAGTTAGTTACTCACTTTTAAGGAATGGCATACATCAGAAGCAATGGGATGTCACCCTGAGATTAGATTATAATTGCCATTTTGTAGGTGTTCTACCACATCCTTTCTCCATCATATCCCTCATTCTAGGGGAAACAAGCAGCATTACGGGGAGGCCAGTGTAGCAAGGTACTGATGTCTCCACCAACAGGCAGCAAGGACACGAAGCCTGTCAACAACTAAGCTTGGAAGTAGATCTTCTGTGTCCTACCAATAGCTATGCGAGTGAGCCTGGAAGTGGCTTTTCCTCACTCCAACCCCAGGATGACTGCATCCCTGGCCGACATTTTGTAGCCCATGGGCGATCCTGACCCAGAACCACCCAGCTAAGCCACTCAGATTCCTGATTCTCAGAAACTGTCAGAAAAATGTGCTGTTTTTCAACCACTGAGCCATGGGTAATTTGTTATACAGCAATATATAACCAACACAAACTCTGATAATGAAAGTGTGGTGCTGTTCCAACAGAAATCTAAATTATGGAGGTGGCCTTAGAAGTAGGCTGTGAGTGGGATTTGAGTAAGGAGCTAGTTAATGCTTAACGTGCCTTGGGCACGCTAGAATTTTGGACTCTGAGGACATAGCAGGTGATGGCATATAGAAAAGTGAGAAAAGTCTTACTGGAAACCAGCTGCAAAGCAATAGATATCTACACCCATCTACCACATACAATTTTTCTGAAGATTAAATGAGTTAATGCATGAAAGCATTTAACACAGTGCCTAATACATTATAATATATTCAACAAATATAAAAACAGATTCACTGATAGAAGCTGACAGTAGAAATAATAATACTGAATTGTTGCAGTAAAATCATAAAACTAGACATGAAAACAAAAAGCAAACATTCTGGAAACATTTACTTAGAAGAAAACAACTCAGCAGCCCCTACGGGAATAATTATACTTCTACCCTGTATAATAATGGCTCTTTTCATAATTACTCTTGTCATCGAACATGTAAAACCGTATTTTATCAACATTTCCTCCAAACCAGTATCCTTCACTTTTTTTTGTTTCTGTTGATATACCACTACTTTTCTAGTTATACTATCAAGAAACTCTGCTTTCCAACCCCTGACTTAATTAATTATCCAATCTTATTGGTTCTTTAAATGTCTCTTCCACCCACCATTTCCTTTTCCTTATATTTCAAGCTCCTTCATCCAGCCCTGTTCACACCACACCTCGTCTATGCTAATTCTTGTATAATTCCACACCCTTTCTGTCTGTGACTTCTAGCACTGACCCCTATTCTCACAGACAACTGGGACTGAAACTCAAGATCCCTTCTGGATTTCTTTTCTTCACTTCCCACATTTAATCAGTAATTGAGTCCTACCAAAGACTGCAAGTAGGGTGAGAAAAGACAAGAGTCAAAGATACACTTGATGAGACCAGTAAAATCATTAAAGAAGTTTTGAAGGAGACATGCTAAGTCAAGAAATAATTTCAATAAGCTAATGTTAAACAAAGGTGAATGCAAAAATAAAGAGGTTTCTTTTTTTAATTGAGGTATACTTAACATATTAGTTTGAGGTATACAACATAACAATTTAATAAAAAAAAAAAAGAAGTCTGAGGGGCACTTGGTAACATAGTTAAGCATCCAACTCTTGGTTTCGGCTCAGGTTGTGATCTCAGGTCATGAGATCGAGCCCCATGTCAGGCTCCATGCTCAGCATGGAGTCTGCTTAAGACTCTCCTTCCCTCTCCCTCTGACCCCCCCCACCCCGCCCACCTCACACACGCACACATCTTTCTCTGATAAATAAATAAATCTTTAAAAAAAAATAAAGAATTTTGAGGGGACAGATAACATAAATTGAGCACTTTCTCTATGCCAGATGCTATGTAAGTTCATTCTTTCATTTATCCAATGAGTATTTACTGAGGACCAACTATGTCCCCAACACTATGTAAAGTACTAGCTACACCTCTGGACACATAGCATTAAAAAATACAGACACCATACCACTCACAGATTTTACAATCTAAGATTCACTATCTTATTTGATCTTCATAAAAGCCATAGGTTGGTATGATATCCTATTTTTCAGATGAAGAAACTGAGGCTCCACCAAATTATGTAATTTATGAGAGATGACAAAGCTACAAAGTTATGGGATGAGCATTAAAGCCCAGATTAGACTGATTCTAAGGTCATGTTCTTTCTACTATAGGACCCTCTCCTCCTAAGATGAGCATTAAGATTTGGCACTGGAATAGGCACCCATACATAAGTAAGTTCAATTTCTGTCCAGTGATAGAAGCAGTATACTTTATTTCCCCCTATAAACTGTGATAATTTGAACATTCCAAAAAGTCCCAAACACAAGGTTTTCCCACAGGTTTGGTCATTTATTCTCTACAATAACAATAATAATAATACCGTAAACACTATATTCCTTTGTAATAAAGACTAAACAAAGACTCTGGAGTTAGATCTGATTTGAATCCTAGTTCTGCCACTAAATGACTGTGCATCCCAGGCAAATTACTTAACCTCCTCAAGTCTCAATTTCCTCATCAGTAAAATGGAGATAATAATAGTGCCTATTTCATTGCCTTGTTGTAAGGATTATATGATATAAAATGCTTCTCCTGCCATATGGAGTACATCCTCTGAATATTAGTTTATTAGAAGTTTCATGGGATAAAATAATAACGAAGACATTGCTGCTAAGAGCTTTCATTCTATTAAGAAGAGTTAGGCACATAAAAAATCTAAGTATAAATACAATGAAGTGGCATGCAATAATAAAAGTATACACAAGATACTTTCGGAGAACAGTCGAAGGTGCAATAACTTCTGTCCTAGGGAAACATTTCAGTGATTACATTAACTTTCTCAATGATTACATGCTTTTAGAAAAACATATTTCATATTTCAGTTGCTCATTAATACAATGGGTAGTTTTGGAAAATTTATTTTAGAAGCAGTTCCAACACTGGGATAATTTTCTTTAAAAAAAAATCCAGGAAGATCCCAGGTAGACTTTCCCAAAAGGATAGTCCAAAACTATCCTTAATTCTCCTCTGGTGTTTCTCCACTCTCAACAAAAAAGGTGGAAATGACCTTCCAGGTCCCCAAACAAATGAACTGACAGCTCTGTAGAAGAAGGCACCATGTGTTGGAGAGAAATGAGGCTCAGAAGCCTACACGAAATTTTGTCTTGCCAGTCCTCCCTTTGGAGGGGGCTGGTCTGTGCACGTGTTGTTAGTAGGTCCTGGAAATGTGAATATGCATGAGGAAGGATGAGATTCCATTATATGACTTCTAAGTGGTTTCCCAATTTCTGTTATTGCTTTCCTAGGGTAGGAGTTGATAAATAAATGATGCTACAAAAAGTTATCTACAATGTTCATGTGTTCTACCCGTTGGTATAAAATGTGGCTGTTGTTTTGTCTTGATGTCATAGAACTAAAAAGGAATAGCTGCTTAACACGTGAGGGGAAAAAAAAAAAAACATTCCTTTAAAAGCACAAAGCAAGTATTCCTATAATGAAAAGACAAGAAGTTCTTACTCCCACTTAAATAACAACTGAACTAATACACCAACATTCAAAAATACTGTAAATGCTTTTGTCTTAATTAGATGTATTTTTTCTTTTTAATTTGGAATATGTCCATTGAAAGTGTTTATCTTTGCTAATAATTAAATAAGGGCAAATTAGAGAAGGTTTATAGCATTTTTTACTGTTGTTATTTAACATGAGAAAAACACTATGTAGTGCTCAGTACTTGGTGCTGGTGAGGTGAAGCGGAATCTGGAATTCTTATTTAACAGTGGTATATGGTGCCATGCTTTTAGAAAAGCATAATAGCCAAATATAGCAAGTGACACAAAAATTATCATCTCCTTCTGCCGCATAAATATCTGGGAAATTTATGCTCAGGAAATATTTCAACATAATCAAAATATTTTAAGAGAGATCACAGCAGAATATTTGTAACAGAAAAAGAAGATAGAAACCAGTAAAGGTTCACTGTAAGAGAATTAATATGACAAATTTGGAACTTGTAACTATTGCGATACCATGCAGTGGATACATGGAAAATGCTCAGTAAAAAAGCAGACAGTAAAATCATATGCATATACAGGCAGTTACATAAAATACACATATACAGATGGATTCAAGGGCCTTTTGAAAATAGGCAAGTGTCAATTATCTCATAATCTGCCTTTTTTCAAAATATTTTTATAATTATACACCTTTTATTCCAAAAATAGAGATCCATGTACAAACTAAGAAAAATTCTAAAATCTCACCCTTAAATATCTTTTAATATATTCTTGCATGAACTTTATTCTAATCCATTTATCAATTCTTATATACATTTTCCATTTATTTTATCTTATTTCTCACATTTCAGTTGTTCAAGAAAATGAATAGTATTAATATGCCTCCGTTAGTCTGGGTTCTTTGAGAAGCAGATTCCAAAACAAGATTAAATGTGCAAGGATTTTACTAGAGAAAATGCTCCTGTGAAAGGAGATAGAGAGTCAGAGAAAGTCAGGATAGTCATCAGACCATGAGGGAAGGAGAGAGCAAGGGAGATTCGTGGGTGGAAGCAACCTAGACTGCCCTGCATCTCACAAAGGCAGGGCAAAAGCCTGGGCGGGTCCTTTGGGCAAAGCCCGCTGACAAAGATGTCTTCCAAGAACCTGAGTATCCCTCTAGCACTCAGTCTTCGGCCAGGAGCAGCCCATGGGAGGCGTGGCCTTGGGGCAAACATAGCTCTGGATTTCAAAGCTCAGCATCTGAGGTTCATGGTCAATTACCTCCTCTACCAGGAGGTCTGCCAGGCACATGCTCACGGCTGCCATGGT